>CM029500.1:8812142-9404639 GCA_017140595.1 Eucalyptus curtisii | reverse complement strand
GTGGTCGATAATTCTCGATCCACGTTTATGCATCTCGAACTCGTAGACCACACTCTCGGTTGTCATAAAAATCGTAATGTTTCAATTACATGTCCCGAGTGCGCTATCGATAGAAAATCGGGTTATAGCCGTTCAACGCGAATATCGCAATTGTGTGGAACCACCCGCAATTCAACTATGTGTTTCCGTTGAATCAACTTATATCCGATCTCAATTCGATTATACGGTGTCGTATTGACCCTTACCAATTATTATGGTTGAGCAGTCGATTTCCGATCGAATTCTCTAATATGTCGCATTTATATCCCTTAACGGCTTCACCTAATAGATTAGTCAACTCGTGAGTGGCCCACTCGAGTAAAATGACCATAGATGCGCGACGAAATGCCCATTTCGTATATTCTGGATAGGGTCGAAATTCAGGATGTCACAGTTCATTCCATTCCTTGATAGTCGACACCATGATCAAGTTGAGTCTTTACCTAGTTAAGTTGCTTCTTAGGCTTGGAAAAGCTATTCAGGCAACTTAATTTGCAAGCCTGTAGTTGTATAATTCATCAGCAAAATGAACACCTCACTTTTGTCAACCCAAAAACTAAAGTAGAGAACTTCAATTTGATAACTTTACCCCTCTCTTATATAGAGTTCATTCTATCCCTTGATAGTTGACACCATGATCAAGTCAAGTCCTTACCAAGTTAAGTTGCTTTTTGGGCTTGTAAAAGCTATTTGAGCAACTTAATTTGCAAGTCTTTAGTCGTATAATTTATCAGCAAAATGAGCACCTCACTTTTGTCAAGCCCAAAAGAAAAAGATAATTTCATAGAGCATCTAAGTGGGAGTCCATTTCGTTGATACAAACTAAGAGGAGTCTTTTCTCATATTGCAAAGATATGAGTGATAGTTACAAACTTAAAAGCACCTTGTCCTATATCGAAAAGATATGAGCGATTATTTTTTTCTTTTTTTTTCTTTTTTGGCCAACGATTGCTAAGTGACTTACAACCTTTGAGAGGTTGCATATTTTCATAAGTTATAAAATTAGGGAAAAACTAAAAAAAAACTCAATTAATTAGATAAAGTTATTTTTTAAAAATTTTATCTGAATTTACAGTTTGTCTTTTGAAATGGTATATGTTAAAAATGCAACGTTTCAGAGAAAAGGTTGTATCAATTCAAACACCGTTATAGTTTCGACTTGTTGTTTTTGTTTCAATTCTTTTAATTATTTCTTGATTTTTCTTCCTTAAAAGATACAGTCTTTATTTTCGATTGTTTTCAATCTGAGAGTTCTTGGAAAAATGCCAAAATTGCTGTTGGGCATTCTCGTTTCAAACTTTGTTTTATTATATACATCGGCATCATAAAAAGTCTCTCAGTGAAAAAACAAAAAAAAAAAAAAACAAAAAAAAAAAACAAAAAACAGAGGTGAAGAAAATGATTTTTGCCATGATATTCTGAAAGTAAAAAAATCAGGCGATGATGAATAAAAATATTATATACATCGACATCATAAAAGTTTTTTGCCCAAAAATGTCTCAGAATGGTAATATAAATCTATTTATTGAAGATTGTTGCGTGCAACAAATTTAAATTGATTATGTGTCATTATTTAAACCTGCTTGTACGAACCGGCCTTTACATAATAAAATCAATCGAAATAGGATTCATGTTACATACGCTATCAGTATGAGTCTTTTTACACAAGCAGTCTGAAAATGGAAAACCTATTTGTGGATTAAACCTACTTGCTACAAATTAAAATCGCATGTGTCATTCTATAAAACCTGCTTATATAAAGAAAACTTTACCCCGCAAGCGCACTGAATAAAGTTCAATGAAATATGTTGTTTGCAAAGCAAGGACCGAAGAGGGAAAAAATGATTATGTGAAATTGTACTTGTATCTTCTTTTAGTAAATTTTCCAAATTTACACTTTTGTAAACAAAAGGAATTTCCATAAAGTTTCTGGGTGTCATAAATTTTGGAAAAGCAGTTGTCATTCTGTTTACTGTATTCGTTTAGGAAATTAATTTCCAAGAAAAATATTTTTCACCTTCTTCGCTGCTCATTTCACTTGAAAATGAATTAATTGAGGGAAAAAATTTTCCATGAAGGGAAAAAAAAGTCTTCAAAATAAAGGAAAATGTTTTTTACTTTTCAAATGAGGGAAAATATTTTATTCACTTACTCCCTCTTATCTCACACCCTTACTAGCCCCATTTCTTTCTTTTTTTTTTATTATTTTTTTAAAATCAAAATTTTTATTTTTTATTTTTTCTTTTTGCTTTTCTTCTTTCTTGGCCAATTGCCAATCCTGGCGATCTTCTATCGATTAACCATAGGCAAGCCTCAAAATCGTTTAATTACCGGTGAGTGTGTAGGCTCGAGGCTTGCTCGATCGCGCAAGACGAGCCTCACTAAGCAGAGTCACCGCCTCGGGCCTTGCCCAAAAACTATCCATGGTGTTTTGAGCCCGCTTAGGTTGGGCGGTCACGTCATCACCATGCGGCGATTGACTCAAGAAGAAGAAGAAGAAAATGAAAATAAAAGGAAAATTTTAAAAATAAAAAGAAAAGTAGAAAGAAAAATTAAAATTTAAAACATGTAAAAAATCAAATTTTTAGAAAAATAGAAATATAAAATATAAAATAAAACATGTTTATTAAAATGAGTGCAGAGGGAAAATGGAATCAAATTTTTTCTAATGACGGAAAATATTTTCTAGTTCATTTTGTAAAGTTTTAGTTGATACCAAAAAAAATATAAAATTGCTTTTTGAAAAATAATTTTAAAAAACGCCACAAATTCGCAAAAAAAACGAAGCGTCGGGAAAAAGAAATGGGTACATCACGTGGCTGGAACATTGGCTCCGTGTGGAAGTGTATGTATAAACAGAGAAAGTCCGTGACAACACAAATTGACTTTAAGTCTTCATCCACGAGAAAGCTATTTCTCTGCTTTGGATTTGAAAAGAGGCAAGAGTGTCAGTCTTTTTATCGAGGAACTATGGTAGCAGTCTCGGCTCCATGACATCTTCTGTCAGCTATTTGGCTTGTGTTATTGTGCTCTTTTTACTTTATGGGGGCCATTACTTTTGGCCAGTTACATCGTGCCGATCAGTAAAGCATTCTATAAATGCTCGCAATTATTGGATCATGTAAAAGTTTTGAATATCCTCAATCTGCAGTGTACAAGAGTAATTTCGGCCTACCGTAGAATAAGAGTTGACTAAGACTCGGATCGTTTCAGCGGAAAATAATTTAGGGAAAAAGTTTCCTGATTTTAAGCGTTCATTCACGGAAAATGAATTCCTAGGAAAATGCTTTACATGAAAGGAAAATGTCTTTTAAATTAGGGGAAAATGTTTTCCACTTTCGAAAACTAGAAAACATTTTCCTCACTGATCTCTTATCGCACACCTCTACAAATCCTCACTTTTTCCCTTTTCTTCCTCTTCTTTTCTTTTTCTATTCGAATTATTTTAAAATTTTCTTTTTCTTTTTTAATTCGAATTATTTTTAATTTCCTTTATTTATTTATTTTCTTTTTATTTATTTTCTTTTTTTTTCTTTGTTTTCCATCTTCTTCTTCTTGTTAAGATAACGGCGTCAGGTGAACCTCAGCTCGCCGATCTCAAGCTCCTTTCAAATCAATTTAGCTCGCCTCGGACGCCGCACTTTAGCGCACTGGTGGAGCGGAAAATATTTTCTTACTCAACACTCTAAAATATCAAACATTTTCAGGTTTTTAGCCCAGGAACATACCAAAATATTGTACGTTTTCATGAAAATGACTTCGAAAATATTTTTCGGAAAAACGTCAATTCTTCCGCGAAACGAATAGGCCATATATACCAATGACCTTGTAAATCTCTTTCTGTCCTCCTCTTGCGTGACATATATACAATTTGAGGAAGAGTCCTCAATAATTTCATACACTGAATTCACACTTTCAAACGCATCTCTCAAATGGCGAAAAACGTTTCCTCTTTGGTTTTACTAATTCCATTGATTAACTTTCATCTAAATTTTCCTCTTCATTCCTTATATTTCCAACGATTAAGTTTTTTTTTCCATATCATAAAAGTTCTTTTTTTACATAAACTTGTCACTAGAATAAGAGTAATTACGCCTCTTGTAGAATAAGAGTTGACTAAGGGTTGTTTGGTAAACGCTTTCCGCTTCCAAGAATAATTTTTGAACAGAAATAGTTTTTTTTTTTGTTTATGTTCCAGAACAATGTCTGAGTATAAGAACGCTTTTGGTAACAAAAAATTTCTCCAGGAATAAAAACGCGTTTGGTAAACTTGTATAATTTTTTTTTTGTTATATTTTCTTTTTTTCTTTTTTTTCTTCATTCTTCCTTTTGGCCGGTCAACCGTTGCCATAGATGAGGTTTTCCATGTAATTCGGCAAAAGGAAGAAAAAAAAAAAGAAAAGAAAAAGAAGAAAATGAGAAGAAAAAGTATTCCCGGAACAAGAAACAAGTTTTTTTACTTTTTATTTCTTGTTCCAAATTTGTTTACGGAACAAAAATGTAAACAAACGTGTTTCATTCTTTTTTGTTCCCCAAAACAAAGAACAGAAA
Source organism: Eucalyptus curtisii (assembly GCA_017140595.1). Classification (NCBI taxonomy): domain Eukaryota; kingdom Viridiplantae; phylum Streptophyta; class Magnoliopsida; order Myrtales; family Myrtaceae; genus Eucalyptus; species Eucalyptus curtisii. The sequence goes on along the minus strand of CM029500.1, from coordinate 9,400,049 downwards.
TTTGTGTTCCAGGAATGCGAAAACACAAATAAACAAATAGGTTCTAAGAGTCAATTTGCCATATGCCAATGACCTTATAAATCTCTTTTCTCTCCATCCTCTTGTCTAACATGTATACAATTTGAGAAGAGTCCTCAATAATTTCATACAAGAATTCATACTTTCAAACGTGCTCATCTCACGATGCGAGATGAAAACATTTCCTTTTTGTTTTTATTAATTCCATCAATTAACTTTCCATCTAAATTTTCCTCTTCATTCCTTATTTTTCCAATAATTAAGTTACTTACAAAATAATTGGTTATGTTTCATTATTCAAAACCTGCTTGTTTGAAGAAATGAGAATAAAAGGCTGTTGAAATAGATTCATATGTCATACGCCGTTAGTGTGAAAGTCTTTTTTTCCCTTTTTTACACAAGCAGTCTTAGAATGGAGGTATAAATCTGTTCATGGAATAAATATCCATGCTGAAACTAAAATTGTATATGTGTCATTTTATTAAACCTGCTTATGTAAATAAATTTTTATACCGTTAGTGTAATTGCAAAAAAAAATCCATAGAAATATGTTGTTTGCAAAGCAGGGGATGGTGGAAGAAAAGAAAAAGAGTAATACTGTGATGCTGTATTTTTTCAAAGTGAATTTTTCAAATTTACACTTTTGTGAATAAAAGGAATCTCCATAAAATTTCTGATGTCATAAAATTCGAAATGAAGACGTCATTCAGGAAAAGACAATGGTACATCATCTCCGGCGGGAGGTTGGGCTCCATCCACAAGTCCATCTATAGTCCATCTATAAAAGGAGATCTCCATGAGAACACAAAATAAGTTCGACTTCAACCGCGTAAAAATACACTCTCTCTGCTTCAGCTACAGTGATCCTGAGAATTCACGGCAAAGAATCCTCCATGAATATCCAAAGCAGCGGGTCGAAGTTGCCACCACCGCCAGGCATGTTTCTTTCTTTCCTTTGTTGTTCTGATTTGATCCCACAAGGCAATGGCAAAATCTGAAAAATTACGCTTTTTGAGTGTTAATTTCAAAGTAATATAAGCAATGTCAGGGACAGTAAATATATTGAAAATTGTAATATTTCTTTATTTTATTACTTAATAAGTCTCCGGACATTTTTTTAATAAAAATGGTACAAGGAAATTTTGCGATTTCTTGTTTTCATTTCCAAAAATTCTCAATGAGAATACGTTTGGCAGAAATTTTGGTTTCCGTGTTTTCAAAATTTAAACCTTAAAAATGAACAATACCAAAATTGATATTATTTTGTACCAGAATTTCTTTGAAAAGCTACACCAATGGAAAATGATTTCTTAAAAATTTGGAAAGTTCAACTGAATAATTAGAAATTGAAACTATTCTTTTTGGAAAAGACTTACTTTAGAATTATTTGGGCAAATAACACATTTGTCCTTGTAATTTTGACAAAGTGACTTACTTGAGTACCATGATAACACATTCATTTGAACGCTATAATTTTCAATCAATCACTTATGTGTCATAACTTTTAAAAGGCATCCACCCAAGAACCAAAAATCTAAGCGTGGTATAACACATGTGGTGAACATTTAAAAAAGTTATTGGCGCTTAAGTGATCAATTAAAAAGTTATATCTACAAAAAAATATAACACTCAAGCGAGTGTTATCACGAAGTTATGACACTTATAATGTTCTTTTCCTCAATTATAACTTATAAATTTATTGTATTAATTGATGAAATAGATGTGCTTAAGTTAATTCTTTTATTTATATTTGTATATAAATTATATTATGATTGATAAGTGAAATTGTGGAGATAGATAAAATTTTGTATAGACTTAATTTATGAATAATGTCGCAGATAAAATCATTGACTACGAAAAATAAAAACTCACTAAAAAGCACATTGACCAAGGTATGAAAGTTAGGAGGCCCATAAAACTAATTCGTGATATAATGCCTATTTCGAAAAAAACTCATAATTCTATCAAGTGTAATGCTAAAAAATTTCGTTTAAAAGTTTAACACAGAAATTCCATGCAATGAATGAGCTTGATGCTAGTCACGTATCGACGATCTAAAGCATACAAAGTTTCATCTAAGGTTATTTATGTTCATTTCTTTTTGGATAACAAAGTGGCTGACGAAGAAGGGAGCATAGGCACGACAACTGATAAAGCTTCCCGAGACCGTGATAGACCAACTTCTTATGGACACTACCCGAAGTCCATCAATCAATTAGAAAATAAAGGTTTGTCCGTTTGAACTTTTAATCTTCGTTTATAATAAATCTTGCCTTTCATGCATTTTGACATTTTTTTAGTCCGCAATAATTTAAATTTTAAGCATTCAAAAGCTGACGTGTAACTTCAGATATAATCTTTTCATAATTGTTAAAATCTGATCAATATCTTGAATTATAATGGAGAAAGCGCCCCCCCAAATAATAATAATAATAAAAATTCCAAAGAGTAAACAAATGCTCTCATAGAAAATAATATGTTGGGTATACGACTGCCCCTTGGCTTGCATCTGTGGTTCATCGAAACTTTGAGCAAGTGCAACGGTTACAATTGACCTAACAATCTGAAGTGCAGAAGCCTGAGGATTTTTAATGTTTGGCAGTCGCGCCAACAGCGGTGGTCGATGAAAATTATCGACGATTGTTTGAAGCTGCACTGCGTGGTCAATGGAAAGATGTCGAGCATATCATGAACAGCGATAGCAGAGCAATGACGGCCGAAATTATGAGAGTAAAAGATGAATCCGTTACTTTGCTCGAAGTTGCGGTCATTGCCGCACTAGATCAACTGGTTGAGAACCTCGTCAAGCTCTTGCCTCGAAATTATGACGATCTTGTTTTTAGGAGGGCTCTCTGCAATGCTGCTCGGGGAGGAAGAATAAGGATGGTAAAGGTATTAGTTAAAAAAATTGATGCTCATTCTGAAAGCATAGCCCTTGCCCTATCGACAGCTATTTCATGGGCTCCTATGCAAAAGAAGGTTATATGGTACCTGGTCAAGCATACATCCAGCCCAGATGATGATACCATGAGCAGCCTTATTATGGCCGGCCATTTGGGTAGGATTTCACACTCACTCATCTTATCTCAGTTCCTTCACTCTTTACTTGACTTAACTTTTTTGTTTCGTGTCCCAAAAGACATAGTCTTCCATTTAACTTTGCGATGCGGTGGATTAGAGACAACTGAAGATACCGAACTCGATAGATCGTTGAGATATTTGGCGCCTATGATGTCTTACTTCCGTAGTAGAGCTAGACTCGGTTTTTGGGAAAAATCTATCTACAAATGTAGGTACTTCTTGCATTTCTTTTGTTAGCTATGTACAATTCGAGCAACTCTATCCCCACGGAATTCACTTTATCTGTTACCATTTTTAGGTATTCCAAAATGCTTGGTCTATATGTCATTTGGCAACTCCAAAGCCATGAGGATGGCTCGAGGTATTTCTGGCAACCTGCTTAATTGTTGGACTAACAAGACAAAAAGAGAGATCCTATTGTCAAAAAATTTAAGGCTTAAAGACTACATCTATGTATACAATTTAATATATAACCCATGAGGTAAATCATACATTTAAAAAAAAAATATTTATAAAGTAGGTCGAGAAGGCTTATTCAAATGTCAAATTCCCACGTAAAATTATTGAGAACTGTAGATTTGGATTTCAAATTATAAACGTTGATTGATCCAAGTTGTTTTCTAACACGTTCAAGCATTATCAAATTTCATTACATGTGCAATTTTCATTTCATGGGTCTGATATGTATCTTCTTCCTAATTGTCGGTACGATTCTTCTCTCTTTTTCGTGGTGGTGGCAATGCAGTTTGCAATATCATTCTTGAATTTTGCCACTAAAATAGGTATAGGAAACTGCCATGTTATCAACAGAAAAAGGACTTATTTCATCCATGGGTAGAGATCTCTTAATTTAAAGTGTAACTTGATAATTTCAGGAATCCCTTGAGATCACAGGTATTAATATTGACCGACTCTCCATTCGTATTGTGATACAATTCGATTAGCATCAATTCAATTCAAAGTCTAAAATGATATATATCCTTTAGGTGAATATGTAAAAATACTCAATCGAAAATATATCTATCGATCCGTCACTAAATCTTCTCATTTCATCTAAAAAAAAATCTCTTTTTTTGGTTAAATTGCTTATTTGATGTTACGTGCAGCACCTTTAATCCAAAGGATTGTAGAATCAAAGTTGAGGCATGAATGGTTGATTGCATATGGAAATCTAGCTCTTATCAAGAAGATGACTATCATGGAAACTCCCAAAATACTAGAGTTTTTATTGACTTCAGACATTGTTCTTGGCGCTGCGTCTCGCGGAATTTCTGAATTTGTCAAGTTATGTCTTGAGTATTTTCCGGAGTTGATGTGGGAACAGAATTTCACAAAAGAACTAATAAAAGAAGTTGTGAAGGGACGTCATGTCGAGTTGTTTAGACTAGTAAATGCACACAACACAACTCCGTATTTAAATGATGATAAGCTGACGAGATGCGACCTGATAGAAGCAGTAGTAGAATGGTCACCAGGATGTGTATCAGCAGATGCTTCTGGAGCAGCTTTTTTGACTCAAAGGGAACTTCAGTTGTTCAAGGTTTGTTGACCTCTTTGCCTGCCACCCTTTTGTGTTTTTTAATTTACAACTACATTAACCGGCGTCCTTTTTTTTTTTAAGGTAGTGGAAGATATGAGCGATCCTTCTTTAAAAAGTCTGAAATTTAAGGTTGGTTCCCCTTAATTGTTTGCCAACTTTTTTGTGCTCTTTAATTTATATTTACATTGACAGATGTCGTTTATTTTTCTGAAGGTGCTGAAAGTGGAAGATAGGAGCGATCCTTCTTTTAAGAGTATAAATTGGAGAAAACAGACGAAAGGAGTGGGAAAACATATTGGGAAGTATTTGTAGAACAACGTCAAGATTTGCTCAAAGACGCTGGGCAATGGATGAAAGATACATCATCATCTTGTAGCTTCGTCGCAACTCTTATTATTACAGTAGCTTTTGCTGCAGCTTTTACAATACCTGGGGGCAATCACGATAGTACGGGGATGCCAATCTTTCTGCATAAGGGCTCATTCATTGTATTCGCGATTGCAGATGCTCTCGCTCTCTTCTCCTCTGTCACCGCCACCTTGATGTTCTTGGCCATCCTAACTTCACGATATGCAATCGAAAGTTTCCTCCACTCGCTACCAAGTAAAATGATATTGGGCTTGACTTTTCTCTTCCTCTCTTTGGCCTTTATGCTGGTGGCATTTGGCTCTGCTCTTACAATTGTCCTGAGTGACCGATTACAGTGGATTTATATCCCAATTACTCTGCTAGCTGCCTTCCCTATCATATTGTTCGTGATCCTACAACTTCCCTTGTATGTTGAAATGGTGGAATCCACCTAAAGGCCTCCTCTACCGACCCATGAAGATTTGGAAATGATCTCTGCCATTATTAGATAAGGACTTATGTGACGAGATATTTGTTTGCACTTGTCACTGTGTGTGTGATGCGAATATCATGCTGTTTACTCATGTTTAAAGACTTGAAGTGTAACATCAGCCATACTTGTACTAAAGGTTAACGTATGCTGTCACGTGCATACCCTGTCGCAATTTGTCATTTGATTATTTACAGTAAGCAATTACCTCATTGATCATTGTCCTATTGAGGTGAACCCAATTTTCAAAGAATTGACAGCATGGCCATCAATATTCGATAGGGTTTATCTATTCAAATAAAAGCTATGATCCATAAAAATTCTCCATAGTACACAATATGGCCACCCAACTAGTGGGCTAACACAAGGAACTTCCGATTGGCTTTGAACTCCACGATCCTAGCCGCGTTGGCCATCGATTCCTCCTGCACTTTTGCGATCCTCATGCTCCGCTTCTTCTCCACTGCGTCCCTTTTTGCGCCCAACCCCTCGCACTCCCTCACCCAGCAATTGTGCACGATGCACGTCAGCACCAACACCACTAACTCCAGCAGCACATAGCCATCAAAACCCCGCACTCCAGCCTCACCAGGACTTTAGCCTCTTTCAAGTCTCCGTGATCTCAGCAGCGAAAGTCTTGATGTTTCTCTGTTGAACAGCACCCGGATGCTGAGCACCGGGCTGGACAGCAAAGCGAGGAGGATCAAGAAGTGGGTCATGAAGCAAAAGCGTGTGAGCTGGGAATAGAAGCCCAGGAAAGAGGAGATGAATAAAACGGACGATATTACGGGGAAAGCGAGGCCGAGCAAAGTTGGGGGTATTTTGAGGAGGATTGTGGAAGCGAAAGACGCTGCAGAGAGCATGAAAATAATGAATTTTAAGCAAGAGAGCAGGAGATTCGGCAATGAATAAGAACTTCTCAACTTTACGGCAGACATTTTCTTTTTTATTTTGGGGGTCTATTTGGGTGTTTGTATTTATATGCATCAAGAGGGGAGAATTTGAACGTGAAAGAAGGCAAAGTTTCAAGTTCAACGTCTAGGACACAGGTTGGAGAGGGCACCGCTTCTACATTTATTACTCTGTCTTGGGTGGTGCAATGGGTGGGCATCACCCATCTCGCTCTATCCCAAGTGTTTCAAAAGCCAAAAAGGCACAGAATTGTTAGTGAGGGTTCCTTATCAACTTATGAGAGAAGGTTCTGTCTTTCCACAAAATGACATGTGAATTGTAGAGAGAGAGAGAGAGAAATTGAAACAATGAGATAGAACAAAATACTGCCAACTACTTACAAATATATGTCAAAAATACCATTCATAAAGATGCCTATAGTCAAGAAAATGTTTTGAGCTTTATTTTCTGGTTCACTTGGATATGTAGTTGTAACTTCTAAGAACGCATTGTAAAGTAGATTAATTAATCAGGGCCAAAGCAACAGGCACTCTAGATTCACCTCTGGTAGTACATCCCAGCGATTTTTGCTAGCATGTCTAGGGCATCTCCCTACTCTAGCAAATGCCAGAAACATAAACAAAAACCAAAAGGGGAAAAGTTCCGTAGAGAGCTTTTGCCATTGGGCAGCAATTTTGAAAACAGAGTAGCGGTTGCTCAATTACATCATCAAAGTCGTGTATGAAATGCACATGGACAATTCTTGATAGGATGTCACGAGAAATGCGTTATCATCATTCCATATCATCCGCCTTGACACGAAATTAATCCCATTGATGATGATGGGACCTTCGTTTCTACAAATATCTTGTAGATGACTGAATATTCAGTAAATGTAAAGAAGGGGAATGGAAGTGAAAAATGAAGATTAAAAACAACTGATGAAACAGATTGCACGTATTTTACCACTCCACTACTTCCCTCACATACAACAACATTGTCCTACAAAATTGATGATATTCGCAGGCTTCTATACTCATTCTTCACTGCACCACTGAGCCTAGTCATCCCTTCCCATATTCCCACTTCTCCAGCTGAATATGAAATTCAGGCAAACAATTGATGCTGCAATTAAATATGAACATATGCTAAGAAACAATGATAAATAAGCAACTTCTGAGGCCAACATGAACACGCAAAAGCAAAACGATCTTTTGCTCAGCCATGTTCAACATTGTCATGTCAAACCATCATCCGGTGCATATTAGATGCTAGTAGTTGTCATCTCAATGCAGTTCAAAGGAGCCAACCAATTAACGTACCATCTCTTCACCAATATCCTCTAAACAGTATCTGGATAGCTTAAAATGGCTTCCACTCTATCTAGCGATGCTTGCAACTGCCCAGAGTTCATGTTGAATAGTGGCTCATCAGTACCAAGACCCTGTTACATGAAACACAACTTGAAACCCAGAAAAAATTAATAAAACAGAGTGACATAAATGACGGAAGCACATGACCCACACCCGTAAGTTCACTGTATGTTATAATCATCATGCTTTGTAATAGCAAAATTTTAATTCGTGACACCAAATAGTCAATACAATTAGAAGTTGTTCTGGTGTTATAGCTCATCTAGTTTCTTCCAAGAGCGAAATATAGTGTAGCTGAGAAGGAAGAAACTTACCCTGTGATTTCTGGAAGAACGTAATCAGCCCTCCACCCAAATCGAAAATCTACACCTGGACAAAGTCCAAGAGTGGTCTTATTTCTAATTCGAGATACACCGTCCCCACCCAAACATGTGGTGAGCTTCCATTTCCAACTAATTGCACTTAACTGAAAATTGTGGCCTACGCCAACCTGTAATTTTCAAAACACACCAAGCTGACTTCCCAAAAGCTTTAACAAGTACCGCTCAATACCCACAGAATATTCAGCCACGCAAGACAAAACAAAGGTGAAATCAAAGAAGCCTCAAACCTGGAGATTTAAGAATTTTGTGACAGGAATCTTTTTCGAGAGAATGCGCATGTCTTGATGTATGGGTTCATAGACAAACTTCCACAGACGATCTGGGGAGAGAGGCTTGAACACAAGCTTCGCTTGAAAATCATTCCTTGGAGCATTGTAAAACTGAATCAAAATATCAAATCCAGATGTCATAATGAGGCTATATTCCATAACTGTATTAACTGAACAAGCAGAGTTACAGCAGGCCTTAAAGGCTCCAACAAAAATTTTGCTTGATGGCCAATCGTTGGAGCACTATAAGACAGACCCAAAGTTTTGAGGACCATGAATATACAAACATTAAACACAAATGTATTCTTAATTGTTCCACTTAAGCTGAAGTATGGTGAATGAGGGCACAAAAATTAAAATATCTGATGAATTATAGTCGCAGTCAGAGCTTATAGAAGAACAAAAGAGACAACAAGAAAAAGAAAGTCTATGTTCATCTACATTATGCAATTATTACTGACAGAAACTGTATTAGGTCAATAAAGATGAAACAGTGAACACAAAGCCAAGCCAAGCAATGAATTTACAGAAATTATAGCGATTAGCATATGTTGATGGAATCTATGTGAACAACTGTAAGGCTGTAACATCCTGCATGCCAGATCTTGTACAAGTCTGATCAACATGCTCAGCCAAGTGAGGTTCAACCTCATGGAGATCACTGGAAAAATTAAAAAAATAAATAAATAAATAAAAGTGCTCCCGTTAATCTACTCAACTTCTAACATCTTCAATAATCAGACATCGGTGAAAACTGTAACAAACCTCTTTTATCTTCCATGAGAGTATGGATTGATATCTGAATAGTTCAACACTCCCCGGATTCTCCCTTACATGTGGACTGACATATTGACTTAACACGGAGCCCTAAAATGGACTTAAATGCACGGAAGCAAACGAGAGGGCCTCAAGTATGTATAAGTCATGAAGTTGCCATGTCAATTTTTCAGGTCAATCTATCTGCAAACTTAAACTAGACAGAAGCATCACTAAAAATCCTTTGACATTTTAAATTCTCTCCCACATGCATGTTAGAAGAGTAGTCAGTAATTTAGGAACCAGTGCCACAATCTCTGACAGTAATTAAAAAGCGAAGTTGCGCCATCCACACACTGAAATATCCAGCACTTGTCTTCAAGACCAAGGAATGAGTATGCGTATCAAATTAGACAGGAACCACATCCAATATGCATACCCAATCCAAGTCAGCAACATAAGAATTAAATTAAGAACGAACAAGTTATTCACATTAAAATCGACCCAAGCTTCAGATACCATATGCAGATGACCTCAAAACGAAACATTTCATTCACTCCTTCAAGCCTTAATGGTTTGGTTCATCTTTCCACACCTCTCTCAACAAAATTAAGCCACTAGATCACCCTTTTTCATTCATCCAGGCCAATCATATTAGCTAGAGACCAAACTTCAAATACGTGGCAACACAAAGGCAAGCAAAATTTAGGCACATCAGAAGAAACACCTCCAGATTAACACCGACTCGGATTCCCTGAATTTCTTTCCGAAACTTGAGGAACAACTCGGAGGGCATCAAATTGATGTTGTACCGTTCGTCCCACGAGGTGGGTTCTTCGCCGGCTGGACTCGTCTCCATGTTCAAGCTCCCAACACTGCAAAAAATCAATAAAGAACGGTTCTTCCCCACCATACAAAAATCGCCAACGCGTTTCACTCAAGACCCAACTCTCAAAATCGAGAATTCGACGCTCATCACTAATCCGACACATCTTCGGAGATAACACAGTCCATGTGGAGTCGGTTTCTGGGTGCCTTGACATGAACTGAGCTGCTCTGCATCTGTCAAATTAATCTCACAATTCGCATCAAAACAAGCGATAAGAGTGTAAAGCATACCTTCGAAACTAGAAGAACAGGACTCTGTTGGCGCCTATAGAAATGTGGTTGAATGGCGAAGAAAAAAATGGTGATGAAGTTCGCAGCTATGACAGTAAAAAATGATGGCGGTACCCGGGCAATTTGGGGTTCGCATCGTTTGGATTATATACTACGAGGCTACGAGTACGAACGAGTTTTGCTGAAAGAGGGAAAATTGTTTACTCGGCCAAAAAAAACGTTGATTTTACTGTCTATGCACTGAGTAATTATAGTTTCTCAGTTAGGCCAAATTAATTATGAATATGTCAATGGAAGCTATTAGCATTTCAAGAAAAGATTAATATCACTAAATATTTTAAACTGATAATTCATGACATATTTACTCCAAATTAGATTTCTATCCAAATTAATATTCGTCTTATGAAAAATCTCAAACTAGTGCTTTTGATATAATTTTACTCTCCACATTATATTCCAAACTGCTAACAAAGATTGATTTGGGGTAAATGTGTTATGGGTTATCAATTTTGGATTTTTTTATCAAACGAAAATTAGTTTTAATAAATGGGTCATGAGAGACCAATTTGGATAAATTTTTGGGGGCAAATATATGAGACAAATATCACGCCACACCTCTAGAGTTCTTTTTAACAATTCTTATAATTGAGTTTGCTGCAATGAGTGAACGGACATTACAATGTAGCCTAACGCATGTACAAATATTGCTGAATAATGTCTTCGGAATGAACTACGAGTTTGTTTTTGTGCATTGCTTGATCAAATTGTACGTAACTGTGGACGTCAACTGCTTTGGAATAGAAAGCAATGCAGTGTTTTTATGTGCTTTTTGGAAGCATGACAAGTAAAAAGCCTCTCTGGAGTTGTTCCATTCTTTATACTGGAACCATCGTAGATCAAACGCTCCCTCAGTATCAGACCATTCTTGTTGGACCACCAGATGGTGACAGTAATCAACAGACCAGCCGTTGATGAGGGAAGATAATCTCTTAAATCGCACGAACATGAGGATTCCTATGTGTAATTATAAAGATTATGCGGGTCGGCTTCAACTTCATTCAGGTCTTTCTTTATTATTATCTCTTTACCAGATTTGACCATCTTAAATAAAGCGAGACTCGACTTTATGAGAGGACGAAAGAAAGCACCCAAAAAGAGGCAAAGGGTGGGTCTTTCTTTAGTATTATCTATAGTCCAGATTCATGCAGCCTTTGTGGGATACTCTCTCTTTGAAGTTCTTCTGAGGATAGAGTTCTTTTCACAAGAAATTCTTCCGGTCAGTTTACGCAGGTGATGCTTATGTTGGAAATAGGTACGAGAAAAGAAGCAAAAGATGGTTTGGCATAAGATTATCCGGTTTACTCCAAACCTCCGGAAATTTGAATTCATCATGTGGCTTGTTATATTGAATAGGCTGCAAACATTTGATGGAATGAGAAAGTGGACTTCAATTGATGATAAGTGCATCTTGTGTTCCTCTTTTCCCGAATCTTAGGAACCATCTGGTCATCTAATGTGCTTTCTCTAAGGCTATATGAACAATGGAGTCATCTTCTGGAGCTGCTGGGATTTCATAGGAGTTTTGGTGCATTGGATATTGAGTTTGAATAGATTCTTCGAACTTATAAGGGGAAATTTCTGCTTAAAAATGCAGTTGGGTTTAGTCCACCCAGTTTACCTCACAAGTTGAGCAATGACAGGATTAACTTACCTACCAAAAAAAAAAAAAAAAGAGAGAGAATTTGAGTTCTTGAAAATTTCTATATCACATGCCATTTTTTTCTTCAATTCATGATCTTGTTCTTCGCCTGTTTACCGTGCATTCAATTATAATCTGTTTCATGATGCCATATTTAAGCTTATGTTTCAAACATCCTATTTTCATAAGAGACTGAAGAAGTATATCAATAAAAGGTACGTTGTTTATACATTTGATACACTCAACATTTTCATCTTGCACATAAAAATATTATCTATCATATGCAGTTAAAAGCCGGAGCTGAAATAATGCTCGTTTTCGTTTATGCAATCCCTAATATTTGGTGACTCAAGAAAAAATTGGCTGAACTATTTTCATCTTAATTATCATCAGATTTGGCATCAAGATTTACAACAAATGGAGCATTTTGCAAGCACTTCGTTTCGAGTCACCGATATACAATATGAAAAGGCGCTCCAAGAAAACTTGAACAAGCAGTGAGGCAACGGTTTTCCTTGAAAGCAAGACATAGCCCGGGATGACTCCCCAAACTAATTTCTAGGCGCATGACTAATCTGATGGAGGTAGTGCTCTTATTTGTTTTATTTAATCTCCATCGCCGTTGAGTCTCAGACATATCCATTTACACCCATCTTTACTCTATCTTTGTTTCTTACTACTAATTTTAATCCCTTCTTAAAATTGAATTGACTCACTTTAAACTCAACCCAGCAGATACGAGTGGAAAAAAGGTAACCAAACAAGGTGCAAATCCAGGAAATTCCCCTGGTCAGCTGATACGGCCCCTCAGCTTGTATACACAGACCAAACTGGTTCGTTTATAGGTCTCCATTCGAAAATTTTAGATTTTTTAGTGACTAATTATTTATTTTTGGTCCCCTTAATTGAACAAATACGATAATTCTTGTTGGTCCCCTGTGGCTTTACGGATCATCTCATCTCTTTCAAGCCAAACATAGTAAACTTACCTTATTCACTGTAACTATGAGTATTATTGTAATTTTTGCACAGCAACTCAATAATCACTATAACAATGGCTATTATTATTTTTTTCTTAGAGCAATATAATCTTAGAAGTCAGAAGTATGCTTGCATATATATAGAACTCAGAGAAGAGTGAGTCTAGATAGCTCTCATCACCATTTTGCTCATCATTAGGATTCCACTCGTTTATAATCTTTCAGCACGGCCCATGCGTTTGCATTATCAAAAGTAAATTGTGAACAAAAACTATTAAACCTAAGTGACTTGATAATTCTAGTTCCAATTTAATAAGGCTTGAAGGGTACATATATATATATATATATATATATATAGATATATATATATATATGTTTATATGGATGTAGATGTATATAATACCGTATCATGTCTATATGAAAGATCAATTGTTCATTGTCGGTTTATAAACGAATTAATAAAGAGTCACTTTTTCTTGAGCCACCATAAAAGGCTAGAATGACTAAAAAACAAGAAGAAGAAGAAGAAAGAGAAGCCTCAAATTAATCGGTTGTTATGATTTTAAGTAGTCATATTTTGCTTTTAGCAAAAGAAAAGTAGCTGGGTAGCATGCACATGTTTTATATTCTTCTCTCTTTTTGTTGACTATTATTAGGTCATCTAAAAGTCTGCATTATTACGAACCAACTTTCTCCCATCTCCACATGGGTTGAAAAGTGACTTGGGTTGAAGAGTGGGGCTTTGGTGACATCAAATTGAAGTGTGAAAAAATGCATGAAGGTTTTTTTTTGGGTCGGTGCATGAAAGTTGAAACGATTGATTTGTGCAGGAATCTAGAAATGTGAAATTTTGGAGGCTCAGTAGATAAGAGATGACCAAGAGTCAACGGCCATATCCACACTCTCTAGAAATCTCTTTTGTCTCTTTCCTCTCTTTCGTGTGACATGCACAACTTGAGAAGAGCCCCCGTCCCACGGGGCACACGAAAAATGTTCCATCTTTATTTTATGTTATTTGCAAATATGAGCTAATTTCAGCGATTGACTTTCCATCTAAATCTATATCCTCCCCATTTTTCTTACTTTCTCAACGACTAAATAATTTCCCTATTCAGTTAATTATTTTTTTAAGAAAAAAATTCAGATATTGAGCTTTTGAAAATACTCACATTAAGCTAAATACATATAAAAAATTTAATAACTAAGGATGAAGATGTTCTTAATTTATGAGATAAGTTTAAAGATGTTCGTGTATCTCTTTTACGCGAAGGTTACATTAGCGCAAGCCACACTTTTGGATGGTTTTTTTAGTTGTCGGTGAAAAGACAAGAAAAAAGAGGTAAAAAGAATTATTTTTGCCATGGTGCTCAGAAAGTACTTGTCTAAGGTGGTGAATAAAAATATTACGGATATGTACATATTGGAAATTACCTACATCTTCATAGACCTAACCCAGAAATGTTTCAGATTTAAGGCCTACTATCCAAATTGTTGGACTTATGAGTTCGGCCATTTCATGATGGTCTGGACCATATTCAGTTAAACCCAAGGGGATTAAGTTTTCTTTTTCTTTTGGTGAAACGAAGACCATCGTTCAGAAATTAAACCAGTCAGGTTACATCACTCGTAGTCGAAATACTGCCAAGTGCATACTTACACAAAGTATCTTTGATAACGTTTGGAATACTTGTGAAAATAGTAAACTGCATATGCTGCTCCTTTCCCAAACTAGCCAGAGCATGCGGTGCATCCGTTTGCTTCTCTGTATATATAATGCTCAATTCACGGTATGCCTGCATTCTTTCCTTGCAAGTTCCTGCACTCACAAGGAGAGGTTCTATGAGAAGATTGTGAGACTGTTTGTTCTCAAGAGCATGAATAACCGCTAAAGCATCTAATTCGTTATGCAAATGAATAGCACTATTTGAAACACTAGGTCTAATTTTGCCTCCTAACGTCCAAATCTCAGCAATAAAAGCATTCGTTCTTCCTGTGTTTCGAGGAAAACTGGCTATCCAGCTCCCCTGATGGTCTCTCGAAAGAACTCTCGTTCCTGCTTCTCTGTTCTCCACAGGCATTAATTGCTCTGTCGGAGTTAAGCTTAATTTCTCATTATTCAGGTTTCCTCCATTCCATTCCCCGCCTTGATGAAAAGAAGAGTTATTTTCCTCTTCCTAAAGGCATGGGCAAATGCAGAATGAAGAAGCAGACGCATGCAGACATATCGTATAAAGACGAAAAGGAAGTTGCCTTCGTGTTATGTGAGTATGCTAGAATAGAACAAAAACAGAGTGCCCGTGTGAATGTGTATGGGGTTGATGGAGAGGAATGCAAAGGAAGTTATCTTCGAAGAACACTGCAAGCATTCGTTCGAGCGCGATTAAACTCCTGGCTAGCACAGACAACACAAGCATTGCATGGAGAAACTGTTGTTGGGCAAACACTTATTAAGCAGGTTCCTACTGGCCGGAACATATCTGATTATGATCTGCAATTGTTCTTGTGCAAACATGGTCAGTTAGCCCAATTGAACTTGATAAACAACTGTTGGGATTGTGCAACAGAATGCTAATACCTTCATCCGAGGAGAAGCCAACTAGCATATATTAATTGTTCCACACCACATCAATTATCCAAGGGGAAAGTACCAAAAAAATTTTAAATCTATTATATTTGTGCCAATTTAGTTGTCAATTTTTTAATTATACCAATTGAGTCATAAATCTTTTAACGATTTATCAATATTGTCCAAAAAATCACTCACACGGTTGTTATGCGTTCTACGTGATACGACTAGTGTTAACATGGAATTTTTTTCTAAATTTTTTAATATTTTCGCGGACCTTTAGAATATTTTCATTTGTTTATTTTTGTAAGAGAAATAAGTGATTATTTTTGCTTTCGGAAAATGAATGATTTGTAAATCATTTTATTTAAAATGATCTCTTATATCGATTACAAAAATGAATATAGTTCATGAAAATATTTAGATATAAATTATTGTTAATATTGAAATTATTTTTTTATTAACTAATTATTTTAGCTGATACAAACGATTATTTTTTGGAAAATATTATCCAAGCTATTTATTTTTTGCCAAAAAAAAAAAAAAAAAGAAACATAGCCTAAAAGAATTTCAATAATCGTCTCATCATACTGGGCCGTTAGAACTCTGAATCCTTCAGTTAGAAGCACGGCACTAGAGGTTCCAATAATGTAGTCGACCTCAGTAATGGAAGAAACGCACTAAACTAGAACAGAAAAAAAAAAAAAAAAAAAAAAAAAAAAACGAAAGAGAAGATCTGGACAGCAAGTACTTAGCATCAAAGAACAGCACATCAATGACCCAATTACATGATTACGCATACCAGAACATACGAACAGCCAGCACGCACAGAATAGACATATTCCGTAACTCACCACATCGGTACGAACACAACACAGTAACCACGTCAACAACTCAACATATTCGAAATGGGCATATAGCTGATGAACCAATCAGTAACACAGCGCACCCAAATGAATGCGCATATGATGACTAGAGCAGCAACTTAATGCTCTCGCAGCATGCACTTGGTATTCGAGATGGTAGGATTCGCTCAATACACTTGTGATTTCAACATGTGCAGCGAGCTAACCAGCAACATTTTTTCACACAATAAACACAAAACGACATATACTAAAGTATAAGAAGTAAAGGTGCATGGATCAATTCATTTTCGTTTTAAGGGGCCCTCGGTCAAGTTCTGGAGTAGTCAGCATCAGATTCATCTTGCGCACACATTGGACATGCGGTTAATCCGAGAATTCCAAGAACGAATCCCAAAACGTATAGCTACTAAATTCTGAAATGAGAGGAAACAAAACAAAAGTAAATTAATTACGACAAAAAAAATGAATTGATTAAGCAATGGAAAGCCCTACGTCAGAATCTAAATCAAAAACTCGCACTGATCTAGTACAGGAATTTTATCAAACAGGTGGTAGACATATCGGCCAAAGGATCTAGATGCAGAAATAAGAGAGAGGTCATATCCAGACTTATCACAGAGGCTCAAACGCGACCGGATTTCATGCAGGCGTAATCAAGCACTCGGCCCCAACCTTCAGCAGAAACAGGGAATGCGAATTAGGGGGCGAACAGAGAGAGAGAGAGAGAGGTGAGGATTTCATAGAGGAAATCAAGAGAGAATCACAACTAAACATGAGAACTCCTTCCCTATACTCTCTTGTCTACGGTGGTCGGCGATCGGAGACGAGCGGCGGCTACTGGTGGACTGGAGGTGGCCGAGTATGAAGAAGGAATCGCGACCCAGAAGCTCCTGGAAACTGATGATGAGAGACAGAATTTGCTGAGCTCCGTGTTTGTGCGTTCTCTCTGCTTTATTCTCCCCCGCCGATTGCGTATATGTTAGAAATACGTGTATGTGGACGCGACGCTGCAGTGAGATGCGCCGAAATTTTATTTTAGTATTTTTTATTATTTTCATATATTTCTTATTTTTACAAAAAAGGCACGCTCGATTTGCTAACAGAAATTCAGGTTTCAACGAGAGAGATAAGTTTTATTTGTTTTTTTATCAAAAAGGAAGAAACTTTTTGCCTAAAATTAACGAGAAAACACCCATTATATACATATTGACAAGAGATTCCTTCAATTAGAGATAGAGAAGCATTGCCAGAGACAAATAAATTATCCTACGTACTCATTGGTTTATTGTTGATGTGGTGCTCGATTATAGTTAAGTAAACTTCTAAAATAAAACTCATAAACATTCTTTGCCACCTTTAAGATAAGCTGTGAATATTCCCAGCAGCTATATAGTCCCTATCATATACAGATTGGCTGTAGCCATTAATTTCAATAGGGCCCTCGGCAGGGTCACCCTGATGCACACGCACCCGGGCAGCTCGGAGGTCCTCCTCGTCCTCCAAGGGTCGATCTGTGCCGGGTCCATCTCGTCGTCAGTTAACACCGTCTACATGAAGAACCTCAACAAAGGGGACAGCATGATTTTCCATCAGGGGCTACTGCACTTCCAATTAAATGCTGGTAAAGGTCCAGCTCTTGCCATGATCTGCTTCAGCAGTCCGAGCCCTGGGCTTCAAATCTTGGACTTTGCTCCGTTCGCTAATGATTTGCCTTCTGAGTTTGTGGAGGCCGCCACTTTCCTTCGATGATGCCCAGGTGAACAAGCTAAAGGGGTTCTTGGCGGCACTAGCTAAGTGGCTAATTTCATTTTCATCGAGAATCCATCCATTAACAATCACCACCATTTGAAGCCTCTTCAAAATGAAAGTAAATTAATTCAGCTTATCTGCTTGTCTTCAATGGCTTTCCATGGATTTTTCTTGTAAGGTTGTATTTGGTTTGCTTGTGTGTTGAAGTGAGTCGTTGGAGTAGAGATTTGATTATTAGTGCTTTCTAACTTGTCCTGTTTAGACTATGGAGCAAAACGCCTCCCTCTTTTCGTCAAATTTTGAGTAGATGAATAAAAGTATGTTGCTTCATCAATTCCTTGAGAGCTAATTTTCATCTAGAAAAAAAGTGCTCGATTAGTCAAGTGATGTAATAATATCATCTACCCATTATAGATGAGATTATAGTAGAATTTGGATCCTATCTACAAAAGGATAAACTAACATTTGGTAACGCATTCATATAATGATGGCTCATGTCGTGCCGGGTGTTTGACCCAACCAAAGTATTATTTAGTAATGGCGCATCATGTCAACACATTCAATATGTTCATTTAGTATTGTACAAGGCCAATTGGACCAATTCATTGACGTGAACTTTTCTACGCATGATGAGGATTAACATGTGAGCTAGGTAGATTCTATTTAAGAGCCTGGCTTTGGACTTGTTTCTTTTTTTCTAAATACACCAGAATCTTGTCGCGATCACTTGTACAATGAGCTAGTAATGGATGCATCCGGATCATGAACGTAGCTCACATCCATTGTTAGATTAGTGGGTTCCACGTGGGTTGAATTTCATCCAACGATACATGTGAGATGGGCTCACATGCACCGGGTGCATCTAAGATTTTTTCTTCTACAAGACGATGTGCCTTAAAAGTGTTGAGGTGCTGCGTATGATTAATTTTTTTGCCATAAGATCATAAAATTTCAAATTCAAGTACTGTTTAAACCCATTTTTAGGAATCTTGAGACCCTCATGCCACCGGAAAGCTCTACTCACTATTGTCAGGTATAAGTATTGTTTAGTTTAGATCCCTAGGTTTTAATTTCACCATGTGTTTTCACCGAAAAGGTGGCAATATCATTTGAGACAACCAAGGGTGTCGGGTGAATGATGTCTTATTGGAAAGGTTACAATAAAATTAGGTGCTCTCGAAATTTCGGAGTGAGATGAGGTAATTCAAAGAGATGATCCTAACATTTCAACGTGAGTTCAGTATCAAAATCTATCTTTCAATAAATATAAAAGTGGGTAAAATTCGCATGATGTTGACTCACGTGGCACACTCTTGTGCAAGCTTTATGCACTGATTTGCTTTTGAGGTCAGTTTAGCAAACCTCTAATGCTAGCAGATGTGTAATATTAACAAATACCTAAATTTTACATATTTAATTCTTATAGGAATTTTCATAATAAATTACGAAAGGAATAAATGTTTAAAGAAATTATTTAGGGAAATTGTCAAGTCAGTCCCAAACTTATTATATAGAGGCCAATTCAATCCTAAACTTTCGAATTTTGCCAATTGAATTCTAAACTTTTGCACGAAATTTTAATATAGTCATTCTGGCAAATTTTCACCAGAGATTACTAACGTGGCAATGTGCCAAGTAGGACGACCAGCGATGACTAAACTATCACATCAACGATTTTCGATTTAGTCCTCTTCAAGGCATAATATTGAGAATACTCATTGAATTGGAATAAGTTTGGCAGCGAACCGGCGATCTTCTCTATCTAATGAATGGAAAGTCCGCTTTAAAATCGTCCACCCTGCACCCACCCAAAACTGACATAGGTGGGTAGGTAGAGAATACCTAGGGGTGCGAGACAACTCTCTCTAAGGAACTTGGCAAAATAACCTCGTAACTTCGGGAGAAGGGGTGCCTCCTCGCAAAGGGGATCGCTCCTTCATGCATGCTCCACTTGGCTCGGGGGGATATGGCTTAGTTGATTTGTCGGGACTATTCGGTGTAAGTTCTTTGGCTAAAATTAACTGTAAAGACTACATTGGAATTGCGCACAAAGGTTTAGAAATTAATTGACAAAATTGGAATGCTTAGAATTGAATTGGGATCCATAAAATATGACCAATGGGATAATTTTTCCAAATTGTTTATTTGTATCTAAATTCTATGTAGTTTTTTATGTATATTTGGATTCTATTTTGAAAACTCTATATGTTTGATTGAATGAATTATCAAAGATCTATGACAAGTATAATTCCATGTGGTTCACAATTTATGTGGACAGAATCTTATATCTGATGTAATTCCAATTTTATAGTTATTAAGAGTAAGTCATAAGGTATAAAAGGAAAAACAAATAAAAGTTTTTGAAAAGTGATTCCGTGATTATGCATATTTTGTAATAAATATAGAAAATAATAGCTTCTACACTGTAGAGATTGTACTTTGAAATACCTGGAGGCTGAATATTTAAGTTGATGGAGAAAGTTCCTGCATCTAAAATACGAAAAGAAAAAGAAAACTATTTTTTTTTTTAAGTTATGTTCCATGATTAAGCATACTTCGGCGAGGTGTTCACGATAATTTCCATACATTTATAGAATTCACTTTGAAATATCTGTAGCTTGACACTTTAAATTGATCAACTTATTCTATAAATATATATCTGGTAACAAGGTAGGGAAACATAATTTTGCATAGTAATTGTTCAAATACTTTGAGGAAATACATCAAGTGTGGCATTTCCCCCACTACAATCAGCTGTAATGTGATATCGTCCGATAATTATGCCTCACTTTCAAATGCCCACAGGACGAAGGATGCTAGGCCCGTAAGTGGATTTAACCATTCAGAATAGCAGGGGAAGCTGTAGCCCTAAGAATGAAAACACGGTCAGAGAGGCCAGCAAAGTGATGGGAATAAAAACCCACTGCAGTCTCTTGTCCAGCACAATCGTGAGAGCTGCAGCAAAGGCCACTAGCGTGAAAACCAAGGAGAGGAAGAGAAAAGAAAGCCCCATTATGATCTTCTTAGGCAACGAACGAAGAAAATCTTCCCACTCATACTGCGAACTTAAGATAGCTAGGAATAACATGATGGCCGTCACAGACGAGAACAAACCTAATGTATCCGAAATTGCGAAAACCAGAAGAGCGTCCTTTCCCAACAACAATGGGATTGTTGTCATTGCCTCTGGGCACAGTAAAAGCAGCAGTGAACAACACTGTGGCAATTAGAGTTGAGACGAGCATACATGAATTTGCCGTCTCCTTCACCCGCTTCTCTCCATTGTCAAGCAACTCTTTGTGATTCTCCATGAATATTTCCCAAAATGTTTTCCCTTTGTCAATGGCGATTCTCAAGTCAGGGCTGATACACATATCCATAGCCTATGCATAATAGTCGAAAATATGAGTTACGGTAAGTGGATAAATTATTGAAAATTTTCCCAAACCCCGCTGAAGCAACGTCTGAAGGAGATAAGAGACTTATTTAACATTTAAGAATGATTCATGTCATATTACTTCAAGAAAATCACTATCCATTTACATACATTTAATTATATTTGAACTACACTATAATCTTAAATACAAAATATGAGACACTGGAACTAGCACAACTATCAAGGAAACATAAGCAAACCTGATTAAAATGCTTATTTTTCTCCAAATTAATATATGTGGATAATACATGAATTGATTTGCACAATAATCCCCAAATTGCATTGCGACAGAAACCTATAGAAAGAGTCGGTCGGATTTGAGAAAGAGTTCTTGCAATTAGATTAAGTGGCAGATCACAGTTGCAATCTTATTATGATGACTTTCAATCAGTTTTCAGTGCCCCAATTTCTCTAATCAGTCTCCCTTATTTTCTGTAAATTGTTCTAAGGATTTAGCGTCGTTTCTCAACTTACTTAAATGATTTATGTTTGTGTCATTTAAAAGTTCTATGTAGGCTTAAATGGTAAGAGAATTTACTCTTCTGCTTGTGAACGACTCAAGCCTTGTCGAGAATATGTCAGGACTAAAATCCCGAATGCGCCCCGAACCCCAAACACCGCATCACACCCCCGCCCCGACCCCACCCCCCGGGGCCAATGTAAGGTAGTTTGCTTCTAAAATCGATCGGGGAGACGGACCAACTGAGGTGTATGAGAACTTACCAAAATATCGCCTGACTGCTATTAAAGAAAGTAACTACATATGCTCCCAAACTATCCAAATAAAGATCTAGCCATCATAGTTTAAGAAATTTGGCTAGAAGATATGACAATTATCATTAGAAGCGGTTATTGAGTATATGAAAAGAAAGATACTTACCCTAAACCATTGGAGTTCTCTTTGCATTTTAAAAGCTGCCCCGGAGACTTCATATACACCACGTAAATTAGGGCTGTACTTTGCTACTGCGAGCATAATTTGCTTCCATTCTTTCGGATTGGGCGGTAGACTGAATGACAAGTCATTGGTTGAGTTTCCCTTCAGAAAGAGTCTGAGGATGCTTTCTTGGCGATGCACCACAGCAAATGTCCTCAACGACGCACGATAATCCGGAAGCCAAATACGCTCCGGGAAAATCTTAATCCATAGCTTCACGAGTTCAGGGATTCCCCTGGATATAGCTCCGGCGAGCAGCTCCTGCTCTTTGAAAAACTCGGTCTCTTCGAAAAACTCGGTAATCTCAGTAGTTTTCATACGAGAGACCTCAGTGCAAACTTTTTCAGCTAACTCAACGGCCGCCACATGTCTCAGCTTCACCTCGTGAATCCTCTTGATTGTAGGAACTACAAAATGTTAAATGAAAATGAAAAACGAAGAGGGGGAAGTTGAATTGCGCTAAAAAAAAATTCTCCAAGTTTTTTATCAGACACCAAATTGCTTCTAGCGACATTTTGCTAATTGTCGTATTTTCCCACAAAACCCTACCACACTGAGAGCTTGGGTTGGGTACTTGGGTGGTACATTGGGAAAACGATGTCATTTTTTTTTTTTTTTTATATCTTTCTGGAATATATTTTGATCTTCTTTTTCTTTCGGGATTCTGTCCTCAGATGCAAAGTGTGGGTTTTAGAAGTTGCTGATGCAAAGTACAAAAAAAGGTATCTTCATTTTTGAAACTTTTTCCAAAAAAGGGTTATATAATGTCTTAACAGAGAAAAATAATAGGATGTGAAAAAGCAGAACAGATGAGAGGGTAGAAAGAAAGTGATCTTTCTTGAAGTTGTTCTGCAAGGGTAGAAAGAAGGGATGAAGGAAATGACTAGATCTTCATTTATTAAGAAAGAGAAGGAAATTCAGACGAGGCTTTATAATGCAAATCGTGATTAAGACTCTGAAGTAACCATGCTAATTACACGTTTCTAGCTAGAGTAAATCACAGCAATCTTTGCATATATAATTACTTTAAACAATATTATTCACATGTGCACAGCAGCTCGTAAGAAGTCGTACGATCCTTTGTATTGTTAGTTGCGCTCAGTGCAATAGCAAAAATATTCCTTTTCTCCATTCTATTGAATAAACCAAGACTTCCACATGAGGTTGCACACTGGTATGTCAAGTTCAAGTTTATTTGTTGTACCTCCATGATATGGCGAGTATAGCTAACTCGGCTTTATTTTAAAGCAATTTTTTATATGATAAAAATACGCAACGGCCTTTTTCCTTCTTGTTCTTCGATAAAAATAGAATAGTTAAGGACAAGATGACAAGGTGAGTCTAACTTTGGGCAAAAGTTGAGAATAAGTTTTGAAAAATATCGGATTGTTTCATAGTGGTCAGACAATATTTGGGTTAGCTTTCACACACCTCAAGTGGTTTACCTTCTTAGATAATTTTAAGAGCGTACTCCTCCATGTTGATCTGGTGTACTTAGGATCTATTTCTAGAATCTTCCAACAAAATACAAGATTATAATAGAAGAGCAAAGTTCCTTACCATGTAGCTAACAGCTTATTGGTACAGGATATATAACGAGTGGATTTCTGGGATGCTCGGTTTTGTCCAGGCCCAATAAAATTGCTTCCCCTACATATTCTTCTATTCGAAGCCCTTCCAAACAAATCATTTTGATTTTTCCTATGCGTTTTCTTCCCCATTTCCTATTCTTCACGCCTATTTAAAGTTGCCAAATCAAAGTGTAAATATATCAAAGTGTAAATAGACTGTATTAAATGCGTGTAAAGGATACACCCGTGCCTTCATCTATTGCAAGCTAATTTTGTAGTCAATGATGCTAGGGGCTTGCCCCTGGTCCCGCTTGATTCCTGCACCCTCTGAACATATCATATCGTGTTGAATTGAGATGAAGTAGCACTCAAAGAAAATAATATTTAGGATTAAGCACTTCACCCATAAGGAGGAAACAATTACATTTGGGTTTACTGTTCTTATTTTTTCACAAAGATTTAGACGCTTTGCAGAGATTGATGAAGCGAACATTTATCAAGATTGAAGGGAAAGTCCCAGGTTTATGTAACTCTCATTCAATTAGCCATAAGCAAGATAAATTCCTAAGTTAACATCAAATCTCGCTCCATTTTGCAATTTTAAAGATTTTGTTTTTTAATTTTTATTTTAAAAAACGCTACTCTTGCAATGGTGGATACCTGAGATCTTTAAAAATATACAAGCATTGACATAGGGAATCATAGAACCACATATATAAAAGATTTTTATTAGAATCCAATGTGGTGCAAAAGAATAAGTTATACATCCATTGCTGGATGGTTGATATATGAAAAAATGTAACTAGAAAACTAAACTTCAAATACACATGTCACTTATTCGACGGGACTGTGTAAAGACTTTTCTACATAGACAATGGACCTAATTAAAATCCCTTTCAAATTAGGGCCATAATATTAATCAGAACGTTTTTCTACTTATAGAAGAAGTTAAAAAACAAACAGGAAATAGACTTTTAGTCGGGGGGGGGGGAGAAGAGAGAGATAGAGACAAGAGACAGATCTTCATAGAATGAAAGCATACCTACAAATTTGGTGGCATTCCAAATTGACCTTGTAAGACGTTGAAATGCTACAATTAGTTGTAGAGAGAACTAGGTAAGTGGATATGAAATCACTGAGATAGAGACAAGAGACAGTATCTTCATAGAATGAAAGCATACCTACAAATTTGGTGGCAATCCAAAGTGACCATGTAAGACGTTGAAATGCTACAATCAAAGTTGTAGAGAAACCAGGTAAGTGGATATGAAATCACTGAGTGTAGGTGGAATGAAGATACTTTACTACATAGATTATAATTACTGGTGTCTTGACAATCTCAATGGTTGATAGCCACAGAGATCAAAACAAACAGCATTCACATTCACATGGATTAATCAGTTTAGCTCTGCTTCGTTTTGCAGCTCCTTCTATACTAGTTGCGTCGTAATTCGCTCATTTTGTTGTCTATTAAATAAGTTATACAATACTTATGCACCTGGTTAAATCATATGTGATTCACACCAGATAGCTGATCCATGAAGTAGTTTCAATTCGAGTCAAACTTGGTCAAGGAACCAGAATATATCCTTCAAAGAAACAGTCATTTTTGGTTTCCTTTGCTAATATAAGAAAACTGCTTAAGTAAAAATCTTGGAATGTCTTAAATTAGATGATGCCCAACTATAAAATTTGTGGCTTACCTGGATCTGAATTTTCATCTGTTGTTTTGTAGCTCAAGTCCACCGAAAGACCTTCAGTTCAGAGAAACAAAAGAACAGGTGATGAGGTGGATATGATCATCTTGAAGGGAATCGGTAATGAAGGGATGCGAGTGCAGAAAGGACGAACATTTGTATATCAATGCTTCCATAATATTGAGCCTAGTCCAGTATACGCGAGTATTTCAAGGTAATTAGGCGAGGGTACCGCCCTACTAGATAAAGGGTTATATCTATCCAAATTCACCAGAAGAGTCGATCACGAAAAGAAGCCAAGTCTAGAATGAAGGAAAATACAGATGGAATTGAGATAAAGGGTGATGGTGATCTTACCATGGTGACCAGCGACGGTGAGACCATAAATGAGGAAAAATGCATAGGGACCGCTGAAGGGCTGACTTTCATCGTTTGTGGTATTTTTCGCCAGGAACCAGGCAATATCCTTATGCATATAAGCTTCCCAAGCAGATATTTCCAAAGGAACACGTCCTTCCTTATCGTCAAGTTGCGTCAACCTAGGATTACTTCTAACTAATGCCTTGACCATCCTTATCCTTCCACACGACAGCAATGTGGAGGGCTATGCGGCCGTCACAATCAACCATTTCAAGCTCTTCCGGATGTGGAGAAAAGAGCTCAACCAGGTTCTCCAAAAATTGGTCTCGTGCACTCCGAACGGCTATGTGAAGCACTGTTTCTGATCTGCTTGTTATTTTGGCCGTCCTTGAAGCAAAGATCTCGTACGAAAAATCTTTTAGCAAATTCCCAATCGCCCCCGAATGCGCCGATCAATGGTTGGTAATAGTGTGCATCCACTCCGTTTTCCGGTATTTCGCAATGGATGAGAACTTTTCAGGCCAAGTTAATACTTTTTTTTTTCTTGCTCACAGTGAGAACTGAGAAGTGTCCCAGAAAGGAACAATTTCATGAAGATCCGCTCCAAATATTAATTTCAAAATGGAATAACCCTTCCGAGGGATAATGCACTGGAGCACCTCTTGATTGAGAAGGATCTCATGGAACGCTTACACGAACATCTTCAATAAATGTAGTAGAAAAAGTGAGCACAAAGTCCTTCTCAAATCGATTTTCTTAGCCAAGGTCAGGGTTATATTTGTTCGATGACAAAGCAAAGAAATAGAATTATGAAGAAAATACAAGTTGCGGAATATTTTAAGACCATATTGTCTATACCCTAATTTTTCTCGCTTAGAACTTGAACAGATACCTGCTATTAGTTCTGCATGATTCGACTTACCTTGTTCTTCACTTGGTTGCGTTGCCATTGGATTGCTCTCCTGGTTGGAGTCTTTGAACAACGAAGTAAACGGAGAATGCGAAAAATGAGTAAGATATTCAGTTATCAAAGAGTTTTATAAAAGAACGTCCCTTAAAGTAAAGGTGAGCCCCTACAATTACACCAAGCAAGCACATCTTCTTTTTTCCACTTTATAGAGTTGGATTAGATGAGTGTATAAAAAAAAAAGATTATCCATAGGAGTCTAAGGTAGACCTATACTATTGGGCCAG
The DNA here is from genome assembly GCA_017140595.1 of Eucalyptus curtisii. Lineage (NCBI taxonomy): Eukaryota > Viridiplantae > Streptophyta > Magnoliopsida > Myrtales > Myrtaceae > Eucalyptus > Eucalyptus curtisii. The sequence continues at coordinate 9,372,726 of CM029500.1, read as the reverse complement.
TAGCCTTTGACTCTAGTATTACAGATCATTAGGTTCATTCCTTAATGATGGGACCATTAACTTGGTTCCTCTTTTTTACTAAAGAGTTCATTCCATCCCTTTACAACATGATGTGGTTGAGTCTTTACCAAGTTAAGTTGGTTCTTTGGCTTGGGAAAGCTATTCGACAGCCTAATTGGCAAGCTTTTAGTCGTACGAAGCTATTAGCAAAGTGCCGAATTGAGTAAAAATATTTTTCTTTAAAAATTTGACCACAACCTTAGCATCATTTGTTGGCAACGCTACAGCTTCTACCCACTTAGACACATACTCCATAGCCACTAAAATGTATAAATTTCCATAAGAATGTGTAAATGGTCCCATGAAATCAATATCCCAAACATCAAATAATTCACACACAATGATGTTGTTTAAAGGCATCTCATTTTTTCTTGAAATATTTCCAGTTCTCTTACACCTATCACATGAAACTACATAGGAGTATGCCTCTTTAAAAAGTGTAGGCCAATAAAATCCAGATGTTAAAATCTTAGCTGCAGTTTTGGTGGCACCAAAATGGCCACCTGCCTTTCCATCATGACAATGATGTAGAATGTTTGCCTTCTCTTCGTCTGGAACACATCTCCTTGTGACCTGGTCTGTACATACTTTAAACAAGAAAGGTTCTTCCCAAAAATAATTTTTAACATCAGAAAAGAATTTTTTCTTCTGTTGATATGATAATTCAGGAGGAAGAACATTACTTACCAAATAATTTACAAAGTCAGCGTACCAAGGAATTTTTGTGAACTTAATGGAAAATTTTTTCTCATCAGGGAACTCTTCCAAAATTGGTCTTACCTCTTCCTTTGAATTTGGAATTCTTGATAAGTGCTCTGCAATTAGATTTTCAGTCCCCTTCTTATCTTTGATTTCCAAATCAAATTCTTACAGCAATAGAATCCACCTGATCAACCTGGGTTTTGATTCTGTCTTTTCAAGCAGATACTTAAGAGTAGAGTGATCAGAATAAACTATAACTTTTGAGCCAATTAAATAAGAACGAAATTTATCAAAAGCAAAAACTATCGCCAAAAGTTCCTTTTCTATTGTTGAATAATTCAGTTGTGCACCTGACAAGGTTCGGCGGCATAGTATATGGTTTGAAAAATTTTATTCTTCTTTCGTCCCAAAACAGCTCCTATTGCAGAATCGCTAGCATCACACATCAGTTCAAAAGGTAAATCCCAATTTGGTGCTGCCATAATTGGTTCTGAAATTAACTCCTCCCTCAAAGTGTTAAAAGCCTGCATGAATTCAACAGAAAAATTAAAAGGAGCATCTTTTTCCAAAAGATTAGAAACGGGTTTAGCAATTTTTGAAAAATCTTTTATAAGCCGCTGTAAAATTCTGCATGCCCCAAAAATCCTCGACAAGTTTCATAGATGTTGGTGGAGGCAATTTTGCAATGACCTCCACTTTGGCTCGATCAAGTTCTATTCCGTTTTGAGAAATTTTATGCCCGAGCACTATTCCTTCTTGCACCATAAAGTGACACTTCTCCCGATTCAAAACAACTTAGTCTCCTCACATTTTTGTAAGACCAAAGCCAAATTATTTAAACAAGAATCAAATGATAAGCCAAAAACGGAAAAATCATCCATGAAAATCTCAATATATTTTTCAACCATATAAAAAAAAAAATAGCCATCATGCATCTCGAAAAGTAGCTGGTGCATTACAAAGACCAAAGGGCATTCTTCTAAAAGCAAAAGTACCATAGGGACAAGTGAAAGTAGTTTTCTCTTGATCTTCGGTGTAATAGGAATCTGATTATACCCGAATATCCATCAAGAAAGCAATAAAACTCATGCCCTGCAAGTCTTTCTAACATCTTATCAATAAATGGTAAAAGGAAGTGATCTTTTCTAGTGACATCATTCAATTTTCTATAATCTATACACACACGCCACCCGGTAACTGTTCTAGTTGGAATCAATTCATTATTGTCGTTTTTCTGAACAGTCATACCGCCTTTCTTTGGCACAATTTGTACAGGACTTACCCAAGAACTATCAGAGATATGATAGATGATACCGCATCAAGTAGCTTAATTACCTAAGCTTTCACTACTTCTTGCATCTTTGGGTTCAAACGCCTGCGAGGTTGGATAGTGGGTTTATATTGTTCCTCCATCAAAATTTTGTGCATGCAAATTGAAGGAATAATTCCCTTGATATCAGCTATTTTCCATCCAATTGTACCCTTATGCTCTCTTAATACTCTGAGCAGTTTCTCATCCATCAAATCTGTCAAAGAAGAAGATATAATTACCAGTAAAGAAGAAACTTCATCTAAATAAGCATATTTCAAATGAGAAGGTAAGGGTTTGAGTTCAAGAATTGGAGGCTCTTCAACTGATGATTTAGGCTTTGTACTATGTTGTCCAAACTCCTCAAATTTAATTGCCTTTTGCCTTGAATATGGTGGAATTGCCTCCATGAAATTTGCATACTCATTTATCTCCTCATTCTGAATATCTGTGTCCCTTGGTTGAATCAGACATGCTTCAAATGGATCTTTAAAAATATTTTCCTGAAAAACCTTATTCACCAACTTGTCAACTGTCTCTACTCTAAAACAAAAATTATCATCAGATGGATATTTCATTGCTTTAAAAACATTAAATGAAACAAGATCATCTTGAATTCTAAGAATCAACTTCCCTTGTTGTACATCAATAAGAGCTCTTCTTGTTGCTAGAAAAGGTCGACTTAAGATAAGTGGTATCTCAAAATCTTCCTCCATGTCAAGAACTATGAAATCTGTAGGAAAGATAAATTTGTCAATTTTTACCAAAACATCTTCCACAATTCATCTCGGATATTTAATTGATCGATCAGCCAATTGAAGTGACACCATGGTTGCTTTTACCTCGTCCAATCCTAATTTCTTGAAAATTGAATAAGGCATCAAATTAATACTTGCACCTAAATCACATAATGCCTTTTCAAAGTAAAAATCCCCAATAGTGCAGGAATAGTAAAACTCCCTAGATCTTTTAATTTCGGAGGCAATTTGTTTTGTAGGATGGCTGAACACTCCTTGTTTAACTTCACAGTTTCATAATCCTCCAGTTTCCTTTTGTTTGCCAAAATCTCCTTTAAAAATTTTGCGTAAGTGGGCATTTGCGCTAAAGCATATGCAAAAAGAATGTTAATGTGCAATTTTTTTAAATACATCAAGAAATTTAGAAAATTGCTTATCTATTCTGTGCTGCTGGAGTCGCTGAGGGAATGGAATTGGCGGCACATATGGCTTGGGATTATCTGGAAAAAGTTTACTCTTGCTTGTCTCCTTTGATTGTTTATTGGTCATCTCTTCCTTGTTTACCACTTCTCAGGGTAATAGCCTTTATGTTTTCAATTGGATTTTTCTTTGTGTTGCTCGGCAAAGAACCTTGTTGTCTCCTTGACATCATGCTTGCTAACTGACCCACTTGCATGTCCAAATTTCTAATTGAAGCCTCTTGGTTTTGAAATTTCACATCCGTGCTTTTTGATAAAGTCATGAGTCGTACTAGCAAGTTTGGTGACTATATCTTCCAAATTTGACTTTGTCTCTTCCGATTGTTTGAATCCTTGTGGTCTCGTCACATTTTGATTATTCCATGAAAAATTTTGGATGATTGCGCCATCTCGGATTGTACGTGTTGGAGTAGGGATTATTCTGTGACTTGTTAAAATTCCCAACAAAGTTAGAATTTTCACTAGATTGTTTGAAAGTATTACCTACCTAACACGCTGTGCTAACATGTCCTCCACCAAAAAAATCACATGTCAAATTTTGAATTTTCATAACTGAAACACTCATATTATCTAGTTTTTTGTTGAGTGCTTCAAATTGTGCAGCAATTGCAGCAAAAGCATCCACTTCGTGAACTCCGCTAACTTTTCGCATTGATAGTCTCTCAGTAGGCCACTAATAGCTATTGGACGCCATCTCCTCTAATAGATTGTAGGCTTCTTCTAGTGTTTTATTATTTAGAGTTCCCCCTGCAACTGCATCAATCATAGAACGAAGATTTGAACTAAAGCCATTATAAAAAGTTTGTACCTGCATCCATACGGGTAGTCCGTGATGTGGGCATCTCCTATGAAATTCTTTGAATCTTTCCCATGCTTCATATAATGATTCATTATCCATCTGCATAAAATTAGTAATATCGTTACGCATCTTCGTAGACTTTGCACGTGGAAAGAACTTACCAAGAAATTTCTGAGCCATATCATTCCATGTAGTGATTGATCCTGTAGGAAGATAAGAAAGCCAACTTTTAGCTTTGTCTCTAAGAGAGAATGAAAATAATCTCAATCTAATAGCATCATCTCTAACTCCATTATATTTAATTGTGTCACATATTTCAAGAAAAGCATCGATGTGAGCATTTGAATCATCGCTTGATAGTCCACTAAATTGCACTGATTGTTGAAGCATCTGAATGAGTGATGGCTTGATCTCAAAGTTGTTTGCTTGAATTGCAGGTCTTCTAATACTTGATGTGGTACCTTAAATTGTTAGTGCAGCATAATCTCTTAAGAGTCTACGTGGATTTTCATTATCACCATCTGCCATCTTCTTCGCGTGATTTCTCTGTTCTCTCAGTCGCCTTTTGAATGTACGCTCGATTTCTAGATCAAGTTCAACAAGTTTCCCTTGTTGGCTACGTGTCATAAACTGATGTACACCCTGTAAAATAAATAAAACAAAAACTAGATTAAACTTAGAATTATCTGGTATCAATATTAATTAGTATTAAACAAACGATCCACGGCAACGACGCCAAAAACTTGTTCGTAAAATTCTAAACGCAAGCAAACGTTTTGAACAAGTAATATAATGATGAGATAAAGTATCGTCCCATGGAGATCGATGATTAATAAACTAATTAAATACTAGAATAGATTAATTCTAAAATTTATCTAACAGATCAAAATATAATTGAGAATAAATTAAAAACAAAATTTGCAGACTAAATGCAGTAAATCAATCAGATAAATATGTTAGAGCATCCGATTTCACCATAACCACTAGATATGAATTTCAGATTGTTGTGAGTACAAGAACGATATCAAACATGTGATAGCGGAATTTCCTAATCTATTTACTATCATATCTCTAGGTATAGCAAACCTACTCAGTTTATTAATTCACTATATTTCTATGTGAATTAAAATAAACATAAGTGCATTAAAAAGTATGAATATTCCCGACTTACAATGAGTCTTTTGGATCACCTTATCACCGAAAGCTACACAAATAACGCGGTATATCTCTATCCACGTTTAATTCATGGTTATATATTATAATGACCAATTGCATATTATCACTTCTCAGTCTCAAACATGCACATTAGATCATTCAAGTGTTGGCCAATCACTCAAAAGCATTAAGCACAATAATATATAACTCACATGAACGAAATCAATTGCAAAACACAAAAATCAAGAAATTTACATCATCATGGCTAGGCTACATCGTAGCTCTAACAAAAGAAAATTAGAAGATAGCAGATGAAGAAATAAAAATATAAATCATACTCAGCATCTTGAATCAAAGAACAAGAATTCTGTCTCCACTTTCGTCTTCTCTTCAAAATACTTGAAAAACTTTTAGAACAACGAAAAACAATCTAGCAACAAAAACTCACTAAAACCTAGCTGCCCTCCCTCTCTGGCTCTCCTATTTATAGGAGATATCCAAGATCCTTATCTCCAAGCAATTGCGCACAAAATCAGGGAGTAAATCAGAGAATTTTTTATTTGATATCTATCTCCTATTGCTGCTTGATTCAAATTCCTGAGTTTTGCCATTTTTTTCCTTATCTTCTCCATATATCATTATTTTGCATAAATAAGGAAAATTCAAATAATCAGAAGGAAATCCAAATATTTTTTCATAGATATTGCATTAATTATTGCCTAAAATAGGTAAAATAACTCTATTTTTATAGAGTTATCAGCATCCGAACTTAATCAGGCATTGCCCCTCCGACTCTCGTCGCTTGACGGGTTACGATAATGACCATACGAGCACATACTTGGCCAAGAACACCGTGCTTTGCGTTCAAATATCTCGTTTATAAATAATGAAGTTGGCCACTTTTTATTCGTATTAAAAATTCCCGGTAAAATAATCCTGCATGGTCATGTATTTAAATCAAACCATTAAACATAGTACGCTCCCATTTTAAAACTCCACGATTTTATATAGTACATAAAAATTGGCGTCGAAACCCGACACCTAGCATTTCTCTATTTAAATGCCCACGGAATCGAGTTTTGCAATAATAATTAACAACTACCATCAAGTAATCAATTGCACATACAAGCCATCAAAATCACACAAAATTCCATCCAAAAGAACGAGCGTAAAATTCTGCAAAACGGCTAATCCGTCACTAATTACAGTTAATTAATTAAATTGAGATTAATTAAGGTAATCCATTTAATTAACCTAACCGTGATCAATTAACATAACCATGGTTAACTAACCTAACCAAAGTAAACTAACCTAACTAAGGTAGACTAACCTAACTAAACTAACTAACCTAAGCAATCTAATTACTCTAACCAAGCTACTTACACTAACCTAGGATTAACCAACTAATCCTCATTACATTAATCTAACCCCCTAAGTGCAATTAACAACTTAATCAAGGAATAGGAAGTTAACTCACCGGATTAGGACGGCGGTGAGAACCCGAGACTACTGTGTCTCGAACGGAGGCTTGGATTGACAAGGAGGGCTCACGGTGTCACGCCTCGATCCCCGAACGCGTGCCCATCCCTCACCTGGTCGATTAATAGCGACGTCCAAGGACGCATTGCCGATCCATTCATTTCATATGGGCATGCGGAAGTATATAAATTATCCCCAGACAATAAAACATTGGGATAGAACAGTTGGACTAAATTTCAAACCTTTAAAAACATTCACTTTATATACATTGCAAACCAGTGCACATATATATACAATATGAACTATTAAGTCAAATTCAACTTAAGCCAGTTTAAAAACAAGGTCTACAAGCAGAAGTGGGGTTTTACAAACTACGGATCCTCATCCTTCTCTTCATCATCCTCCACACTCCAACTGGAGCCTTCAGCAAACTGCACCGGACTTTCGAGATCTTCAAAATCCAAGTCTCCTGAAACGGTTATTCAATAACCAATGAGACTACGTCTCAGCAAGTTCTACCCCCTAAGACCCGATTAGTAAACCAATACACCTTAGGCTACCTAAGCACAACACGAGTCAGAGGGCTTATCTTGGCCTCAGTTCCCTCCTACAAGTCAGTATATATACCTCAAATATACATGATCACATCACATCACCAAATCAGATCGAATCATCGATCAATCGACCTAGTCGATTACATGTCATCCCGACCATTTCTTGGTCGGCTCCTTCCATACTATCTGTAAGTCTGATCAACATCCAAGACTACTCACCTTAGGTGATATATAGATAGTATATTATCATATCTTCAGATGACATATAGAGTTATCGAACTGTCAAATCATATTGTACTATCTCAAGATGACAAAGAGAATCATTGAGCCGGTATATCAATATCATACCGTACTGTCTCAAGATGACCTATAGAATTATCGAGCCGGTATATCATACCGTATTGTCTCAAGATAATCTATAGAGTCACCGAGCCGGTAGATCATACCGTCCTGTCTTAAGATGACATATAAAGTCACCGAACCAGTATACATACAATTTATAATACCGTACTGTCTCAAGATGACATTTAAAGTCACCGAGCAGGTATACACACAATTTATCATACCGTACTGTCTCAAGATGATTTACAGAATTATCGAGCTAGTATATCATACCGTACTATCTCAAGATAATATGTAGAGTCACCAAGCCGATATACATGCCATTCCACGCAAACAATCAAATAACCATTTTTATCCTTTCTGATAAGATGTCATGTGTGGGTACATGGTCGGCTTTAGCCAAAATATGATAATTTCCTTTCTATAAATCCCACTATTTTCTATAGTGCACCAACACATTTTTGGCATCATCAACCGATGTTTGGTTATTTTTCCAAATTATTTAATTTAGGGAATAAATCCTAAATTCACAAATAAATGATTTCAGCATAAAATAAAGCTCAATTAAATAAACGGATTGCACCACGATAATTAGCATAAAATCTTGGTCACGACGATCTCGGATGAATTTTCGGAAAAATAAATAAATAATTAATTAATTTCGAAAATTAAATAAACAAATACCAAAAATATAATTTAGACCCGTAATGCCTAATTGGAGGCCGAGATGGACTAGGAAAAATCCCGAGACATGTTCAATAAATATTAGAAGCTCTCTACTTGCTAATGACTAAGTCTAGCCACCTAACATGCATCATTAAGTCACTAATTTAATTAATCTAAACTAATCTAACCACTTAATCATGCTTAATTAACACTAATAAACCCCTAAGCATCATTAGCAAACTAAGCAGGGATTAGTGAGCTCAACTCACCTGTTTAACGATCCGCTCGGATTGAAACACCGTGAACGTCGCGAGGACGTTTTTCTCCGAAGCGGGCCTAGGGTCCGAGGCCTACAAGCACCTCGAATCGAGCCTACAAGTGGCTAGAATACCCACTTTATGACTTGCTGTTCGCTGCTGGAAATGGAGAGAAAACAGCTCGATTTAACGCGGTGAGGCTCGGGAAAGATAGAATAGGTCAAATCGAGCCTAGGCGAGGCTTTAACGGTGAAGAAATGGCAAAATACAGCTCCGGTTGAGCTTCCACAGCACCGAAACATCAGCTTGGTCGAGTGACGAGAGGGAGAGATGATGGGGTTGGGCGGTGCTCGCGCAGGTGGAGGCGCGAACGGCGACGGCAAGGCAGCGTGAGGCGGCCCGAGGCGTGCGACGGGCTGCTCCGGCTCCTCTTCTTCTTTGCTGGTTTCGTACAAGATGGAGGAGAGAGAGAGAGAGAGTCTTGGATGGAGGAAATGAGAGAGAGATGGAGAGGATAGAGATGGGAGAGATGGAGGGCCCCCTCGGCTTGATATTTCCACAAATATCTCCAATAATCATCCTAGGCCAAGTGTTTGGTCCTTGGCTCACATTGAGCCACCAACACACACCCCCACAACCTCTCAATTGGTCCAAAAGTGCTAGGATATGGGGGAGTTACGAATTTGAAGTGAAATGGCTTCAATTGGTTGCTTGTTCCACTTGAATTCCATCTCAATTGGCCTCCATAAATTCAATTAATATCTCTATATCTCCATTGACATTTTTCCTCACCCCATAATCCATGTTACATCTCAAATTCGCAACTAAAAATAATCATTGGCCTTATTCGAACAAAAACGGTCATAAACCGACTTTTTCTCAAAAAGTTTCGATTGTCAAAAAAATCCTCTGAGACTGAGTCGACACTCCTAGAATTTATCGTGGCACAACAAAACCTTCAATTTCCGAAATTGGACTCAAATCGGCGAGTAATTTCACTCCGACGCGTTTTTAGCGTGACCTAGGCTACTAGGTAGTTTTCAGAACTTTTTAGGGCAAATGACCCATGGTAGATTTCTTTTGAGCCACACTGAACCTACTCGACACATTGGCGACTCTCGATTGTCGTGAAAATCTCAATGATTCAAATACGGACACAGTGTACCAAAACGACAGTAAAAATCAAATGAGTGTCGGTCGACGAGAATTTTCCAATTTAGTGGAGTCACCCATGATAGGCCACACATCTCAGTCGAACTGACCTATCTCTGATCTTAATTCGATTTTTAATTATGCCGTAATGACCTCTAAAGATGAACACGGTTGAGAAGTGATTCCTGGTCGAATTCTCAAGTCTATATGCCTTAAAGTCCTTAATAACTTACCCAGCTAGTCTAATTATCTCGTGAGTGGCCAACTCAGAGAAAATCACTGTAGTCGCGTCGGTGAAATGCCCAACTTATCCAATTGAAATCAGAACCCGAAAATCGGGATGGCACACACGGCCAAGGGGGGAACTCAGTTTTGTGGAAGGCTGGTCGGTGGCTGCTTGCGGGGCTGTAGTGGGCTAGTCTCGGACGGTGGCTGCTCAGCTGGATGGACAAGGGATGTTGGGCGAACGGACGGGCGGTGAGGCGCTGCTGGGCTGAGCTAGAACGGAGCTGCTGGCGTCGGGCGTGGAGGTGTAGGTTGCTGGATGTGGGGCTGGCGGACGAAGCTGAGGCGGATTGCCGGGTAGCGGGGGGAACTACTAGGTGGAGTTCTTTGGACTTCGGTTCTTTGGCCGGGACAAAGCGATGGTGAGAGTTGGTGTTTTGGTGGTGAATGGGAGCTACTATTGGATGTGAGGGGGTGAAACCGGAGTTGGGATGGTGTTGGAGTGGTGCGACAGAGAGGGAAAATGGAGATGGAAGAGAAATGAAGAAGAAGATGGAGCTAAGGGAAAAAGGAAATGAGGTTGTTCTGCTGGGGAAACTCACGCATAAAGAGATGGAGATGATAGAGAGAGGGGGGAAATGAAAGTCAAAGAGGCAACCAATGAGGAGCTTAGGTAAATATCAAGCTCATCACACAAATTACCCCAAAGTCTTCATGCCCCCTAAGTCAAGTGACCACCCAATGGCCATTTTTCCTCTATTTCCTCACAAACAAAGCATTTTGGGCAGCCAAATAACTCAATTCTTCAGCCCATCCGAATTTCCATTTCTTTTCCTTTTTGTCCGAAAATCGATTTTTCGCAAAATTTTCGGACTCGACGAAAATTCGCCGAAAGATGAGACGACATTCTATAAATAGATCGTGACACGCTCAAACGTCTGATTTCTGAAACCGAATTCAATTTCGTGGTTAAAATTGATTGAACGCGATTTTAGTACGACCTAACTTAATGGGTAGCTTTTATGGATTTTAGCGTGTTTGACCCGTGGTCAATAATTTTCGATCCATGTTTGTGCATCTTCGACTTGTAGATGACTCTCGGTTGTCATAAAAATCGCGAGGTTTCAACTATGTGTCCCGTATACAATATCGATAGAAAATCGGTTTATTGTCATTCGACGCGAATATTACAATCGTGCGGAATCACCCGCAATTCGACTACATGATTCCATCGAATCGACCTATATCCGATTGCAATTTGATTATAACGGTGTCGTATCGACCATTGTCGATTATTATGGTCAAGCAGTCAATTTCTGATCGAATTCTCTAGTCTGTCATGTTTATATCCCTTAACGGCTTCATCTAATAGATTAGTTAACTCGTGAGGGACCAACTCCGAATAAAATAACCATAAATGCATCGACGAAACAACCATTTCATATATTCAAAACGGGTCAAATTCTAGGATGTCATAGCATCACAAGGCTAGATTCGACTCATGGAATGGGTCTAGGAGCTTTATGGAATTGGAAAGCTACTTGATGCAATAGATCCGAAGTTAAGTGAAAATTTCGACATGAGACAAATGGAGTGCTTGATGATTGTAGGCCTCTGGTGTGCTCATCCAGACCCTAAAGAACGGCCTCCCATAAGCAAAGTGATAACCTTTTTGAACTTTGATGCTTCCCCACCCATTCTCCCACCAAAGTTGCCCATCCCAACATATATCGTGCCTCCATCTTCGACATCCAAATCGTCGCATGTCATGTCCAATAGCTTCAGAAGTAGTGAACCACTGAGCGCTTACGGTATTGAACTGTCTGCTACTGGCTCTTCCTAGAAGTCTTCCAATTTATCTTCTTCTGCAGTGCTTCGGAAGACTTTGTAAGTTCACTGTTTATATGGGTTCTAAATTGCAACTATTTAGTTCTATGATTTGTAATGTAAGCAGACCTTTAGTTTCTAGTTTCTGTTTGCTCCAAATTGTGTGAGATATCCATGGTAGTATTTGGTATGGAATTTGATATGACCATGTGTGTATGAGTGTTTTGGGACAACACAACAAAGGGTGAAAAGGAATATTGAGATAGGATAGGATTATAAGCTTATGAATAAAAAATTTGTTGGTTGTTCTCTATTGTATACATGAGCGAACAGCCTTGCATATTTATGGGCTGAATCTCCACCGACTTCTATAGGCAATATATCTCTGCGTTTGTCGGAGATCTCTTTCGGTTCTCAACTTCGCCACAAACTTCAACTGCCACCTATAGAACTGGGGACTTGTAGATGTTAATCCTAGAGGAGCCTAAGCTTTTCTTGGAGAATTGGTGGAAAAATTCAACACGGCAGAATTATGAGAAAGCTGCGTCATCTTGAATACAAGTCTCAAGTTTAACCCCGAAATCCTGAGGCAAGTAGGTTTTATAATTTGAGTGGGATTCTCAAAAGGGATTTTCCTATTTTGGATCAAATTGTAGTACATATAAGAAGTGAACCTTCTTCACGAATTGTATTCAAGATGAGCTTTCAATATTCAACTTCATAAATCTTGTAGTGATAACAGTGAATTCTTTTGTGAGATTTGTCGCGACCTCTTCGAACACTCCTGTGGGCATGGATACTAATGGCTTGCTAAATCTAGGTTTAGCCAGAGCTCTTCTAAGCCCACCAATTCGTGACTTATGGGCCGAGTCTAACCTAGAAATCATCTTCATAAAAGTCAACTGTAATTGATTTGTAATGGGTCGATTAGAAACCTATGTAAAGTATTAAGAGAAATACTTTACTCTTACGCAACTAGAGAAATTCAAATCGAGAAGTTGATTATATTAGTCAATTAATTAATACCCTTCCAATACCTAATCTTACTAAATGGACTCAGAAAATTATGAAATTTTGACACGTTATCAATGAGACCTAAAGAAACAAGTTTCATGAAGAACACCAAGTCAAATTCCATACGTATCGAGAGTAAAAATTTCGGTATTTCTTGCTAAAGTTTCTGTAAAATTTCCAGATTTAGCATTTTCATAAAAAAAATTATTTCATCAATCAAACCTTGTCCATTTACCCTAAATTTTTGATATTTTATACCTACAGATGTACTCTCCAACTTTCATTAAGAAATCGAAGTCAAATTTTGGCTAGAACATTACAGAAAAATCAAAAAGTCACCGAGCGTCACACTGTCCTTTACAAAACAGTCCACTAATCTAACGAGAATTTTTCCTACTCCTTGAATTTCGACCTCCAACATCCACAATCAAATGTATACAAGTATTACACTATAACACAGCCTTATCACTTCCAAAAATCCTCCATAGTCAGACATTTAAATTCTTGTTCCATCTTAAAATTCGAAATCCACAATGCATGCCCTTTACCTAGTTTTCTTGATCTAGCTTCATCTTACATGTCCAAAATCCAACATGCAGCTCTAAAATTCCACCTTTCTCACATCTACCAACTCTTCACTAGATAATAACAGTAAGCAAAACATAGATGAAGAACTTCTACTTGCCTTAAATCTTTCTACTCGATTGTTGGCCAAAAACAGGGGTTTGGGGATTGCGGCTTGGGCCGACTGGCGATGGGAACCGGCGGCATCGACAGCGGCATCACGGACATGACGGAAGGCGATCCTCCTCTTCCTCCCTCGCGGCTCACGCCCGTACGCCTGCTCACCCTCTCTTTCGGTCTCTCACTCGACCCTCTCTCCCTCTCTCACTTGCTCGGTTCACTCCCTTTCTCTCTCGACCCTTCAATTCCGAAACCCCCTCCCCTTTTCGTTCTTTGATTAACAATTAATCACCTTTTTGCATGTAGAAATTTTGATGATTGAAGCTGCAACGGACAAGTGGCTTCAAAGAAAGAACAAGTGGAGGCAATCAAAGACAAGTGTTGAATGGCATCCCCGCCCCCCTTTTTTTTGGTCCGGTCGACATTCTTGGGGGCTCTTTGGGCTTGCTTGGGCCCTAAATTTTGGGCCCAAAAGTCCTTAAAATAAAAGCCCAAAAATCTTATTTTTTTTATATTAAGCGTTTGGTTCCCACCGAAATTAATTTAATATCCCCATAATCAAATTGCTTCATATACAAGGATATAATCGAAATTCTTGCGTGCCCTCCAACATCCTCAAAAAAAAAAAATTATTCATTAAATTTCAGCACGCATATTCCTTACGAAAGACCGAATTCCATCCTTTTGGTACAAAATTTAAATTGACCAATGTCCAAATTCCTCTCTTGTTCCATATATACTTAATTGGTATAGTTCGGATGCCACAATTCTCCCCTCCTTAGATAATTTCGTCCTTGAATTTGGACGTTACTTACGTCTCATTAAACAGAAGAGGGTACTTTTCCTTCATTTCTTTTTCACTTTCCCATTTGGCCTCTTCCATATCATGATGTTGCCATAATACCTTAACTTGAGGAATTTTCTTCGTTCTAAGAATTTGCTCCTTTCGATCCAGTATCCGGATTGGCTCTTCCAGATACCTCACTTTCTCATCCACTTTGATGGCTTCATGATCGAGTATGTGACTAGGATCCAGCTGATACCTCCTTAGCATCGACACATGGAACACATCATGTAAATTTCCCAACTTAGGAGGCAAAGCCAAACGATAAGCTACGTCTCCTATTTTCTCGAGTATCTCAAAGGGTCCAACGAATCTGGGGCTTAAGTTTCCTTTTATTCGAAATCGTGATATCCCTTTCATTAGAGATACTTTAAGGAATACATGGTCTCCCACACTAAATTCTAAAGGTCTTCTACGTTTATCTGCGTAGTATTTTTGTCGGCTTTGAGCTGTCTTAGGTCTTTTCCTTACGATCTCGATAGCTTCGGTAGTAACCTGTACCAACTCAGGTCCCGTTAGTTTCCTTTCACCTACTTCATTCCAACAGACAGGAGTCCTACATCTCCTTCCATATAATGCTTCATAGGGAGTCATGCCTATACTTTTCTGAAAACTATTATTATAGGCAAATTCCACCAAATGCAATCTTTCATCCCAACTTCCTTTTAAGTCAATCACACAGGCTCTTAATATATCCTCTAATGTTTGGATCACTCTAACTGTTTGTCCATCCGTTTGCGGATGAAAAGCAGTACTAAACTAGAGCTTAGTCCCTAAGGCAGTTTGAAGACTCCGCCAAAAGTTTGAAGTAAATCTCGAGTCCCGATCTGACGTAATAGTCACTGGAACACCATGTAAACGTACTACTTGACTTACATATATCTCCGCATATTTGTCCATCGGGTAGTCTATGCGAACTGCTAGGAAATGAGCAGACTTAGTCAAACGATCCACTATTACCCATATAGAGTCATGACCACTTGATGTCCTTGGCAATCGTTGTACAAAGTCCAAAGTTACATGCTCCCATTTCCACTCTGGGATATCCAATGGTTTCAATAGTCCTGCGGGTTTGCGGTGTTCTGCTTTTACTTGCTGGCATGTTAAACATTGAGAAACATGTTTGGCTATATCTGCCTTCATGCCATTCCACCAATATTGTTGGCGTAAATTTCTATACATTTTTGTACTACCCGAATGAATACTATAGTTACTCCTATGTGCTTCCGAAAAAATTTCTCTCTTCACTTCCTCATTGTCGGGAACACAGAGTCGTCCTTCACATCTTACCACTCCATCCTCAGAGACTTGAAATTCTGGTCTTTTTCCTAATGACACAGCATTTCGCACTTTTACTATTTCCAGGTCAGATTCTTGCAACTTTTTAATTTTCTGGATAATTTCCGGTTCAATCCTCAATGCAGTAATCATGCCAGTAAGATGATCTACTTCCAATTTAAATTCTGAGTCTACCATTGACTTTAACAGACTCCATTCTACAATTTTCATAGAGGCCAAATCCATAGTCGACTCACGACTAAGAGCGTCTGCCACTTTATTTGCCTTTCCAAGATGGTATCATATTTCGCAATCATAGTCCTTTAATAACTTCATCCATCTTCTCTGTCTCATGTTCAGTTCTTTTTGCGTAAACAAATATTTTAAACTCTTATGATCTGTATAGATTTCGAACTTCTCTCCATATAGATAATGTCTCCATATTTTCAAAGCAAACACTATAGCTGCCAATTCCAAGTCATGAGTTGGGTAGTTCAATTCATGAGGTTTCAACCGTCTGGATGCATAGGCTATGACCTTGCCATGTTGTATCAAAACACATCCCAATCCTTTGTGAGACGCATCACTATCCATCAGATCCAGATGGTATAGTCAGAATTGGAGCCGTAGTCAGTCTCATTTTGAGCTCCTGGAAACTCTTTTCACATTCCCCATTCCACTCGAATTTTACGTTCTTTCGAGTCAATTTTGTCATTGGCCCAACAAGTTGTGAGAATCCTTTAATAAACCTTCTATAATAACCTGCCAGTCCCAAGAAACTTCGTATTTCTGTCGGCGTCGTCGGTCTCGGTCAATTTATTACCATTTCAACCTTCGTCGGGTCTACTGCATTTCCTCCTCCTGACACCACGTGTCCCAAAAATATTATTCGGTCCAGCCAAAATTCACACTTACTGAACTTGGCATATAACTTATGGTCTTTAAGGGTCTGCAACACTATTCTCAGGTGTCGTTCATGTTCTTCAAGTCCTTTAGAATATATCAGGATATCATCAATGAAGACAATTACAAACTGATCCAAATAGGGCTTAAATATTCTATTCATCAAATCCATGAATGCGGCTGGAGCATTCGTCAGTCCAAACGGCATAACTAGGAACTCATAGTGTCCATAGCGAGTTCTAAATGCAGTCTTAGGTATGTCTTCTTTCTTAATTCTTAACTGATGGTATCCTGACCTTAAATCAATCTTGGGAAAGACCGAACTTCCTTGCAGTTGGTCAAATAGATCATCAATTCTAGGCAAGGGGTATTTATTCTTAACAGTTACCTAATTCAATTATCTATAATCAATACATAGACGCATTGACCCATCCTTCTTTTTCACAAATAATACTGGTGCACCCTAAGGAGAAGCACTTGGCCTAATAAATCCTTTATCGAGTAACTCTTGTAGTTGCACTTTCAATTCTTTCAATTCTTTCAATTCCATTAAGGCCATCCTATATGGGGCTTTAGATATCAGTCCTGTTCCAGGCATCAGTTTGATCGCACAATTTCTCATTCTAGTGGTAACCCAGGCAGTTCCTCAGGAAATATGTCTTGAAATTCCATGACTACTCGAACTTCATCGAGCTTAGATTCTTCCTTAGTATAGTCCTTTACCACTGCCAGGTATCCTTGACATCCTTCGTCAAGTAATGCACGGGCTTCTATTACTGAAATAAGTGCTACAGATGGGTTTGTTTGCCCTCCAAAAAATTCACAACTATATTGGTCAGGTAAAACAAATTAAATTACTTTGCTATGGCAATCCACCTTAGCCTGATACTTATGGAGCCAGTCCATTCCTCTGATAACATCAAAGTCATACATGGCCATTACGACTAAATCTATTTCCATATCTCGTCCCCCTACAGTTACCTTACACTTTTCACATACCAACGTAGACAATACCACTCTCTTTAGCAGTGTGGAAACACAAAGAGGCATCTTAAGAGTGGTATTTTCTATCTTACTCAATTGTCTATATCTTTCAGACACAAAGGAATGCATAGCACCCGTATCAAACAATGCATACGCCTTTTTATCATTTATAAAGATCGTACACGAGATAACATTTTTGGAAGCTTCCGCTTCCTCTTGGGTGACCGCATACACCCTTCCCCGTGCTGGTGGCCTCTCTGTGGATTCCTTGACAAATTTGGTCCGGTACTACTTTGTTGTACCTGCCGCATTGAGCCGGCACTCAGCCGCGACCTCTCTTGTGGACAATTTCTCTTAAAGTGTCCCATCTGCCCACAACCATAATATTTTGGTGGATTATTACAAAATTCTAGCCCATGCCGTCCACCACACCTTTGACAATTATTACCCCGATAGGGTCCTCTCCCTTGAACCGGGCCACTCTTGGCTTTTCCAAGATTTCCAAAATTACTCATCTTCTTAGATTCCTAGGGTTGTCCTTGACTAGGGTAGGGCCTCTTACCCTTCCGAATATCACTAAAGGTCACCAACTTTCTAGATTCCGATTGTTCTCTCACTAACTCTTGCTCCACCAACTGTGCTCTCTCATAGATTTCATTATAATCCCTAATATTTTAAGGCACTCGTTGTTTCCTGATATCTGTCCTTAGCCCTTTCAAGAGTCTCTTAGCCTTTTCCTCTCGATCCTCAACCAATCCGGGAGCATACCTAGACAACTCGGAAAATTTTGCTTCATACTGGTCCACTGTCAGCTCCCTTTGTTCTAATTGAACAAATTATGTGATCTTCTTATCCTTGGCACAATCAGAGAAATGCTTCCTATTGAAAGCTCTAACAAACTCGTCCCAGTTTATGTCAGTACCTGGTGGAAAGATCGTGTCTCTTGAAGCTCTCCACCAAAACTTTGCATTTCCCTCCAGTTGGTACTTTGCTAAAGTTATCTTTTCAGCATCATTACAATTCAACAACCAAAAAATCTATTCCATTCCATCAATCCAATGCTTCGCCTCCTCAAGACTTCCTATTCCACTAAACTTAGGTGGTTTCAACTTTAGGAATTGTTCCACCATTCCCTGAGTACGGCGTTCTGCTCCAGGTTGTCGTTGAACTTGTCTTTCCATCAAATTTCCTATATTTGCCAATGCCTGCAGGATATCTTCCACCCGGGGTTCAGCTCTTGAAGTAGAGGCTTTAGCCCTCGAAGAATGGGAACCCCTAGTTCATACCATGATTTTCCTGCAGTTTCCAAGCATTCGCCTAAGGAACAATTAGTGACTCAATGTCACTGGTCAAAAAAAAGTTACTAGAATTTCATAAGTAACATAAACATGTTACTGACACACACGCGAAATAACATCACACTAGTCACCAAGGATCTATGAGTGAAATTAATCACTCGTATTCGTAATTAGTTAACTATTCTTGGTTAATATCCTATGGTGTGCATCATTCTATCCTCATTTCCATCTGAGGCTCCTTATCACTCCACATAAACCTTGAGCTCTGATACCAACCGCTGTGGCACCCCATTTCACGGCCCCGATCCGTTAGGGTCGCCACGGTTCTTGCCTCTCACTTGTCCTGATAAAATAAATCTTTCTAATACCATAGAGTTTTAAAATAGATCCATAAGTCCCGGGGGTTTACAATTTTAAACGGTCCCTGCGCAGCGTATGAAAGTATAGCAGAAGCGACATCACATCTTTCTACTCCGAAAGCTGAAATGATGCACACTTACTAGACAATTTTTTTTTTTAATAAGATAAGCCGGACACTTTTATTTACATAAGTCTAATAGATAACACCGGTCGGTACAACAAAAAGAAACTGCCGTGGACTTTCTAAAACCAGCTATACATCACAAGATAACCCGACCTCCCTTTGGCTTTCCTTCCCATTCAGCCCAAGAGTAAAAATTTCGGTATTTCTTGCTAAAGTTTCTGTAAAATTTCCAGATTTAGCATTTTCATAAAAAAAATCATTTCATCAATCAAATCTTGTCCATTTACCCTACATTTTTAATATGTTATACCTACATATGTACTCCCAACTTTCATTAAGAAATCGAAGTCAAATTTTGGCTAGAAAATTACAGAAAAATCAAAAAGTCACCGAGGGTTACACTGTCCTTTACAAAACAGTCCACTAATCTAACGAGAATTTTTCTACTCCTTGAATTTCGACCTCCAACATCCACAATCAAATGTATACAAGTGCATTGCACTATAACACAGCCTTATCACTTCCAAAATTCCTCCATAGTCAGATCTTTAAATTCTTGTTCCATCTCAAAATTCCAAATCCACAATGCATGCCCTATTTTTACCTAGTTTTCTTAATCTAGCTTCATCTTACATGTCCAAAATCCAACATGCAGCTCTAAAATTCCACCTTTCTCACATCTACCAACTCTTCACTAGATAATAACAGTAAGCAAAACATAGATGAAGAACTTCTACTTGCCTTAAACCTTTCTACTCGATTCTTTGCCAAAAACGGGGGTTTGGGGATCGCGGCTTGGCCCGACCGGCGATGGGGACCAGCGGCGTCGACGGCGGCAGCACAGACATGGCGGAAGGCGATCCTCCTCTTCCTCCCTCATGGCTCCCGCCCGTACACCTGCTCACCCTCTCTTTTGGTCTCTCACTCGACCCTCTCTCCCTCTCTCACTTGCTTGGTTCACTCCCTTTCTCTCTCGCCCTTCAATTAAAAACCCCTCCCCTTTTTGTTCTTTGATTAACAATTAATCACCTTTTTGCATGTAGAAATTTTGATGATTGAAGCTGCAATGGACAAGTGGCTTCAAAGAAAGAACAAGTGGAGGCAATCAAAGACAAGTGTTCAATGGCATCCCCCCCCCCTTTTTTTGGTCCGGTTGACATTCTTGGGGGCTCTTTGGGCTTACTTGGGCCCGAAATTTTGGGCCCAAAAAACTTTTTTCTTTTTTATTAAGCGTTTGGTTCCCACCGAAATTAATTTAATATCCCCATAATCAAATTGCTTCATATACAAGGATATAATCGAAATTCTTGCGTGCCGTCCAACATCCTCAAAAAAAAATTCTTCTTTAAATTTCAGCTCGCATATTCCTTACGAAAGACTGAATTCCATCCTTTTGGTACAAAATTTAAATTGACCAATGTCAAAATTCCTCTCTTGTTCCATATATACTTAATTGGTATAGTTGAAATTCTCGGATGCCACAAATAATTAAAGTGGCGACCTCTTTATCAGTGTGGGGACCTCTGTTTACTAAAGTCCATGAGAGTGGGGGGACTCCCATGTGCAATTTTCTATTGCCCTTTGTCGATGTGGTCCCAAAAAGTAATTACCCTTTTTCTTGTTCTTGGTGTAGAAATGGCTCATGACAAGGATTATGTCGCTATCATAGTTTGCTACGATGGGGAATTTGTGATTGGGGAGGATGAGTGGGAGTATGAGGGTGGAAATGAGGGCACCATCTTTGTGGAGATAAAGAAGGCATCTTATATAGGATTTCTTAGAGATATAAAGACTTATTTGCCTTGTAAAGTTCATAAGTTGCTGTATTGTATTCCTGGGAAAGACTTAAGAGATGGTTTGAGATGCTTAGAAGATGATAATGGTTTTAGGGATGTTCTATACCATTATCTTCATGGTGAAGAGGTACAAATATATGTTGAGTACAATAGTGAAAGTGAGGACGAAGATGATGATGGAGAGAGCACCCAAGTAGGACAAGAAGGAGATGGTATTCAAGGTAGTACTGACGTTAGGGTTGAAGGAGGGCAGGATAGATATGATGGACATGAGAGGAGCGCAGATGCAGCTCCCCAAAGTGATGATGATATAGGTGATGTCACAATCTCTGGATTAGATTGGGAAGTAGCTGAATCAAGTGATGACGATGATGAAGGGTTGCCTGCTGAAAATTTTATAAGTGATAACGACGACGAGGAGCTTGTACAGTCAAGAAAACAGCGAAGGGATGTTTTGACAGCTAAGTTTATAGCTTTGCAGGTAGCCGATGAAGTTCTAAATAGGGCCAAAGGCTCTGCAGATGCTTGTGCTACTGGCAAGGAGACTGATTATGAAGAAAGCGTTGAGAATGCTACTTTCTAGGATGAGCTTGAAGAAGATGAAGGACCTGTGCATAGAAGGAAAAGTAAGTTTCCTTCTTATGATCCATCCGTTGCCTCTCCTACTTTGTCGGTAGGTATGATATTTCAATATGTGAAACAATTTAGAGAAGCTATACTGAAGAACTCCATTGCTGCACAGAGGAATATTGACTTCATTAGAAACACTAAGACCTTTGTAAGAGCTAGGTGTTCACAGCAAAATTGTCCATGGAAGATCTATGGCGCATTTGTTAGGAGAAGTGGATCTTTCCATATTAGAGCCTACTAAGAGGAACATACTTGTTATATTAATTTTGAAAATAAAAGGGTAACAAGTGCATGGTTGTCGAAGCACTTCTTTGAATTGATTAAGCCGATGCCTCAGATGAATAGTACTCAGTTCAAGATGCTGGTGAAGGAGCAGGTAGGCATCAATATATCTAGGAATCAATGCAAAAGATCAACGCAAAAGGTGATGAAGATACTCATTGGTCAGATACAACAAATGAATATGGACGGTTGTGGGATTATGCTTGGGAGTGTAGGCTGCAAAATCCTTCAAGTAGAGTGTATGTAGAGGTCGTGGAGAGACTACATCCTGATATTGGGACCAAGTTCGATAAGTTCTATTTTTGATTCGATGCATGCAAACGAGGATTTTTATCTAGTTGTAAACGGATTATAGGATTGGATGGGTGTTTTTTGAAGGGTTTGTGCAAGGGAGAATTGCTGGCCGCAATTGGAAGAGATGCAAACAACCATGTGTTTCCACTGGCTTGGGCTGTTGTGAAGGTAGAGAACAAGGACAATTGGTCCTGGTTCCTAAAAAATTTGATGACTGATTTGGAGATAACAAATGGGGCAGGGTGGGCGTTCATGAGTGACCAACAAAAGGTAATGTTTGCTTTTTGAAAAATTTGGTCACTTGTATGCTTTTTGATATCAACATGTCATTTGCTTACATTTTTTATATTTTGAATTATTGCAGGGACTGGTTCCAGCCTTAGCTGAGTTGTTGCCTTATGCTGAACATCGAATGTGTGCACTGCACATATACACAAATTGGGCAAAGACCTATAAAGGGGACAAGCTGCAGTCGCAATTTTGGCAGGTTGCAAAGAGCACGAATATGGCTGACTTTAGGATGGCCAAAGAAGAGCTGCTTCAATTGACAAAGGATGGTTATGATGCACTATTCCAAACAGAACTGAAGCATTGGTGTAGGGCGTTCTTCAGCGAGGAATTCAAGTGCGATCACATCGATAACAACATCTACGAAGCATTCAATGGGAGGATAATAGATGCCAGATGCAAACCAATTATCTCGATGCTTGAAGAGACACGGGTTATGGTCATGACTCAGCTGCATAGACAAAGAGATGAGGCTACAAAGTAGACTAAGCAATGTGGTCCTAGGATTGCTAAGAAATTGGATGACAACTTGGCTGCAAGTAGGTATTGTCATCCCATTTGGAATGGGGATGAATGATATGAGATAATGAAAGGTTTTGATAAGTATGTTGTCCATTTAGGTACGAGGAAGTGTTCATGTAGAGCATTGCAACTAAGTGGAATTCCTTGTGAACATGCCATATGTGCAATTCAATTGAAGGGCCACAACACTGTAGACTACATTGATGATTGGTACACGAAACCAACATATCTTGCTTCATATCAATTCATGTTACAGCCAATCAGAAGTAGCAAGTTTTGGGAGCCAACAGATCGCGAAACACCTCAACCTTTGCCACTAAAGAAGAAATTGAGAAGACCAAAGCGAAAACGAAGAATGACGGAGGGAGAGGCCTCACATCAGCGTAGGATGAATAGGACAGGTGTACTGATAAAATGCTGTTCTTGCCACATAATAGGGCACAATATTAAGGGTTGTCAATTAAGGAAGTAGCAGGAACAATTGAGGCCAGCCGAAGGGCCTAGTGAAGGGACGGGTGGAGAAGGAGAAACAGATTGGCGAAGTGAGTCGACTATTCTTCAATCGATGACAATAAACCCAGTAAGTCATGACAATTGTGTTTATATTGCTTTATGGTTTGTTACAAATACGTATATAGATATAAGTGACATGTATGTAATGTTTTTGTCTTTGTTAGGTCACGAGAATGACACGTGAAGAATTAGTCAAAGCCCTTGCTGTACCTGAGCCTAAAGGGCCTGTTCAAAGAAGGTAAGGTGGAAGACAGCCACCTGAAGGATTGGTCGAAGCCGCTGCTATACCTGAAACTGAAAGGCCTATTCAAAGAAGGCAATGTAGAAGACAGCCACCTGCAAGATTGGCTGAAGCAATTGGAGGGCCAGTTAAGTCGACTACTCTTCAGCAACAATAGAGAAAAAATACCCGATAAGTTCAACAATTTGAGTTTACTTTTCCTTTACGTTCTAATATCGCTTGATGTTATTGTTAGAGCAAACTTTAAGGGAGACGTTCAAGTTGTTCGAAAGTGTCTAATAGAAAAATTTCAAAGTCTGAATCTCCTTGTTCTTTTGCGATCTTATTCATTGAACTTTACTTGTACTCAAAAGAGAGACTGAATATATGTGAGACCTTGAGGAAGTGTAGTAGAGTCTCTACACTATGGAATCAAGGACGCGAGACTGTAAATTCTCTTTTGATTCTTAGTGAAATCCAGCCAGTGGGCTGTCAGTGCGGGAGAGTGGACGTAGAATCTTGATTCTCTATCCTTAATCTCTTTACTTTACATCGTAGCTTCATACGTCTATTATTGTTTTCGCTCTTTTAGTCTATTAATTGTTAAAGACTAATCTATCCCGTTATGATTTGGAAAAAATCTCTTTGATCACCTATTCACCCCCCCTCTAGGTGCTCATACTAGTTCTATCAATTGGTATCAGAGCTTGCGTGCTCATTTATTTGAAGTGTTTTTACTTCTGAGTTAAAAAATATGGCTAGTATGTTGGCTCCAGGGTTGGTTGAAGGTCAAAGCAACACTAGACCTCCTTACTTTGATGGAAAGGATTACAGCATATGGAAAAACAAGATGAAAGCATTCCTAAGATCGAAAGATCCTCTGGAATGGGAAGTGGTAGAAAAAGGAATCATTCCTACAGTTGCATCAGGATCAGAGAGAGGAAAATAAGTTGCAGTCCTTATCGAAATGACTCAAGAAGAAATAACCAAGAGACAAGCTCTTGATGCTAAAGCTATTTACTCTTTATATTGTGCTACTGAGTATAACGGAATATCTTCTTGTGAAACAACAAAAGAAGTCTGGGATAGGCTGCACATTACCTATGAAGGAACTGATCGAGTGAAAGAGACAAGGATCAATATCCTTCTGGGACAATATGAAGTCTTCAAAATGAGATCAGGAGAATCAATCACTAATATGTTTAGCCGTTTCACTGAAATTGTGAATGGTTTAGAATATCAGGGACATCCAATCTCAGGACAAATGAACGTCAACAAACTGCTGCGTGGACTCTCTAAAGACTGGAATTATATAAAGACTTCGATAAGGGGAACACAAAGGATTGCGCTACTTTCTGTAGAGGAATTGATTGGAACACTTCAGTCTTACGAAGTGCAACACACCAATGATGAAGAAGATTCCAAAGGTAAGAAGTCTATTGCTTTAAAGTCTAACGATAATTCTGATGTTACAGACTCTGAAGAAGATTTAGATGATGAAGAGCTAGCACTTATGATAAAGAGGTTTAGAAAACTGAACAAAAAGGGAAGAAGATTCAATTGGAAGAAACAAAGCTCTCAAAAGTTTCAAAATAAATCAGCTGAGGATGATGAATCCAATAAAGATGTGATTTTTTTTTAATGCAAGAAAAGGGACACATTAGACCCAACCGTCCTTTATTGAAGGAAAAGAAAGGAAAGACTGAGAAATACAGAAAGGCTCTCAAAGCAGAAACATGGAGTGATACTGAATGTGAAGAAAGTGATGATGATTATGCCAACATTTGCTTAATGGCCAAATTGGAATCAGACTCAGACCTTGAGACAGATACAGACTCAGACTCAGACAGTGAAATTGAGATAAGTAATCTAAAAATTCCTACTAAAGTTTCGAAATATATTGATGAACTCTGTCTTAGCCTTAAAACCTCTCTTAAGAGGATCTCCGAATTAAAAAATGAGAATTCTACATTGAAGCAACGGGAAAAGTCTTGGAAAGAAAAATTTGAAAATTTAGACAAAAATTTTATTATTTTGAAAGAAAATGCAGACTCTCTTTCAAGAGAAAACACATGTTTAAAAGATGACATCTCAAACATCTCAAAAAGATTTTCAAATGGATCTGAGAAGTTGGATAAGATTCTTTTGATACAAAGACCCTATTTTAACAAATTAGGTCTTGGTATGACTTCTGAAACAATTTCTCTAATCGATTTTCCAAAGGTAAAGGAAAGAATCAAACAGAGACCAACAAAAGCCTTTTATAGAAATCATTTTCAAAAAGCCTTTGTAAAACCTGTTGGCCGAAATGCTCTCAAATGTTCAAAGTGTCAAAGGTCAGAACACTTTGAAAAGGAATGCCCTATGGTTTGGAGACATGTTAAAAAAGATTGGGCAAAGACTGTTTATTGCACTAACTCTACTAGACCTAAGAAAATATGGGTACCAAAAAAAGCTTGAATTTCTTTTTAATTGCAGTTCACTATCAGAAGGAAGATCAAATGGTATTTGGATAGTGGCTGCTCAAGACACATGACAGGAGATTCAAGTTGTTTCATAAAACTTGTCCAAATAGATGGAGGAAAAGTTTCTTTTGGTGGTAATAGCAAAGGAAGGATTATTGGACGCAGAACAGTAAAAATTGGAAGTCTAACAATCAATAATGTCTCCTTGGTGGAAGGATTGAATTACAATCTGCTCAGCATAAGCCAATTATGCGATACTGGATTCAAAATCAACTTCCAGGAAGGAACATGTTCGGGAACTAGTAAAGACTTCTCTCAATCTTTTTACCAAGCACGTACATGGGAATATTTATCTTCTGGATATAAATCAAGAAAGATCAAAATACTTAATATCAGTACAAGATGAAGCAAATCTATGGCACCGAAAGCTTGGCCATATCAACATGAAACAAATTGCCAAAATCTCTTCCAAGAAACTTGTTCGAGGACTACTCAATCTTAATTATCAAAAGTCTGACTTATGCACACCATGTGTGTTGGGAAAATATGTTAGAAATTCTTTTAAACCAATAAATCAAGTTTCCACTAATCGTGTATTGTAGCTCCTGCATATGGATCTCTTTGGACCAACCAGAACTCAAAGCATTGGTGGAAAAAGATTCTGCCTAGTAATAGTGGATGATTTTTCTCGATTTACTTGGGTCTTCTTTCTTACAAGTAAGTCCGAGACTTTCTCTCATTTTTCAAAATTTGCTAAGAAAGTACAGAATGAGAAATGTTATACTATTTCAAGCATTTGTACAGACCATGGAGGTGAGTTTGAAAATCAAGACTTTACTAAATTTTGTAATGAATATGGTTTTCAGCATAAGTTCTCCTCTCCATATACACCATAACAAAATGGGGTGGTGGAAAGGAAGAATAGATCTTTACAAGAAATGGCAAGAACTCTTTTAATTGAAAGCAATATTTCTTCACGTTTTTGGGCTGAAACTGTTTCTATAGCCTGTTATGTTATTAACAGAGTATTTTTAAGGTCAATTCTTAAGAAAACTCCTTATGAACTATTTAAAGGAAAGAAGCCAATTGTTTTGTATTTTCAAGTGTTTGGTTGTAAATGTTTTATCCTGAAAAATGCAAATGATCGGGTTGGTAAGTTTGAAGAAAAATCGGACGAAGGATTCTTTCTTGGATACTCAACTTCAAGCAAAGCTTACAAAGTATTCAACAAGAAGAGTCAAACTGTGGAAGAATCAATAAACGTCAAATATCAAGACTCTCCGCAAATTCAACCAATTTAGACTGAAGAATCTGAACCTGCTCTAGACTATACAAGGTCTACCTCCCCTGAAACAGTTCACACTCTAGTAGAAAAACAACAAACTGATGATGAAGGATCAACTCAAAAAAAAGATCAACAACTTGTCAGATTGTCTAATAACTGGAAGCATAAGTCTAGTCTTCCTGAAGAACTCATTATTGGTGATATTAATGAGGGGATTCGTACCAGATCCAAAAGGCGAGAAGAGTCTAGTGCTGTGACACTTATTTCTGAAATAGAACCCAAAAATATAGAAGAAGTCTTAACTGACGAAAGCTGGATTAAAGTAATGCAAGAAGAACTCAGGCAATTCAGCATTAACAATGTTTGGGAATTAACTCATAAACCAAAAGGTAAGTCTATTATTGGAGCTAAATGGGTTTTCAGGAACAAAGTGGATGAAAAAGGAAAAGTGATAAGGAACAAAGCAAGACTTGTGGTCAAAGGATATACGCAAGAAGAAGGGATAGACTATGATGAGACTTACGCTCCTATAGCAAGGTTAGAAGTAATTAGATTATTACTTGCTTTTGCTTGCTATAAGAATTTCAGGGTATTCTAAATGGACGTCGAAAGTGCATTCCTAAATGGATTCATTCAAGAAGAAGTCTATGTGGAACAACCTCCTGGATTTGAAGATCCAAAAAAACCAGACTTTGTCTTCAGACTGAAGAAGGCTCTATATACATTAAAACAAGCACCTCGTGCTTGGTACGAAAGGTTAAGTAAGTTTTTAATTCAAAATGGTTTCATTAAAGGAAAAATAGACACTACCTTGTTTATCAAAAGGGAAGGTAAAAGCTTTTTACTCGTTCAAATTTATGTTGATGACATTATATTTGGATCATCTAATGAGAATCAGCAAGAAATTTTCTAAGTCTATGCGGGATGAATTCGAGATGAGCATGATGAGTGAACTATCCTTCTTTCTTGATCTACAAGTGAAACAACTGAGAGAATGAATTTTCATTCATCAAGAGAAATACGCAAAAGAACTTGTTAAAAAATTCGGACTGGAAAATTGCAAAAAGACTGACATACCAATGTCAAGTTCTTGAAGCTAGACAAAGATGAAGAAGGAAAGAAAGTCGACCAAAAACTATACAAGAGTATCATTGGTTCACTTCTCTATCTTACTGCTTCTAGACCTGACATTTTGTTTAGTGTTTGCATTTGTACCAGATTTCAATCAGATCCCAAAGAATCACATCTAAGCGCTGCGAAACGTATCATCAAATACGTTGCAACAATTGCTAAGCTTGGTCTATGGTATCCCAAGGAATGAGACTTTACTCTCCTTGGATATTCAGACGCAGATCTTGTAGGTTGCAGAGTTGATAGAAAGAGCACATCTGGTACTTATCAATTGCTTGGTAACAGGGCAGTATCTTGGTTTTCAAGGAAGCAAAGTACTGTAACTCTTTCAACAGCAGAAGCAGAATATGTAGCTCTTGGAAGCTGTTGTTCTCAAATATTATAGATAAAGCAACAACTACGAGACTTTGGAATCGCAGACTCATGCACCGAGATCAAATGCGACAACACCAGTGCAATTAATCTCACAAAAAATCAAATTCTTCATTCGAGAGCAAAGCACATAGAGATCGACATCACTTTATTAGAGATCATGTTCAAAATGGAGAAGTCTTGATACAATTTATCGACTCAAAAAATCAAGTGGCAGACATATTCACAAAGCCGCTAGAGAAAAGCTCATTTGGCTTAGACCAAAGGTTACGACTGTAAGTTATTTCGGTTACATGCTTGTTAATCTTGAAAAGGTAAGACTGATTGTTAATCTCTAATTGACATTAAAAAGGCAGTTATCTTTTTGAAAAAGATAGTTATCTATTTTCAAAATGGGAGTTATTTTTCGAAAAGGCATTTTTATTTTTCCTTTTGTGACGTTTCGAATACCTTGTTTCGACTGGTTTATATATTGTTCTTCTTCTTCTTATTCGTTTCTATCCACAAACCCTAGAGCTCAGTTTTTCACTCTCGTACCTTTTCTCTCTAGTTTAATCTTTAAAGTTCTCATCTTTCTCGCGACTCGAGTTCGAAAATCCTCTCAAATACTATGACAATGTCGTATCAAAGAGAGTCATCAAGGATTGTAAGTAGGGGACCACAATTTAAGCGTGAGGGTCCTACGCACTTCGATCTGACCGAGGAAGAAGACTCATCAAGACAGCAGGAAAGTCAACAACAACATTCTCAACCGCGTCATTCTTCTCCTGCTAGATCACATGAACGTCAACAAGCAGAGGAAGAAATCTTTGAGGATGTCGAACCCGTAAGGTCTATTAAGCCCGCATTTACTTACAAGCTTTACTCTATTTTAAAAGAAGGTGGCTCTGCAATGACTCTTATCGATGAATTTCTAAAATAAAATGGGTATCGAAATGAGACCCATTTCTTAAAAGTCATGAAACGTTCGGGAGTTGTTCCTGTTGGTACAGCGGAAAAGGGCTTTTGCAAATTTCCCTAGCGATCCTCGTTTTGGAGGAGTAAATCAACCTGAGGGAAAAGATGACGATGAAAAGATGATAATGCATTTTAAGCCTAGGATGGGTGTCGCTGCGAAAATTCGAGGAAAAAGGGCAGAATTGTTTCGTTTTGAGGAACACAAACAAGTTTATTCCAAGTTGTTGAAGCGAGGGGTGATGAACCCAAGAAGTATGGACTTTGATTTTCTCAACTCCTTAAACATCAAGTTGAGAGAAAAGTTTGAGAAACTTCAACTTGAACGATTAAATGCGAGATAGATGCTGCTTATTCTGAACTTACAGCATATTTCTATTCTAATCTAAGCTTTTTGGATGCGAATAGATTCTCTTTCAGTGTTAGAGATCAGGAGTATGTGGTAGACATGGACACTCTTGCTGATGTAATTGGTGTGGAAAGAGGGGCTTTCCAATCCATAAGTGTGTCTGTTGGTCATGCGACCATGGAGCTTGCTAGAGATAGAATTGCGGAAGGGCGACTCTCTTATCTGAGGATGAGTGCATCTAACATACTGCTCCATAAGATTGTGATCAACTTCTCAAACCCAAGTCCACATCAAAGACAGACGTCTCAAACTCTGAAGCAAAATTGATGCACGCCATCAAAATCAGTTACAAGTTTTCCTTGTCTCACACTATCATGTTTCACATGTATAGGTCCATGACAAAGGACAAGGGCAACCGCCTTATTCTCGCTCTTATCACTCGTTTATTCAGACACTTCAATATTCAGTCTCCCAAGATTTTGTGTGTTCGAACCATTGATCAAATGGTGATAGGGCTGAAGATGCTGACAAAGATGCGTCTGAAGGATCTAAGCAAAGCGTTAGAGCAATTTAAGGAGAAGACCCCTGTCAAGCCTCGACAAGACTCTGCGGCTGCGAAGAGAAAAGGCAAAGAACCCATGACCATTCCATCCAAAAGAAGGAGAGCAATCATCTTGCAGGATGAAGATGATGAGGAAGACATTGCTATCTCCACCTTTGCCTCGCAGAACGTACAACGTCCTATTCCAGAGTCGGGAGAACGAGAACACCAAGACAGAGAAGAGACAGCGAAAGGGAATGAGGAGAATGAATCGATGAGGGAAGAAGAAGAAGAAGCAGAAAGAGCAGAAGCACAGGAGCAAGGAGGAGAACAAACTGCAGGAGACAGTCGTGATGATTCTCCAGCAGAAAAAGAAGCTCAAAAGCATCATGGCACTGAGGAAGGGCATGAGCAAAAAGAATACTTCTCTCCACATGAAGGCACTGAAACAGGGGGAGCCGTTGTGAAAGAAGGTATTCCTCTACTCACTTGTACCAGTGATAATGTTAGCCGTTCTCCTGCCGATCCAGAGGATGTATACGCCTCACAATTTCCTAAAGAAGATCATGAGGCATCATCTCCAAGTATGGATGCTCGTGCTGAAGTTCGATCATCTGGCTTTACTCCACAATCCGACCATGCTTTGAAGCAAACACCCAAACCGACAATTAAACGAGACTTTCAAAGGTTGCTTGAAATTCTCATGGAGCTCAAAGGCCAGGCTTATGCATTAGGATGTGAATTCCAGACTCTGCAGAATGCTCATCATACCATTTCCGTCACTTTGCAAGATCAAGTTCGAGCGCTTAATCTTCAGATTCAAGCAACTGCGAAGGGTACGGATATAGCGCAACTGCAGGAAGATATGAGAAGCTGGAAGAGACTGTCAAGTCAATGGGAGATTTTCAGCTCATTCGCATTCCCAAATCTTCTTAAATTTCATTTTTTTTTATCTCTACCTTTTTGCTGTTGACAAAAAAGGGGGAGAAATTGTAGATTTTGACTCTTGGACTAATTTCGATGTTTTTTTTTTTTTGCTTGACTTTATCTTTTCTTTGGACATTGGACTGACTTGGATTTTGGATTGCTTTTTGGATTGCTTTAAACTTTTGATTGCGGTACTTTAAGCTATGCTTGATGATTTCGATAAAGATACCCGATAATTGTCTTTATAGGACTAACTTGTTTTTTTTGTGGATGCAGATTCGTCATTATCTTTATCCTAATTTATTATGAGATATCTTTGTTAGCTCAAGTGTTGTATTGCAGGTCGAAAGTATCCAAATCTGCAAGAAAGTTTTGTCACCATCAAAAAGGGGGAGATTGTTAGAGAAAACTTCCTGATTTGTTTTGAAGTTGACAAAACGTTTCCATCAGTCTAGTCTGAAGACTTGAAGACTCTTTTGACAAAGTCTGAAGACCTCCAGACTCAAGATTCAAAGTCTGCCCTCATTGATAGTTTCCAGACCGACGAAGAAAAGTTTCATTTGATTAAGACAAGCTTTTCCTTAAGGATTTGATTTGTATGGTTGAGGAAGATCTCACGGCTGGAAATAGCATTTCAAGATCAGTTATTTGTATTGATTAAATCGAGTAAACTTAGATTCTTTTGATCCGCGAATTGCACTTGGAATGTTCTACTTATGGAAACCTAGATCCTGATTGTATGGGCGAAAATGATTGATGGGCTATCATCATTTTCCTTGAATAGGTCGAGATCTCCCTAATTGATTCTGTCCAACGGGTTGATTGGAAGAACTCCTTTGGAAGGTGCCAACAATATTGAAGGCATGAAGGAGTATTTAAGGGAGACATTCAAGTTGTTTGAAAGTGTCTAATAGAAAAATTTCAAAGTCTGAATCTCCTTGTTCTTTTGCGATCTTATTCATTGAACTTTACTTGTACTCAAAAGAGAGACTGAATATCTGTGAGACCATGAGGAAGTGTAGTAGAATCTCTACACTGTGGAATCAAGGACGCGAGACTCTAAATTCTCTTTTGATTCTTAGTGAAATCCAGCCAGTGGGCTGTCAGTGCAGGAGAGTGGACGTAGGCTTGGACTAAGCCGAACCACTATAAACTTAGAGTCTTGATTCTCTATCCCTATTCTCTTTACTTTACATCGCAGCTTCATACGCCTATTATTGTCTTCGCTCTTTTAGTCTATTAATTGTTAAAGACTAATCTATCCTGTTACGATTTCCAAAAATCTCTTTGATCACCTATTCACCCCCCCTCTAGGTGCTCATACTAGTTCTATCAGTTATATTTATGATATCTTTTGCTTTTTTATCAGATTCGAAGAAGGCAAGTTAGAGCTCAGCTGCCAATAGAGGGCCCAAATGAAGGGCCACCACAAGATCCATCACCAAGATCATCACAAAGGCCACTAGAAGGGTCATCACAAGGGCCACCACCAAAGCCAACCGATGGTTTCACTGAGGCTAAAGGGCTAAATAGAAAAACAACCAGAAGAAAGCCAAATCAAGAGCCACCTACAAGAAGGCCATCTAGAAGACGCCTAGCTGAAGAATTGGCCGAAGAAGCCCCTGTTGTAGCTGAACAGCCATAAGAGCCCAAGAAATCACATGCGAGAAGAAAAGCCAACCAATCACAAGTACCTGAAAGTGACGCTCCCCTTCGAACAATAGGGGCTATTGGGAAGAGGCTAAAATAATATTGTTATGGCCTTTATACAGATGAGTATTATGGAACAGTTATTCTTAATATAAGTTTTATAGACCGCATTTAATTTAATTTATTATGCAAACTTTTGTTGATAATTGAGTTTTCTTTTTGAAGCCTAGGAGAAGTTCAAAGGTTCTTATCTGTCAAGGCCCAACTCAAGAATAAACGGCTACGCCAACAAAGAAGAAGACATTGGCTGCGCCAACAAGAAAGAAGAGTAAGAAGAATCCAATTGCGGTTCATCGAATCAATTCAACCTACAACAGTTGCAGCTCCTTCTAAATCAGTTCATCCTAGGACAATTGTAACCCATCATAATCAACGCATCCCGAGACAGTTGAAGAAGAAGTCTCACGTCCAGTTAGAAAAAAGTGCAAGGATTATGAATCAAGTGCAAGGTCTATCAAAAGGAGTATGAACATGAGGCATTGTGCATATTGATAGATGAAATCGGATATGATATGGTTTGTGGGGCTGAGGAGTCAGTTGTTTTACTGTGGATGTTTTTTTTTTTTTTTTATAATAGTTTGTCATTGAGTTTGTTGAGTTTGTGAGACTTCTTTTGCCATTGAGTTTATGAGACTTCATTTCAATATCAATGGAACGATCTTGTTGCTTGTCATTTTTGCCTTTTTTCATTTTTTTTGTTTTTGTTTTTACTTTTACTTACTGCTGCTTCTAGTGGTGGATCTGTGGTGGTGACTGGGGTGCTTGTGTGGCTGGTGGTGGCGGCCGGTGAAGCCTGGTGGTGGTGGGTTCATTGTGGGGTTGGGTTGGGGCCTCCGGTTGTAGCTAATACTAGTGCAAGAGTGCAGTGTACATAGCCTAGCTTGCACGAGCCCCTTTTGCAACAGACCCACGACCCACCACCAACAGTGGCTACTAATGGTGGGTCTATGGTGGTGGTTACATGCTAGTGTGGTACCTAGGATGCTCGTGTTGCTAGTGGTGGTGGCCAATGGTGACTACTGATGCCTACTGATGGTGGGTCTATTATAGGGGTTGGGTTGGAGGTTTTTGCTGCACCCGGTTCAAGATGTAAGTGTGCAATATGCACATCTTGCACCAGGTAGGGCTAGTGCAAGCTGGTGTAAGGCACCTTACACTAGCAACTTCTGCAGCAGCATATCACCAGCATAGTGGTGGCTGGTGGTGGCTCAAGTGAATGCCTGGGATGCTTGGTGTTGCTGGTGGTGATGGCTGGAGGCCAATGGTGGCCAGTGGTGGGCAGTGGCGGTGGCTGGTAGTAGCTAATGGCTGGTGCAATTTATAGAGGAAATGTACCAAAAAAAAATGGCATTTAACTGATTACATTCTAAAAAACCTAGCACTTAAGTGTTCACTTTTAACCACAAGTGGCACTTAAGTGATCACTTTTAATAATAACTTGACACTTAAATGACTTTTTTTTATCACGACTGGCATTGAAGTGATCACTAGATACAATTTATAGCACTCGAGTAATCACTTGTGTTTGTTCTATGTATATGGTGGTTTGCAGCAAACCAGATAAGCTGCTGGTTTATATATTTGCCATATTTGCTACTGGTTTACATTCAATTCAAGTAAAATAGTCACCACAACACATCGACCCAATATACATTCCATCATCACCGATTTATGACAACCCAAAAAAAAATTTCGCTCGTGTCTGTTCTATGTTTATGGTGGTTTGCAGCAAACCAGGGAA
Organism: Eucalyptus curtisii; assembly: GCA_017140595.1. Lineage (NCBI taxonomy): Eukaryota > Viridiplantae > Streptophyta > Magnoliopsida > Myrtales > Myrtaceae > Eucalyptus > Eucalyptus curtisii. Next base: position 9,337,474 of record CM029500.1, on the reverse strand, counting down.
GCTGCTGGTGTATAAATTTGCTATATTTGCTGCTGGTTTACATTTGAAGTAACACATAATACATATAACAGCCTAAAAAAAAATTGCCACAACCATCTTGTAGACAACACAACACTTCTTCTCATCTTCCAACAAAATAAGTTACTTTTCATTCAAAACAAACAAGTACATTTCTCCACACATTTACAGCTATGGCAGCCGGAGAAACTTCTTCTCATCTTCCAGTACTTTACATTTCATCATAAAGTAGGATAGACAAAGAAACAGCAACACAATAAATGCTTGGTAACACTTCCGTTCAATTTTCATCTTTGAAACTTTATTCTTCAAATGGTTAGCAGAAGATGCTTAAGCTTGCATTGAGTCAACATCGTCCAAATCATCCACAAGCGTAGATGGAGGTTGATGACATCCATCAAGTAGGTCCAATATCACCTCTGTGGCTCGGTGAGAGAATTTTGCATCGACCCATTTGAAATATTTGCACTTCGACCCTTCTCTATATCGGGCACATCCATAGAATCTTTTCCCGGGATTCGTTCGAGTCCACGATGTTCTTCTTGGACTTGGTGACCCACAAAAACATAAACACTCGCCTTCTCCTTCGCTTCAGCGAGAGAAATTTGAGCCACTGCTGAAAGTCCAGCTCTCCATTTTCAATATTCGATGGTAGAATTTGGGGCAAATCAAATTAGGGTTCGAGATTAGGGCTTCAGCACTTCAATGGCATTTTGCCCGATTTCGGGTTTTAAATTTAGGGCAAATGAGGAGACGACGGTGTTTTCGTCGATTTAAGGGCTCTATTTTGGGCCAACACCCGAAACGACGTTGTTTGGGGTGAATTCAAGCTGACTCAGCTCTCCGGCGAGACACATCGGCGAGAAATATTAATATTTTAATGCCACGTATGATTTCCGGCCTGCTTCACTGGAGATGGCACTCGGGTGTCCCACTTTTCTTTAAATGTGGCACTTAAGTGTACCTTTCGTAAGTTATGGCACTTAAGTGTCCCTTTCTGCCAAGTTATGGCACTTGAAAGATTCTTTTGCCAATAATATACTATTATAACATAAACAACCGGACCCAGGTCGGGACCGGCTCGGGTCAGATGACCCGAGTAGTCGGGCCCTCAACCATACTAGGCTTCATGAATGAGCCCGTTCTAGCAACACCCACAAAATACACGTAATAAAAACAAAGCCCAACCGACGGAGTAAGCCTAAACCTAAGAATAACGACACAATCGGAGCTGCAAGTCGAAAACCAAGCTCGAGATCGCGGCGGGATGGTAGGATTAACGACACAAAGGGAACGTCGATCTAGCCCCAAACCAAGAACGCGAAAGCAGATCTAACTCAGGCATATTATCGAATGCCTGACGGGCGCCGACTGGGAAAGAAGAACCGAGCCGATTAAGGTTTGAATATGCAATCATGGTCGACACGAGACCACAAGTGGCACCCGGCACCGGAGGCGGCCCTACCCGGCCTCTCCTGTCTCTTTCTCGGCCAACTCTCATCGACTCGGGTCCTCTCTCTCGGTTCCCTCTCTCCTTCTCTCCGAAAACCTCCCCTTCGAATAGAAAAGCCCCCCCCCCCACCCTTCTCCTTTTATGGGGGTCCAACGACTCATTTGACCGTACGTGAGGCGGGTGAGCCTCGCCGCGTGAGTTGCTCCGGTCCACGTCGCCCACCTACCCCGGTCATGTTGCGCCGCTTTCTGCTTCTTTTAATTCTGCGACGTCTGCTCTCTTGTCCTTGGTGGCTCGAGGAAGGAGGAAGAATGAGAGAAGAGAAAGGGTCTGGGGAAATGAGCTGGGTGAGTTGGGCTCAGGCTCGCATGAGGTAAGAGAAACCCAAGCCCCTACGGGCTTTTGCTTTTTTTTTTTTTTTTCTAAAAAAAAATTAATAATTAATTTTTAATATAATACATATTTATCTAAAATGTAGTAAAATAAAATAAAAATAAAACTTAGTATATATAAATAATATTAATGCCTATGTTATGTGAAAATCCTTTTTTGTTTGGATTAAATTGATCCTTAAGTTTGTATGTAATTTAATTCTAAATATTTAGTCAAAATTGAAGTGTCAATAAAATTGACAAGCAATTATGAAGGTTAAAAATTGTTTCGTGTGAATTATTTGGTGTAATTAGGGTTGGGAAATACTGAAAGTGCTCAAATGACTCAAGTGTAATTATGGTCTCTATTTTATCACTTGATCTATCGTTGAATCCTGTGCGGTTATCCCCATACCATAAGTCGTACTAATGGAATCACATAGATATGATGTTCCATTTATTTTCTCATTCTTAAATTTTATTATTTGATCGCATGTTTTTGCAATAATTGGTATTAAAGCCAAACTCAATTGAGTTAAAGCAAATTGATGGCGACATAAGAGAAGAAAAAAAGTGAAAATTGACAAGTTCAACAGGAATAGTTTTAATTTCTAGAAGATATAGATTAAGGATTATCTATACTAGAGAAATTTGCACTTAGCCATATTGGAACAAAACTAGAGTCGATGAAGCAAATTGATTGGGATTTGCTAGATAGACAAGCATTGGGTGTGGCTAACTTTAGCTCGTAACATGGCGTTTAACATTGTGAAAATTGACATGTTGATTCAAATACATTGAGAAGCTATATAGATTTACCTTATAAATTATGTCTACTAATCCATACCATTATGTAAAACAAAGATGATGTGTTGCTTTTAGGGAATGTCAATCGTTATTTTTTTCTCTCCAAATATCTTCAATTGATCACAAGGGAAAACACCTCAGTAACGAATTTTTTATATCTCGCAAATTTCAGTTTTCAATTTAGAAGCCTTTATATGTTAAAACAAACTTCCTAAAAAAGTCCACAAATTCAATGTATGTGCACGTTCTTCCTTGAGATGGATCATGATGATATGGTATTAGTTTAGTATCCATTTTTGCAAGCATGTCATTTTAAGTAGTGCTCAATGTAAGATGGCCTTTTGGCTAGGAAAAGGGAATATTGATGCTTTATTATTAGCCTTTTAGGTCAAGCAACCTTGAAGACTTTGTTTATTAACCCTATAAAAAGTCAAAAGAAAGGAACATGTGGTCGGGTGGGAAACGCGTGGCACGGTTGGGACTACCTCTTTTCTTGGCACAGGAGTACGAATTTTCCACGAGAAGAAAAAAGGTACACAGCTATCTAGAAGGAGAAATGTATTAGGAATGAAGATTCAAAATTCCAGTCAACCATCGAAAGATACTCGATGAAGACTCTTCCTTAGCACTACTTCTTTTCCTTGAACAGGACTTCTTCTTCTTCGGTTTGGCCGTCATTTACTGCCTAGGTTTCTCAATTCGACTTAAATATCTTCAGCATAATCAAACCTGGTTTATATCCATTCTGTTCGTCCTCGCCATGAAGTGTTTGTTGGCTTTGTCGTGAAGAGTCCCACATCCGCGATCCAAGCTCCAAGGTAAAGGCAATAAAATAGAGTACTTTGTTCTAGTTTCGGAATTCCCGGTTTTGTCGCATGCTCTTCTCTTTGTTCTTAATGCCATTTTGCTGGGTTGCTGCAGAATTCTGCATTTTTAATGTGCCCCCTATCACCTTACATTGCTTCATTTCTTCTTTTCCATAGCGAACATTATCTGTTTGATAGTGTTATTGGTCAATCGAGTACCATGGCTAACTGCTAAATTGAAGTGTTAGCTGAAGGGAATGTCGGCCTAGTATTGAATCTGGAAACTCCTGAATATCGGCCATGGTTGGTTCGTTGCTTTGTTAATTGACCTTGTCTACATTAATCTATTGACCTACATAGGAACAGGGGTCGGTATTACAATTGTCATTGGCCTTACCAAATAACATGAGATCATTCATGTCCATATCACTTCTCACTGAATTCACGTCCCAAACAATTTGGGCTCTGACCACTTGTTCTAATAAGGTCCCTGATCACTTGCTTTGATTTGATCCTCGACAACCTAGGTTTTGATACTTCGATCTCAGGCCGCTGGCTCTGATATGGTCCCTGGCGCTTGGACTCTGATATTTATAACTTTGCTAGCTTTCTACGATATTCTAACATGAATATCTTCCTATCTTAATTATTTATTGTATAACAACTTGGCAACTAGAGAAATCTAGAAGTGGCGAAGCTTCTCTTCAATAATCAAGTTGGCCAACATGCTCACTTGATGGACTTTCCAAGAAGAATCTGGAGCAGGGAGAGAGAGTGGCGGTGCTCTCTTCAACGCTCCCCCTCACCGCCCACTCTCTCTTACGATGCGGGTCTAGCAACCATACTGCCAATATTTCTTTTAAACTCATCAGCTCCCTTATCGGCTTCTTTTTATTTAAATTTCTTCTATCACTGTCATTCGAGGATGATGTGTTGTTTCTTCCTCCAATGATATCTCAGTCTTGACCCAGCAAATGAATCTGTCCTGCTTGCCTTGCCCAACTTCTTCTGGGCGCAACAGGTGAAACAGTACGTGGAAATTCCAGTTGTTGAGCTTGTCAACACGGCTCACTTAGAGATGTCTGCCATGTGACTTGTTATAATGGTCCACACCAAGTAGGCCTGATCCTCACCCAACCAACTTCACAATCCCTAACTTGTGCACTAGCGGAGCTTCGGCATACTCCACCCTTAGGCACAGTGGTCCCTGATCGCGTACTCATACAATGGTCTTATTCCACTGTCTTCGTGTACTACAATTCATGCTGGCTGGGTTCACAATGCCTGTACTACTCATACGATGAACATTGTACTACAATCACTTCTCGCTAGATTCATGTTTCCCAACAAACAACGCTCTGACCACTTGTTTTAATACGGTCCCTGGCTGCTGGCTTTGATTTGATCCTCGATAACCTGGCTTTGATACTCCAATCTTGGGCTGCTAGCTCTGATATGCTCCCTGCCACTTGGGCTCTGAAAACAATTATCGAACTTCAAAGACGTTGTTCTGATACCACTTGTTGAGTTTGAAGAACACAACTATAGTAAACATTCTCTTTATTATTTTAGAACAACACTTAACGCTCAGGAGCCTTTCTACTCCACACCTACACATGGAGCAAGTTGCTACTATTTATATCTTTGCTGGCTTTCTACAACATTCTTCTAATATAAATATCTTCCTATCTTAATTATCTTTTGCATAACTTGGAAACTGGAGAAATCTGAAAGTGGCGAAGCGTCTCGTCACCTAGTAAGTTGGTCAACTTGCCAACTTGATGAACTTTAATAGATCAGGAGACGTTAGAGAGTAGCGATGCTCTCTTCATAGCTTCCATCACTAACATTGTGCATTTATCTTTTGTATTTCTGTTTAGTTTTTCATGAATGACTTAAATTTTCAGACTTCCGCACTGCAGGTGCTTTCTGCGATGAACAGAAGCTAGTGAAAGAACCAGACGAGCCTCTGAATCTTTAATACAATGATAGCTCATGGCTCAGTGAGAATGCATCGGATGAAAGAGGCTCTAGCACAAACAGTTTTCATCCTTTCGTTAAGCATTCCATCGTTAAGCATGCCATCTGGCAATTCCGAATCCTTCGACAACATTTCTTTCAATTTCCCGTCTTTTCAATTAAACGATCAGAGAATTACTTTCCAGGGCAATGCCTCCGTGCTGACCTCCATCATCCAACTCACTCTAGGTGCACCTTCGGAGGAACCCACATATATAGTTGGCCGAGCATTATATCATCAACCGATGCACCTGTGGGATAGTTCAACAGGGAATGTGGCAGATTTTGTCAGTCAGTTTACTTTCTCTATCGATTCTCGTATGAACCCCCTTCATGCTGATGGATTGGTTTTCTTTCTCGCTCCCAATGGATCGCAGATCCCTGAACGCTCAGAGGGACGCTTTCTAGGCCTCACAGGTTCGAATTTAAACTCTACCAACTCTAGTGCTGCATTTGTTGCGGTAGAGTTTGATACTTTCTATGACCATTCAACAAATACATGGGATCCGCTCTGTAATCATGTCGGTATCAATGTAAACAGCCTGGCTTCTGTCAGTAAAACTTGTGTCTCATGGATGAATGACAAGATACTCCATGGTCAACAACTACATGCTCAGGTCACATACAATTCTACAGGAATGAAGTTGAGTTTTGTTTTTCGAGATGATGATGACAATTATACCAGCCTTTACTATCAGCCAGTCAACCTGAGAGAGTACTTGCCAGAATGGGTGGTCTTCGGTTTCTCGGCAACGACAGGGCAGTTGTTCGAGGCTCATACAATTTTCTCATGGGAATTCAACTCTAGTCTACGAATCCTTGACGATGTAAATGGGACGACCCATGAGACTCCCATTGACACACCGACACGAGGGAAAAAGAGTAAGTCCTGGGTGAAGGGGGCTATTTTAGGCTTAAGCTCTTTGGTGCTTATTATCCTTGTTGCAGGATTTGGCTGGTATGGTTATAAGCTAAAGAGAAATAGAAATGATCGAAGTGGAGGAGAAGAAGAAGCTCCAGGAATTGACGAAGGATTTGAACAGTCAAGGGGACCCAAGGAGTACTCCTATAATGTCTTGGCCATCGCCACTAACAACTTTGCGAATAGTCGGTTGCTTGGGGAAGGGGGTTTCGGAGGAGTCTATGAAGGCCACCTCGCTGATACAAATTCCCACGTCGCCATCAAGAAGATCACTCCAGAGTCCAAACAAGGCGTCAAGGAGTATGCCACCGAAGTGAAGACAATTAGACATCTCAGGCACAAAAATTTGGTGGAGCTCATCGGTTGGAGTCATGAGAGAAACAAGTTCCTCCTTGTGTATGAGTACATGTCTAATGGTAGTTTAGACTCTCATTTGTTCAAAGATAAAACGCTGCTGACATGGGAAAAGAGGTACAGTATTGCTCAAGGCATCGCCTTAGGGCTGAAATACTTGCACGAGGAATTGAAACAATGTGTCGTGCACCGGGATATAAAGTCTAGTAATATCCTACTTGATGCGCAATTTGAGGCTAAATTAGGCGATTTTGGCCTGGCTCGGATAGTCGACCATGCCAAAGGGTTGCAAACAACCCTATTGGCTGGGACCATGGGATATTTGGCTCCTGAATGTATCTATACAGGTAAGCCAAGCAAGGAATCTGATGTCTACAGCTTTGGAGTCGTCCTCTTAGAAATAGCATGTGGAAGAAGAGCTATCGAACCCAAGGCATCACAAGGCCAAATTCAACTTGTGAAATGGGTCTGGGAGCTCTATGGAATTGGAAAGCTATTCGATGTGGCAGATCCAAAGTTAGGAGGAAATTTCGATGAGAGACAGATGGAGCGCTTGATGATTGTAGGCTTATGGTGTGCTCATCCAGATCCTAAGGAACGGCCTCCCATAAGCAAAGCAATAACCTTTTTGAACTTTGATGCTTCACCACCTATTCTCCCACCAAAGTTGCCCATCCCAACATATATCGTGCCTCCATCTTCAATGCCTGAATCGTCGCATGCTTTGTCCTCCAGCTTCAGAAGTAGTGAACCCCAGAGCACTTACAGTACCGAATTGTCCACATTTACTGGCTCTTCCAAGAAGTCTTCCAATTCATCTTCTTCTCCATTGCTTCATAATACAATGTAAGTTCACTGTTTATATTGCAACTATTCAGTTCAATGATTTGTAATGTATACAAACAAACCTTTAGTTTCTAGTTTCTGTATGCTCTTTATTGTGTGAGATATTGGTGGTAGTATCTGATATGGATTTTGACTTGAAAATGCGTGTATGAGTGTTTGTGGGACAACACAGCAGAGCTTGAAAAGGAATATCGAGAAAGGATTACAAGCTTACGGGTTAAAATTCTTTGGTTGGTCTCTGTTGTATACATGGTTGAACAGCCTTGCCTATTTATTGTCACACCCCGAAAGTCTTTTCCCAGAGACAGTTAGCTAAACAAATTTCACTTCCCCTAAATCTAGTTCAGCCCAAGGGGACAATTTTCTTCGTTCCAACACCGCAAAATGCGGCTCTTTTCCATGTCAAATACCCACCAAACATCATCCTCTGCTTTCTGTATGATGTAGATGCAGTTTCTCGTACACCACCCCTCTTCACTCACCAAGACATGGAAAAACCAATTAGCCCCCATGAAAAGTGCTCGATCCCTGATACTACTTGCTTTGCTCCATGAGTAATTGTCAACGTCGAGCTTCACAAATTCGACATCATCCACAACCTTCACTGTCCTCCTGGACATGAGAAAAATCACCAAAACTTTGCCCTCAATCTCTAGCAAACACTCCCTGAAGCTCCTCCATGAGGCATTAGGAGCCGCCCTGTTTGGACACACGGCGACGATCTTGGTGCCCGAACCTGCACACTCTACAACCACGAGCGTCCCCTGCAAACTCAGGGCATAGAACTTGCCATTCACACCGATGGCATTGGCAAACTCCATGCACTGCTGTGAACTGTTCCCATAATTCGGGTCGTCAACATTGCAGTCATACTTAACCCACTTGAGTTCGCCCGGCCTCCTCCTGGAGAGATCACAGATCACAGATCACAAAAGCCGGGCGGTTCATGCCAGTCACCACCATCACAACATGATCGGAACTCCCACTACGGTCTGCAGGGGACAAATTCAGGACGGCACGCTTGAGCGGAACTTTGCAATCCCGGGGCAGGAGAACGGGTACCAAGTCTCGACAGGATTCCAGATATAGACCTTGGAAGGGCTCCACTCGCCTCGAGCATTGACGACACCATGTGAGTACCCAACAAGGTTAGTCCAGGGATGCCAGTAGCTCAGTCCCCTCCTGAAGTACCTTCATTAATGCTACCACATCTGAGGGAATACGATGCCGAAATGCGTGATGTCAGTCTCGGGGCTCGTGTCCAGGAACTGGAGTTGAAGCTGATTTGATGAGGAACACGGGGGCAGCTTCGACCTCCGCAACTTGGTCGTGACACCAAAGTTCATGTTGCGCATGAAGGGTGGGTTGCGGATGGTATTGAGGAGTGGCCGAGGAAGGTCGGGCCAGGAGGAGGAGGAGCCCGTGGTCTCTTCTCTCTGGTTTTGGCTTTTCTTCGGTCGCGGTGGTGCTGCTTCTTTGCCTGGCGCGCCATCTAGAGAGAGAGAAGAGAGAGAGATATGCCTGTAGAGAAGTTGGTGGAGGGAGTATTTTATATCTAGTCAAGTACTCGGTCACCAAGCTTTGAGGACCTTTTGCCATGTTTAACATACAAAACGCAGAAAAAATTGAGGGTCCACTGTATCCAAATGCTTCGCTTGGAAAACACGCTTGCACAAAAAGAACGATCATTTATGGGATTTAACATTGAATTCTCGGTCTATGCTAGCTTTTGTTCTGCACATAACATCGCTCGCGGTTGAGATAAGCAGTTTAGTCACTTACCAAAATAGAACTGCCCATGTCAATGGCGTTCGACGGGGGGATGTGTGAAAAAAGGTTACATAGTCTGTGTACCCATCAAACACGCGGTTGGATTAGTGCAAATATGTATCGTCTCCCATTGATTGTAAGAATGCTATGATCTTTCGTGATTTGAATACAACATCCTAAAATGAGGCTGCGTATCGATTTAGGTCGAGCCACCGGGTTAACGTGGGCTAAAACTGTTAGGGTCTTGTCATAGGAACACACATCGCCGATCATGGTCCACTATAAATAAGCGCTATGTGTTGCGAGCGATATATCCTCAGTGTGCTTGTTGGTAAGGGCATACGTGTACGTTGTTTTAGAATTTGAACTATGTTACTCTACTATTGATATATGAAACGATATTGTGGAGGAGATTAGATATGGTTCAGATGTTACTGAATCTGCCATATAAGAGCATATTTGAACACTCTCTTTTATCACATAAAGTCCTGTTTTCCATTTTTACGTCTCCGATTTTACTTTAAGGTCTCTATTCTTACGAAGAAGATAAGCCCTGCGCCTCTTGTTGCCAATCCCCCGTGAACGATAATGATTTATAGGATCAGTTGGTGACCTTCTGTAGGTGAGCAACAGAAACCGTTCGAACTAAACCGAACTGGTCGTTTCTGAACAATTCCTAAAGGCATCTATGACACCCCTCGACGCAGCCTCCGAACCACTAGGGTCCCCACAGCTTACTCACCTACCGATGGGCCTAATATTGTGCCACTCCGATACCTTTTCAATTGTAGCGGGTCCATCAATCCTGGGGGTTCGTACCATCTCAGTCGGTCCTAGCGCAGTTCAACTTAACGGAAGCATACTCAACATCTTCCTAACCCGTACACAACTAAATAATACAATGCAATACACACCAACTACAACCTTTCATATATATATGCATCTTAGGGCCAAATCACTTTTATTTACATAACTAAGATGGATTTTACAAGTCGGTACAACAAAAGATCAAGACTTTAAGTAAGCTCGGCTAAACCCAAAAAGAACCCGACTATACATCAGACATGTACATCTATCCATCCGCTAGTGTCAGCCATCCCAAAAAGTGTCCACCTCCACTAGCCATAAGCTCGATCACACCCAACCCGGTGCATCAGCTGGAGGCGGTGGCAGCATCCCTATCATCACACCATCCCGTCGGACATGAACAAACAAAAACTCCTAGATAACAGGGCCATCAGCAAGACCCACATCGTACATAACCAAGACACGGACACGAATAAACACCAGACCAGGTACACTAACGCAGGAATGCTCCGAGCACTCCACCTCAACATCAGAAAGCAATCCATAATAAGTACCACGAGCGACTGGTGGCAAAGGCATATTTCAATCTGAAATGTTAATCTCCAAAGGGGTGAGTACAACCACTCAGCGGTAAAGATCCACCAAACTACACAATGCGTTAGACAAAACAATCAAGGTATCACGAATAAAACACATATCATCCATGTATTCGACCATACCTCACCATACAACCATGCATATATCACCATGCAATGTGCATATACCACCATGCACTTATGCATACATCATCAAGCAGCCATGCATATATCGCCATGCAACGTGCATATACCACCATGCACTACATGCTTGAATTTCCATGAGGTTCATCCCATGCCATATGCACACATACATGCGCATGATTCAATTTCCAATTTCGTCTTTCAATTGGATCACATCATTTTTTTTCTTCCCAGGGACCAATGTTCGCATCCCCCATTTATCGCTCGCATCCAACCTGACATCGCGAGGAACCTCCGGCACACACCTCCGGGCATCTCATACCCCAACTGGCATCACGAGGTATCCCCCCGGCACACACCTTCAGGGCTTCCGGCACACACCTCCGGGCATCCCGACACTCCCGGGGCATCCGGCACACACACTCCGGGCATCTCGAAACTCCCGAGGCATCGTTGGCTCACACCTCCGACGGTCTTGTTATTATCTCAATTTATATTTACACATGTATCTCAATTTCAACATGGCATTTGATGCAACAATATCAAGGGTCTCAATCAGCTTTTTATGCCATATAACATGCAATATGTCACCACATGTGCAGCAAAATCAACCACTCAGAACATTACATCTCATGAAAAAAATTCCATTCATTTTTGAAAACACATCAATGTTCCGATAAAACAGAATGCACTCCTTTAATTAAAATTCTATAAAAATTAGTAAATGGCATTAATAAATTCTGAAAATTTGACATATTATAGACGATACCTAAAGGCAGATATCTCATGAAAAACACCATACCAAAAGAATTCCACACAAAACAGTACGGTCCATGAATCACAGTTTTCAAAACTTCAATATTTCAGCTTGCACAGTTTCGGAAGTAATTTAAATTAAATATCCAAATGAACTCCAATAATTCTGAAATTTTGACATGTTATATACAAGTACTAAAGGTAAATATCTCATGAAGAAATAGAAACCCAAACCGTTCTAGGTTCATAGATATAGACGATTAATTCTCCCCTGTTCTCGGTGTCGTCTTTTGCCAGATTATCATGTTTCAAAAGAAACTCGTTTTCGCCGACCTATATATGTTTGTTTCTTCTAAATTTTTATTATGTTATTCCTTAGAATATTAAATACAACTTTCATTAAGTACATATGATCAAATTTTAACTGGGTGATTTTATAAAAATTACAGAATCATACTAGGTCGAAGTAGCTTTTTTTCCAGATCCAGTTTCCTGAAAGAACAACGATTTCACCGACCTATTTTTCTTCATTTATTCTAAATTTTTTATATGGTCTACTTCAAGAAGTACACTACAACTTTCATTAAGAGATAAAAGTGAGATTTTCACAAGAAAGCTACTCTACAGTCCACGAAATCACTGAAGGTCAGCACAACAAATTTCAGATCTAATTTCTCCAAAGGAAAATCGTCTCACCAAGAAATATTTGTTCTTTTTATCTCAAATTTTAGTATGTTATTCCTCGAGATATTCTCTACAACTTTCATGAAGAGATCAAAGCGAAATTACAACTAAAAAGTCGCATGCAGCTCACAAACGCATGAATGGTCGGACTGGTTTTTCCAGAAAACAGCATGCTAGGCCAACAAATCTCTCCCCAAAGCTCCGAAATTTCATCACTTCCACCACAACCAAAATTCACCATTTTCTACACACACATCACAGCAAGCAAAGGGTATGTTTTAGGACTCTACTTGCCTTGAATTTAAGCACAAAACAGCAACAAACGGCGGGCAAGGCGGTGAACGAACAGCGGCGAGCTAGGCGGACGATCGGCGGACGGCCCTCCTCCTTCCTCTCGCACGCACGGCCTCTCCTTTCTCTCTTCCTTTCTTCCTTTCCTTTCCTTTCTCTATTTCTCTCCTCTCTCTCTCTCGGACGACTCCCTCTCTTTCTCTCCCTTTCCTCGCCTAATCCGCCCCCCCCCCCCCCCCCCTCACTCTCTAATTTCTTCCCCCTCATGATTAACAATCATGATCTTGCATGCTGGCACCACTTGGCAATTGCCATGCAAGATGGGCTTGAATCCGGCTGGGCTTGGGCCAGCTTGGTCGACGGCAGCTCCTCCTCTCCCTTGGTCTTCGCGGGCCAGGCCCATATGGCCGAATGGTGGGTGATCGTGGGCTGGTCTTAGCCTAAGAGTCTTGGCCCACTCTTCTCTAATTTAATCTACTAATATCTTCCACTTAAATAAATTCCTAACTTACAAAAATAATATGGCCATAAAACTTGTAGTCATAAATCCATAAATTCCCAATTTATAACACACATGGCCAATGATAGAATTTTCTTTCCTATCAAATAATTATCCATTGAAAGGCTTGGCCATAAATCTCATTGCAAATTATGCATCAAATGGCTACAATATAACTTGATGATACTTCCATCACCTATTCATAGACTTTAATGCCTCTAGAGATTGCCATGAATTTTGGGATGCCGCAATTCTCCCCTCTTAGAGAATTTGTCCTCGAAATTAAACACCACCTATATCTCTTGAAACAAGTGAGGGTACTTTTCCCTCATCTCACTTTCACTTTCCCATGTGGCTTCCTCCACATCATGATGTCGCCATAAAATTTTAACCAATGGTATTTTCTTCGTCCATAGGACTTGTTCCTTTCGATCCCGTACTTGCACAGGTTCCTCAATGTACCTCACTTTCTCATCTACTTTGATGGCTTCATGATCGAGTATGTGACTAGGATCCGGCTGGTACTTTCTCAGCATCGACACATGAAACACATCATATAAATTTCCCATTTTAGGAGGCAGTGTCAAACGATAAGCTACATCTCCTATTCTTTCAAGTATCTCAAAAGGTCCAACAAATCTAGGGCTTAACTTACCCTTCATTCCAAATCGAGATATTCCTTTCATAGGAGATACCCTAAGAAATACATGATCTCCTACATTAAATTCCAAGGGCCTTCTACGCTTATCTCGCATAATTCTTCTGCCTACTCTGCGCTGTTTTAAGTCTTTTCCTGATAATTTCATTAGCTTCAGTAGTAACTTGTACCAGTTCAGGTCCTGTCAATCTCCTTTCACCTACTTCATTCCAACAGACAGGGGTCCTGCACCTTCTTCCATACAATGCTTCATATGAAGCCATGCCTATACTTTTCTAAAAACTGTTGTTATAGGCGAACTCTACTAAGTGCAACATCTCATCCCAACTTCCCTTAAAATCAATAACACAGGCTCTCAACATATCTTCTAGGTTCTGAATCACTCTTTCCGTTTGCCCATCTGTTTGAGGATGAAAAGCAGTACTATACTGAATTTTTGTCCCTAAAGCATCTTGGAGACTTTGCCAAAAATTTGAAGTAAACCTAGAGTCTCGATCAGATGTAATCGTTACAGGAATACCATGTAAGCGTATGACCTGGCTTACATAAATTTCAGCAATTTTATCCATTGGATAGTCTATGCAAACTGATAGGAAATGGGCAGACTTGGTCAAGCGATCTACTATTACCCAAATAGAATCATGACCACTTGATGACTTCGGCAGTCCTTCCACAAAGTCCATCGTAATATGCTCATACTTCCACTCTGGTATGTCTAATGGTCTCAATAGTCCTGCAGGTTTGCGGTGTTCCGCTTTCACTTGCTGGCATGTTAAACACTGCGAAACGTGTTTAGCTATATCCGTCTTCATGCCATTCCACCAGAACTGCTAGCGTAAATTTCTATACATCTTTGTACTTCCTAGATGGATACTATATTGACTCCTATGTGCTTCCGATAGGATTTCCTTTCTCACTTCTTCATTATCGGGAACACAGAGTCATCCCGGACACCTTACTATCCCATCCTCAGAGATTTGAAACTCTGATATTTTCCCTAAAGACACAGCGTTTCGTATTTTCACAATCTCTGAATCAGATTCTTGCAGAATCTTAACTTTCTGAATAATCTCGGGTTCAATTCTTAAGGCAGTGAGTATACCGGTAAGATGGTCTATTTCCAACTTGAACTCTGAGTCTACCACTAACTTTAACAGGTTCCACTCTGTTATCCTTAAACTAGCCATGTCCATAGCCGACTTTCGACTAAGGGCATCTGCCACCTTATTTGCCTTTCCTGGGTGGTACTGTATTTCGCAATCATAATCTTTCAATAATTCCATCCACCTTCTCTGTATCATGTTTAACTCTTTTTGCGAAAATAAGTATTTCAAGCTCTTATGATCTATATAGATTTCAAACTTTTCTCCATACAGATAATGCCTCCATATTTTCAGAGCAAAAACTATAGCTGCCAATTCCAAGTTATGAGTAGGATAATTTAACTCATGAGGTTTCAACTGCCTCGATGCATAGGCTATGACCTTGCCATGCTGCATTAGAACACATCCCAGTCCTTTGTGAGATGCATCACTATACACTGTGAATCCACTAGATCCAGATAGTATAGTTAGAATTGGGGCTGTAGTTAATTTCCTTTTAAGTTCCTGAAACTTCTTTCACATTCTCCACTCCATTCAAATTTCATACTCTTCCGAGTCAATTTCGTTAAAGGGCCTGCCAATTGTGAGAATCCTTCAATAAACCTCCTATAATAACCAGCTAGTCCCAAGAAACTTCGTATTTCAGTCGGTGTTGTTGGTCTTCGCCAATTTATTACCATCTCCACTTTTGCAGGATCTACTGCAATTCCACTTCCCGACACCACATGTCCTAAAAATATGATCTGATCTAGCCAGAATTCACACTTACTAAATTTAGCGTACAATTTATGATCTCTTAAAGTTTGCAACGCTATCCTCAAGTGTTGCTCATGTTCTTCAGGTCCTTTCGAATATTTCAGGATGTCATCAATGAAGACAATCACAAATTGGTCCAGATAAGGCTTAAATATTCTATTCATTAAGTCCATGAATGCCGCTGGTGCATTCGTTAACCCAAATGGCATAACCAGGAATTCATAATGTCCATAACGAGTCCTAAATGCAGTCTTAGGAATATCTTCTTTCTTTATTCTCAACGATGGTATCCCGATCTTAAGTCAATCTTAGAAAAGACTGAACTTCCTTGCAATTGATCAAATAAATCATCAATTCTAGGCAAGGGGTACTTATTCTTTACAATCACTTTGTTCAGTTGTCTATAGTCAATACATAAACACATCGACCCATCCTTCTTTTTCACAAATAGAACTGGTGCACCCCAAGGAGAAACACTTGGTCTAATAAATCCCTTATCAAGCAATTCTTGAAGTTGCACCTTCAATTCCTTTAGTTCCATTAAGGCCATTCTATACGGGGCTTTTGATATTGGTCCAGTTCCAGGCATTAGTTCAATTTCAAATTCAACCTCTCGCTCCGGTGGTAATCCAGGCAATTCCTCAAGAAACACATCTTGAAATTCTCTGACTATTTGAATCTCATCAATATTTGCCTCTTTCTTAGTAAGATCCCTCACTATCGCTAGATATCCCTGACATCCATCTTCAAGTAATTTATGAGCTTCTACCACTGAAATAATGGCTATAGAGGGGTTTGTCTGACTTCCGAAAAATTCAAAACTAGACCGGTCAGGTAACATGAACTGAATCACTTTCCTATAGCAATCCACCTTAGCCTGATACTTATGGAGCCACTCCATTCCTATGATAACATCAAAATCATACATAGACATCACAACTAGGTCTATTTTCATGTCCCTTCCCTATATTGTTATCTTACACTTTCTACACACCAATGTAGACAATACCATGTTCTTTAAAGGCGTAGAAACACAAAGAGGTATCTCAAGAGACGCAGTCTCTAACTCGTTTAACTGTCTATATCTTTCAGATACAAATGAATGAGTAGCACCCGTATTAAACAATGCATATGCCTTTTTATTATTTATAAAGATCGTACCTGAGATAACATTTTTGGAAGCTTCCGCTTCCTCTTGGGTGATTGCATACACCCTCCCTTGTGCTGGTGGTCTTTGTGAGTTCCTTGACAAATTTGGTCCAGCACTACTTTGTGACACTTGCCGCACCGAGTCGGCACTCAACTGTGATCTCTCTCGTGGACAATCTTTCTTAAGGTGACCTACCTGTCCACAACCATAACATCTCAGTCGTCCATTGCAAGGTCCTAGGCCATGATGCCCATCACATCTCCAACAAGCATTACCCTGATAGGGTGTCTTTCCTAAGTTCAAGCCATCCCTGGCTTTTTCGAAGTTTCCGAAATTACCCTTTTTATTAGATTTCTAGGTCTGACCTTGTTCAGGATAAGGTCTCTTGCCCCTTCTAATATCACTAAAAGCCAACGGTTTCTTGGACTCTGATTGCTCTCTCATAAATTCATGCTCCACCAATTGTGCCTTTTCATAAATCTCATTGTAATCTCTTATGTTCAAAGGCACTAGCTGCTTTCTAATATCAGTTCTCAACCCTTTCAGGAATCTCTTAGCCTTTTCTTCTCTATCCTCAACCAATCTGGGAGCATACCTAGACAATTCAGAAAACTTTGCCTCATACTGATCAACTATCAGCTCCCTTTGTTCCAACTGAACAAACTCAGTAATCTTCCTATCCTTGGCACATTCAGAGAAATGCTTCCTATCGAAAGCTCTAACAAATTCATCCCAATTTATATCAGTACCTAGTGGAAAGATCGTATCTCTTGAAGCTCTCCACCAAAACGTAGCATTTCCCTCTAGTTGGTACTCGCCAAAACTATCTTCTCAAAGATCGGTGCAGGTTCAACAACCGGAAAATCCGTTCCATTCCATCTATCCAGTGTTCCGCCTCCTCAGGACTTCCTGTTCCACTAAACTTTGGTGGCTTCAACTTCAGAAATTGTTCCACCAGTCCTTGAGGACGACATTCCACTCCGGGTTGTTGCTGTGCTTGTCTTTTCATCAGATTTCCTATATTGGCCAATGCCTGCAGGATATCTTCCATTCGGGGTTCAGCCCTTGTAGCAGAGGCTTCAGCCCTCGATGGATGAGAACTTCCAGATCGTACCATGACTCTCCTGCAATTTCAAGCATTGCCTCAGCAATACTCTGTGACTCTAAGTCTTTATTTAAAACTACTATAGCTATATAAGTAACATAAACATGTTACTGGCACCTAAAGACAACTCATAATAACTTCTAGGGATCTACGAGTGAATACTCATCACCCGTTATTCCAAGTTACCGAACTATTCCAATTAATATCCTATGGTGTATATTGTCATTATATTCCTCAACTTCCAGATGAGGCTCCTTATCACTCCACATCTAAACCTTAAGCTATGATACCAAAACAATAGGCTGTGACACCCCTTGACGCGGCCCCTCAACCACTAGGGTCGCCACAGCTTACTCACCTACCGATGGGCCTAATATTGTGCCACTCCAATACCTTTTCAACTGTAGCGGGTCCATCAATCCTGGGGGTTCGTACCATCTCAATCAGTCCCAGCGCAGTTCAACTTACCGGAAGCATACTCAACATCTTCCTAACTCGTACACAACTAAATAATACAATGCAATACACACCAACTACAACATTTCATATATATATGCATCTTAGGGCCGAATCACTTTTATTTACATAACTAAGATGGATTTTACAAGTCGGTACAACAAAAGGCCAAGACTTTAAGTAAGCTCGGCTAAACCCAAAAGGAACCCGACTATACATCAGACATGTACATCTATCCATCCGCTAGTGTCGGCCATACCAAAAAATGTCCACCTCCACCAGCCATAAGCTCGATCACACCCAACCCAGTGCATCAGCCGGAGGCGGCGGTAGCATCCCTATCATCACACCATCCCGTCGAACATGAACAAACAAAAACTCCTAGATAACAGGGCCATCAGCAAGACCCACATCGTACATAACCAAGACACGGACACGGATAAACACCAGACTAGGTACAATAACGCAGGAATGCTCCGAGCACTCCACCTCAACATCAGAAGGCAATCCATAATAAGTACCACGAGCGACTAGTGGCAAAGGCATCTTTCAATCTGAAATGTTAATCCCCAAAGGGGTGAGTACAACCACTCAGCAGTAAAGATCTACCAAACTACACAATGCGTCAGACAGAACAATCAAGGTATCACGAATAAAGCACATCTCATCCATGTATTCGAGCATACCTCACCATACAACCATGCATATATCACCATGCAACGTGCATATACCACCATGCACTTATGCATACATCATCAAGCAACCATGCATATATCGCCATGCAACGTGCATATACCACCATGCACTACATGCTTGAATTTCCATGAGGTTCATCCCATGCCATATGCACACATCCATGTGCATGATTGAATTTCCAATTTCAACTTTCAATTGGATCACATCATTTTTTTTCTTCCCAGGGACCAATGTTTGCATCCCCCATTTATCGCTTGCATCCAACCTGGCATCGCGAGGAACCTCCGGCACACACCTCCGAGTTTTATAAAAATCACAGAATCATACTAGGTCAAAGTAGCTTTTTTTCCAGATCCAGTTTCTTCAAAGAACAATGATTTCACCGACCTATTTTTCTTCATTTCTTCTAAATTTTTTATATGTTCTACTTTAAGAAGTCCACTACAACTTTCATTAAGAGATCAAAGTGAGATTTTTACAAGAAAGCTAATCTACAGTCCACGAAATCGCTGAAGGTCAGCACAACAAATTTCAGATCTAATTTCTCCAAAGGAAAATCGTCTCACCAAGCAATATTTGTTCTTTTTATCTCAAATTTTAGTATGTTATTCCCTAAGATGTTCTCTAGAACTTTCATGAAGAGATTGAAGTGAAATTCCAAGTAAAAGGTCGCATGCAGCTCACAAACTCATGAATGGTCGGACTGGTTTTTCCAGAAAACAGCATGCTAGGCCAACAAATCTCTCCCCAAAGCTCCGAAATTTCATCACTTCCAGCACAACCAAAATTCACCATTTTCTACACACACATCACAGCAAGCAAAGGGTAGGTTTTAGGACTCTACTTGCCTCGAATTTAAGCACAAAACAGCGACAAACGGCGGGCAAGGCGGTGAACGAACGGCGGCGAGCTAGGCGGACGATCTGCGGACGGCCCTCCTCCTTCCTCTCGCACGCACGGCCTCTCCTTTCTCTCTTCCTTTCTTCCTTTCCTTTCCTTTCTCTCTTTCTCTCGTCTCTCTCTCGGATGACTCTCTCTCTTTCTCTCCCTTTCCTCGCCTAATCCCCCCCCTCACTCTCTAATTTCTTCCCCCTCATGATTAACAATCATGATCTTGCATGCCGGCGCCACTTGGCAATTACCATGCAAGATGGGCTTGAATCCGGCTAGGCTTGGGCCAACTTGGTTGACGGCAGCTCCTCCTCTCCCTTGGGCTTCGCGGGCCAAGCCCATATGGTCGAATGGTGGGTGATCGTGGGCTGGTCTTGGCCTAAGAGTCTTGGGCCACTCTTCTCTAATTTAATCTACCAATATCTTCCACTTAAATAAATTCCTAACTTACAAAAATAATATGGCCATAAAACTTGTAGTCATAAATCCATAAATTCCCAATTTATAACACCCATGGCCAATGATAGAATTTTCTTTCCTATCAAATAATTATCCATTGAAAAGCTTGGCCATAAATCTCATTGCAAATTATGGATCAAATGGCTACAATATAATTTGATGGTGCTTCCATCACCTATTCATAGACTTTAATGCCTCTAGAGATTGCCATGAATTTTGGGATGCCATAGCATCGGTCCAATTCTCAATTCTCAATTTTTTGGAATCAGTGATTAATCCGGACCATCTTGATCAGACCAATTAATTATTTTAAAAAGTTCTTACAAATATGTGAAAAGTAAAAAGCCCTTATCCCTTTCGATATTGCTTTGCTTCTCGCTGAATTTTCAAGAGAGTTTCTTCTGGCTGCTATTATTGCTATTTCTTATTCTTTTCTGGTATGTATTTTCTCGTTGCCTGCTTTTATGCGTGTGCGATCTGGGTTGTTGCTTGACTAGCCCCCTTTATTCATAGTGACTCGAAGAGAGTTCGTGTACTCATGTTTGGTCTTATTCGGTGCAGTTCTCAAAACAACGAACAGCCAAAGATAATCGACATGTGGACCCCTGAAGTGCCATAACATGGCAGAAAGGGACACTTAAGTGCCATAACTTACGAAAGATACACTTAAATGCCAAAATCGGAGCAAAAGGGATCACTTGAGTGCCAATCCGGCCAAAATCCGGCCACATTGCATACATGGCATTTTTCGGCGACTTCTTTATCGAAGTGGAAAATGTTTTTTTTTTTTTTTTTTTTAAAAAAAAGCCCACGTGGACGACAAAAACGATGTCGTCCATCCACATTGAGTGAGCTGACCTAAACGACGTCATTTAAGTCATTTTGGCTTAAGCACACCTGGTCGTCGCCGTTCCTCCCCATCCGCGTTCACACTAGATCTCAGGCCCTTCTCTCCGTCGCCGTTCACGGCCAGAGCTGGTCATTGGTCGCCGTTGTCGGGCCGCCATCGCCGCTCACCATTGTTGGTCGTCCTCACCGCTCACCATCGTTGCTCCTCCAGGTTTGGCCCCTTCTCCCCCTCCCCGTGATGAAATTAGGGTTCGATTATTTCATTAGGGCTCGCTCGATTATTTTATTAGGGCTCCGATGGAATTTCTGTTGAAATGCACGTGATCTGTTTGGCTACTCCCTTGTGTGGAGATGCTTGCATCGGTCGATGATTTCTGCAGTCGATGCTCGAGGGAAACGAAATAATGGCTCATGACAAGGATTGTGTTTGAGTGAAACGAAATATTGAATGAGGTGGGATATGATAGATAGATTAAGGTGGAAGGTGTTAAATAATGGCCCTCAAGTGCTTTGCAAAGAGCACGCAACTTTGCTATCAATCTGTTTTTGTTCCCTTGATTATGATCTTTTGGTTCTTTTACTCTTCTTTCTTGATTGTGTAATGACCTGTTGGTTTGTGTAATGACCTCTTGACACAATATATTAATGGCTAGACATCATAGAGTAGGGTATGATTTCTTTTGGTTGGATGAGAAACAGAACTTTCACCCCATATTTTTACATCGAGCTTTCCTTAATTTTCTGTATGTGTTTTCACATTGGTCATAGATTTGATTAAGTTGATGTACATTCTCTCACATCGCAAGTTGAGTTCAATAGACAAAATTGCTTGGGCTGTGTTTGTTGTGGGGACCTGTGCTTGTTGTGGGGATCTCTGTTTTTGGTTAATATTTTAAAGGAAGGGAAGGCAAATAATTAAAGTGGCGACCTCTTTTTTGGCTGTCATGTAGGGGCATATTGTCGGTGTGGGGACCTCTCGTTTACTAAAGTCCATGAGTGGGGGGACTCCCATGTGCAATTGTCTATTGCCCTTTGTGGATGTGGTCCCAAAAACTAATTATTCTTTTTCTTGTTCTTGGTGCAGAAATGGCTCATGACAAGGATTATGTCGCTGTCATAGTTTGCTACGGTGGGGAATTTGTGATTGGGGAGGATGAGTGGGAGTATGAGGGTGGAAATGAGGGCACCATCTTTGTGGACATAAAGAAGGCATCTTATATAGGATTTCTTAGGGATATAAAGACTTATTTGACTTCTAATGTTCAGAAGTTGCTGTATTGTATTCCTGGGAAAGACTTAAGAGATGGTTTGAGATACTTAGGAGATGATAATGGTTTTAGGGATGTTCTATACCATTATCTTCATGGTGAAGAGGTAAAAATATATGTTGAGTACAATAGTGAAAGTGAGGATGAAGATGATGATGGAGAGAGCGCCCAAGTAGGACAAGAAGGAGATGGTATTCAAGGTAGTACTCACGTTAGGGTCGAAGGAGGACATGATAGATATGATGGACATGAGAGGAGCGCAGATGCAGTTCACCAAAGTGATGATGACATAGGTGATGTCACAATCTCTGGATTAGATTGGGAAGTAGCTGAATCAAGTGATGATGATGATGAAGGGTTTGCTTACTGAAAATTTTATAAGTGATAACGACGACGAGGAGCTTGTACGTCAAGATTACAATGAAGGGATTTTTTGACAGCTAAGTTTGCAGCTTTGTAGGTAGCCGATGAAGTTCCAAATAGGGCCGAAGGCCTTGCAGATGCTGATGCTACTGGCGAGGAGACTGATTATGAAGAAAGCGTCGAGAATGCTACTTCCCAGGATGAGCTTGAAGAAGATGAAGGACATGTGTATAGAAGGAAAAGAAAAAATAAGTTTCCTTTGTCGGTATGTATGAAATTTTATCGGTATGTATGAAATTTCAAGATGCGAAACAATTTAAAGAAGCTATACTGAGAACTCCATTGCTGCACAGAGGAATATTGACTTCATTAGAAACACTAATACCTTTGTAAGAGCTAGGTGTTCGCAGCAAAATTGTCCATGGAAGATCTATGGCGCATTTGTTAGGAAAAGTGGATCTTTACAGATTAGAGCCTATCAAGAGGAACATACTTGTTCCATTAATTTTGAAAATAAAAGGGTAACAAGTGCATGGTTGTCGAAGCACTTCTTTGAATTGATTTAGCCGATGCCTCATATGAATACTACTCAGTTCAGGATCGTGGTGAAGGAGCAAGTAGGCATCAATATATCCAGGAATCAATGCAAAAGATCGAAGCAAAAGGTGATGAAGATACTCATTGGTCAGTACAGCAGTGAATATGGACAGTTGTGGGATTATGCTTGGGAGTGTAGACTGCAAAATCCTGGAAGTAGAGTGTATGTAGAGGTCGTGGAGAGACCACTTCTTGATATTGGGACCAAGTTCGATAAGTTCTATGTTTGCTTCGATGCATGCAAACGAGGATTTTTATCTGGTTGTAGATGAATTATAGGATTGGACGGGTGTTTTTTGAAGGGCTTGTGCAAGGGAGAATTGTTGGCCGCAATTGGAAGAGATGCAAACAACCAAATGTTTCCACTAGCTTGGGCTATTGTGAAGGTAGAGAACAAGGACAATTGGTCCTAGTTCCTAAAAAATTTGATGACCGATTTGGAGATAACAAATGGTGCAGGGCAGGTGTTCATGAGCGACCAACAAAAGGTAATGTTTTCTTTTTGAAAAATTTGGTCACTCTTTTGCTTTTTGATATCGACATGTCATTTGCTTACTTTTTTTATATTTTGAATTATTACAGGGATTGGTTCCAGCAATAGCTAAGTTGTTGCCTTATGCTGAACATCGAATGTGTGCGCGGCACATATACGCAAATTAGGCAAAGACCTATAAAGGGGACAAGCTACAGTCGCAATTTTGGCAGCTAGCAAAGAGCACAAATATGGCTCACTTTAGGATGGCCAAAGGAGAGCTGCTTCAATTGACAGAGGATGGTTATGATGCACTGTCCCAAACAGACCCGAAGCATTGGTGTAGGGCGTTCTTCAGCGAGGAATTCAAGTGCGATCACATCGATAACAACATCTGTGAAGCATTCAATGGGAGGATAATAGATGCCAGATGTAAACCAATTATCTCGATGCTTGAAGACATACGAGTTATGGTCATGACTTGGCTGCACAGTCAAACAGATGAGGTTGCAAAGTGGACTAAGCAATGTGGACCTAGGATTGCTAAAAAACTGGATGACAACTTGGTTGCAAGTAGGTATTGTCATCCCATTTGGAATGGGGATGAAGGGTATAAGATAATGAAGGGTTTCGAAAAGTATGTTGTCCATTTATGTACGAGGAAGTGTTCATGTAGAGCATGGCAACTAAGTGGAATTCCTTGTGCACATGCCATATGTGCAATTCAATTGAAGGGCCACAACACAAAGACTACATTGATGACTGGTACAAGAAACCGAAATATCTTGCTTCGTATCAGTTCATGTTGCAGCCAATCAGAAGTAGCAAGTTTTAGGAGCCAACAAATCGCAAAGCACCTCAACCTTTGCCACTAAAGAAGAAAATGGGAAGACCAAAGCGAAAACGAACAATGACAGAGGGAGAGGGCTCATGTCAGCGTAGGATGAATAGGACAAGTGTACCAATAAAGTGCTCTTTTTGCCACATAGCATGGCACAATATTAAGGGTTGTCAATTAAAGAAGCAGCAGGAACAATTGAGGCTAGCTGAAGGGCCTAGTAAAGGGACAGTTAGAGAAGGAGAAACAGAAAGGCGAAGTGAGTCGAATATTCTTCAATCAACGACAATAAACCTAATAAGTCGTGACAATTGTGTTTATGTTGCTTTATGGTTTGTTACAAATATGTACATAGATATAAGTGACATGTATGTAATGTTTTTGTCTTTGTCAAGTCACGAGAATAACACGTGAAGAATTAGCCGAAGCCCTTACTGTACCTGAGCCTGAAGGGCCTGTTCAAAGAAGGTAAGGTAGAAGACAGCCACCTGAAAGATTGGCCGAAGCCCCTGCTATACCTGAAACTGAAGGGCCTGTTCAAAGAAGGCAAGGTAGAAGACAGCCACTTGCAGAATTGGCTTAAGCAACTGGAGGGCCGTTAAGTTGACTGTTCTTCAGCAGCAACACAGAAAAAAATACCCGATAAGTTCAATAATTTGAGTTTACTTTGCCTTTACATTCTAATATGGTCTGATGTTATATTTATGATGTCCTTTACCTTTTTCTCAGATTCGAAGAAGGCAAGCTAGACCTCAGCTGCCAATAAATGGCCCAACTGAAGGGCCACCACAAAATCCATCACCAAGGTCATCACAAAGGCCACTAGAAGGGTCATCACAAGGGCCACCACCAAAGCCAACCGAAGATGTCACTGAAGCTAAAGGGCTAAATAGAAAACCAACTAGAAGAAAGCCAAATCAAGAGCCACCTACAAGAAGGCCATCTAGAAGACGCCTAGTTGAAGAATTGGCCGAAGAAGCTCCTGCTATAGCTGAACAGCCACAAGAGCCCAAGAAATCACATGCGAGAAGAAGAGGAAACCAATCACAAGTACCTGAAAGTGACGCTCCCCTTCAAATAAGAGGGGCTCTTGGGAAGAGGCTAAAACAATATGGTCATGGTCTTTATACAGATGAGCATTCTGGAACAGTTATTCTTAATGTAAGTTTTATAGGCTGCATTTAATTTAATTTATAGTGCAAACTTTTGTTGATAATTGAGTTTTCTTTTTGAAGCTTGGGAGAAATTCAGAGGATCTTATATGTCAAGTCCCAAGACAAGAATCAACGGCTGCACCAACAAACAAGAAGACATTGGCTGCGCCAATAAGAAAGAAGAGTAAGAAGAATCCAATTGCAGGTCCATCTAAATCAGTTCAACCTACAACAGTTGTAGCTCCTTCTGAATCAGTTCAGCCTAGGACAATTGCAGCTCCATCAGAATCAATGCATCCCGAGACAGTTGAAGAAGAAGTCTCACGTCCAGTTAGAAAAAAGTGCAAGGATTATGAATCAAGTGCAAGGTTGTGGCATCCTAGAATTTCATAAAAATCCCTGAATATGCCATGGACCATGGATAGGCGATGGAAGTACCGATATTGTAATTTGTAGCCTTCTAATCCATGATTTTGGATGAGATGTATGGCCAAGTCTTTAATGAATGAATTTTGGAAAGAAAGTTTTATCTTTGGCCATATGTATGATGAATGGGAACTTATGGATTTATAATTTCAAGTACATAGATATCTTAAATTGCAATTTAGTGCTTTAATTAAATAGGGATTTAATAAGCTTTTAAAATGGATTAAAATGGGATCTAACTAAACTTGGGTCTTAGGCCCAAGAGGGATAGGCCTAAGATGGGCCAAGTTGACCGGCCCATGAAGCCCACGAAGGGCTGCCGTCGACCAAGGAGGACCCGCCCATGAGAGAGAGAGGCCCACTCCTTTGCATGAAAATTTCTTGCCAAGTGTAAGCCATGCAATTAGCAATCATTGCTAATGATGGAAGGGAAGAACATTAGGGGGATGGTGGCCGGTTTAAGCAAGAGAGAGGGAGAGAGAGGGCTTCGTCCAAGGTGAGAGAGAGAGAGAGAGAGAGAGAGAGAGAGAGAGAGAGAGAGAGAGAGAGAGAGAGAGCTACCGAGAGGGAGAGGGAAACCGAGAGAGAAAGGGAGAGGCCGCGTGAAGGAGGAAACCCGCTCGTCCGTCGCTCGTGGCCGTCCGTCGCTCGTCGCCGCCGTGTGCTCGCTGCTAGCTCGGTCTAGAGGCAAGTTGGGATCTATATTCTGGTCTTGCATGTTGTATCTTGCATGTGTGTTTGAATGGTGGTGAATCTCGGACGTTTAGGGTGTGAGAAACCGAAGCTTGAGTGTGTTGTTTTTGAAATAGCCTTCTGTTTTCGAGTAGACCGCCTGACCCAGAATATTGTAGAGGCTTGCATGTGGGTTTTGAGTCGGATTCTGGCTTCGACTTCTTCATAAAAGTTGTAGATAACATCTTAAAGTATGACATACTAAAATTTGAGACAAAATGGTTGAGTTTTGTGGGAGTGAAACCCTTCTCCTACGAAAACGTTGGATCTGAAGCTGTTTTGTTGACCTCTTAGTGGTTTTGTGTGTTGCATGTTACTTTTTACTGAGAATTTCACCTCGAATTCTTCACAAACGTTAAAGAGAACATCCTGAAGACCAACATACTCAAATTTTAAGTAAAACGAACAAGTGTAGCCTAGTGAAACGATTTTTCCTTTGAAGACGATAGATCTGGAAGTGTTGTACTGGACTCCAGAGACTTCGTGAACTATAAAGTGATTATCCTTTGAGAATCTCACCTAGATCCTTGAATGAAGGTTGTAGTAGACCTCTTGAAGCAAAACATATCCAAAATTCAGAAGAAAAGATGGAAGATAAGTAGGTGAAATCGTGATTTTGGAGACGGCTAAACCTGGACTGTACGGTACTAGGAACAGGAGCTTCGACCGTCCATAATTAATTATCTAGGACAAATATGACTTCGGTGTCTGCATGAAAAATCTACTTTAGGGTCTTGACTACCACATATTTAAATTCAATAATTTTTTAAGTTCATTAGAATATTTAATCGAAAATTCTTTTAAAACCGTGTAACCTGGTATATTCGGATTTGGTCAGCTTCAATGTGTGGATCATATCATTTTATATGAAACTCTTTTGGCAAAGTGTTCTTCGCGAAGTATCTTTCTTTATGTCTTCCTTATTACATATTAAAATTTCATAATTTTTGAAGTTCATATACCTATTTAACCAAAAATATTTCAAAAACTGTGCAAGCTGTATTGATAGAATAGAAATGCTGTGATGCGTGATCTATATCAAATTGTATGAGGGTCATTCGATGCAGTGTCCTTTATGAAATATCTGCCATTATGTCTTGACTAGTACATGTTCAAATTTCATAATTTTTAAAGACCATTTGGGCATTTAATGGAAATATTTTCTAAAATTTGTGCAAGCATGGATTATACGAATTTCCAATGCTGGAAATTGTGACCATTCTGCTTTGGATGAGCCCTATTAATTATATTGATTGAGGTGATTTAATATTGCTAAGCATGTGATGATAATTGGCATTGCATATAGAATCAAATGCTGAATTAGTCTTTGTTGCCATTACATCACGTGCCATGCTGATTGTGAGACATAAATTGGTGAACATGCATTATGATGAATGAGGAAACTGTTAGAGGCGGCCGATAATGCCCTGGGAGTGTCAGGATGCCCGGGATGGGGGGTGCCGGATGCCCGGTTGTATTATGATACATGCCCGGATGTCCTCGGGAGTTTCGAGAAGCCCGGAATGGTTGGGTGCCGGAAGCCTCGGAGGTTTGTGCCCGGGGAATGCCTCGTGATGCCGCTTGGGATGCGAGATGCCCGGAATGTGGGGTGCCGGATGCCCGGTGGTGTGTGCCGAAGGTTTCTCGCGATGTCAGGTTGGGGTGCGAGTGATAAAGTGTGGGATGCAATTACTGGTCCCGGGAAAGAGAGATGTGGTGATCAAATTTAAAGATAAAAGTGGAAATTTAATCATGCACATATGATGTGATGACATACATATGGATGTGTGACATGATGATGATGAGTGCATGGTTGTATGTGCACCTATGGCATGATGATATGTGTGTGACATGATGATGATCACCTATGGCATGATGATATATGTGTGACATGATGATGATCGCCTATGGCATGATGATATATGTGTGACATGATGATGATCACCTATGGCATGATGATATATGTGTGACATGATGATGATGAGTACATGAGGATGTATGTACATATGGTGTGATGACATATGCATGGCTGCAATGTAAGTTATGCTTCGATGCATGAATGATATATACTATGCTATGATTGTTATGATTGTATTGTGCGATGTATTGAGGGGTTTATTGAATCTTTTACCCGCCGAGTGGCTGTACTCACCCCTTCGGGGACCAACATTTCAGATTAGAAAGATGCCGCTCTCTCCAATCAAGCGTGGTACTTTTTATGGCCTTCCATCTGACGTGGAGGTCGAGTGTTCGAAGATGGACTGCGTTACCATTCCCGGTCTGACGTTTGTGCAGGTTCGTGTGCTGGTGATGTATGATGTGGGCTTGGCTGAAGGCCCATTCGTCCAAGAGTTCTTGTCGGTCCACATCCGCCGTGACGGAGTGATGCGGGGGATGTTACCGCCGCCACCGCCCGATGCACCGGGGTGGATGTGATGGCCCGCGTGAGGAGTGGAGAGCTGACACTTTTTGGACATAGCCGACACTTGTAGATGGAGGATCATACATGAGATAGACATAGGGGTCGAGATCTCTTTTGGGTTGTGGCCAAGTCTAGATGAAAAATCTTGGCTTTTCTTTTTGTTGTACCGACCCGTGAAATCCATCTTGAAAAATATACGTAAATAAAAGTGGCTCGGCTTCATCTTTTCATATGATGTGTAGTTGGTGTGCATTGTATCATGATTGTTGGAGGGAGAGATGGCGATATTCAATTATGCTTCCGCTAATAAATTGCGTCGGGACCGTTTCAAAAAAAAAAATGCGTATGAATTGCGATGCTTCTAATAAGAGATGTAACTAGCGTTCATTAGGTATAGCGATAGGTACCTTGGCGACCTTAGGCGAGTCGGGGGTGCCACAGCTGTGCTTTTTGGTATCAGAGCCATGGTTATAGATTGGAGTGATAAGGAGCCTCATTTGGGAATTGAGGAACATGATGACAATGCACACCATAGGATATTGATTAGAATAATTGGGTAACTTTGAATAACGGGTGATGAGTAATCACTCGTAGATCCTTAGTAGTTATTATTAGTTGCTTTTAGGTACCAGTAACATGGTTATGTTACTTATTTTCCTTAGTTGCTGTTGTTTTTAATGAAGACATTGAGTCACAGATATTTCATGAGGCAAATGCTTGGAAACTGCAGGAAAATCATGGTACGATATGGAATTCAACATCCATCGAGGGCTGAAGCCTCTGCAGCAAGGGCTGAACCCCGAATGGAAGATATCCTGCAGGCATTGGCCAATATAGGAAATCTGATGGAAAGACAAGCGCAGCTCAGCCTGGAGCAGAACGCCGTACTCAGGGACTGGTGGAGCAATTTTTTAAATTGAAACCACCAAAGTTCAGTGGAATGGGAAGTCTTGAGGAGGCGGAGCATTGGATTGATGGGATGGAACGAATTTTCCGGCTGTTGGACTGCAATGATGCTGAGAAAATAACTTTGGCGAGTACCACTGGAGGGAATGCAAAGTTTTGGTGGAGAGCTTCAAGGATATAATCTTTCCACCAGGTATTGATGTTAATTGGGGAGAATTTGTGAGAGCTTTCAATAGAAAGCATTTTTCTGACTGTGCTAAGGATAAGAAAATTACAGAATTTGTTCAGCTAGAACAAAGGAGCCGACAGATCAATATGAAGCAAGATTTTCTGAACTGTCTAGATATGCTCCTAGACTAATTGAGGATCAAGAAGAGAAAGCTAAGAGGTTTCTGAAAGGGTTGAGGACTGATATCAGGAAACAACTGGTGCCTTTGAATATAAGAGATTATAATGAGATCTATGAAAGGGCGCAGTTGGTGGAGCATGAGTTAGTAAGAGAACAATGAGAATAAGAGACAATTGTCTTTTAGTGATGTGAGACGAGGTAAGAGACCCTACCCTGGTCAAAGTCGACTTGGAATATGAAGAAAAAGAGCAATTTTGGAAATTTTGGGGGAACAAGAAATGGCTCGAATATGGGGAAAACACCCTATCACTGATGTTTGTCAAAGGTGTAATGGGCGACATGACCCAGGACCTTGCAATGGACGACTGAGATGTTTTGGTTGTGGACAAGTGGGCCACCTTAGGAGGAGTTGCCCACAAGAAAAGGTTGCAAATGAGTGTTGGCTCGGTGCGACAGGGACAACGGAGTACGGTTAGATCAAACCTTTCAAGGAATCCTCAGAGGCCACCAGCATAAGGAAGGGTGTATGTGGTCACCCAAGAGGAAGCGGAAGCTTCCAAAAACGTTATCTCAGGTACGATTTTTATAAATGGCAAGAAGGCTTATGCATTGTTTGATACGGGTGCTATGCATTCATTTGTGTCTGAAAGGTATAGAAAGTTGCATAAAATAGAAACCACGTCCCTTGAGACGCCTCTTTGTGTTTCTACGCCTTTAAAGAATGTGGTATTGTCTACGCTGGTGTGTGGGAATTGTAAGATATCGATGGGAGGAAAGGATATGGAAATAGACTTGGTCGTAATGGCTATGTATGATTTTGATGTTATTATAGGAATGGATTGGCTTCATAAGTATCGGGCCAAAATGGATTGTTATAGGAAAGTGATCCAATTTATTTTACCTGATCAGTCTAGTTGTGAATTTTTGGGAGGTCAGACCAACCTACCTATAGCACTTATCTCAGCAATAGAAGCCCGTGCGTTACTTGACAAGGGATGTCAAGGGTACCTGGCCATGGTTAGAGATTATACAAAGGAAGAGCCGAAGCTTGATGAAATTCGAGTAGTTAATGAATTTCAAGATGTATTTCCTGAGGAGTTGCCTGGATTACCGCCAGAACGAGAAATTGAGTTTGAAATTGAATTAATGCCCGGAACAGGACCAATATCTAAAGCCCCGTATAGGATGGCCTTAGTCGAGTTGAAAGAATTAAAGGTGCAACTACAAGAGTTGCTTGACAAAGGATTCATTAGGCCAAGTGCTTCACCTTGGGGTGCGCCAATTTTGTTTGTGAAAAAGAAAGATGGGTCGATGTGCTTGTGCATTGACTATAGGCAACTGAATCAAGTGACCATTAAAAATAAATATCCTTTGCCTAGAATTGATGACCTATTTGATCAACTCCAAGGAAGTTCGGTCTTCTCTAAGATTGACTTAAGGTCGGGATATCATCAGCTGAGAATTAAGAAAGAAGACATTCCTAAGACTGTGTTTAGGACTCGTTATAGACATTACGAGTTCCTTGTCATGCCATTTGGATTGACAAATGCGCCGGCTGCATTCATGGATCTAATAAATAGGGTATTTAAGCCTTATTTAGATCAGTTTGTGATTGTTTTTATTGATGACATCCTGGTATATTCGAAAGGGCCTAAAGAGCATGAACAACACTTGAGGATAGTGTTGCAAACTCTGAGAGATCATAAGTTGTATGCCAAATTTAGTAAGTGTGAATTCTGGCTAGACCAGATAATATTTTTAGGGCACGTGGTATCAAGAGGAGGAATTGCAAAGGGACCCGGCGAAAGTTGAAAAGGTAATAAATTGGCCGAGACCGACAACACCTACCGAAATACGGAGTTTCTTAGGATTGGCCGGTTACTATAGAAGGTTTATTGAAGGATTTTCACGATTGGCAAGTCCTTTAACAAAATTGACTCGAAAGAATGTGAAGTTTGAATGGAATGGGGAATGCGAAAGGAGTTTCTAGGAGCTTAAAAGAAAATTGACCTCGGCTCCAATCTTGACTATACCAATAGGATCGGATGGTTTTACAATGTATAGTGATGCATCCCACAAAGGGCTGGGATGTGTTTTGATGCAGCATGGCAAGGTCATAGCCTATGCGTCTAGACAATTAAAACCCCATGAATTGAACTACCCAACGCATGATTTAGAATTAGCAGCCATAGTGTTCGCTTTGAAGATATGGAGGCATTATTTATATGGGGAAAAGTTTGAGATTTATACGGATCATAAGAGCTTGAAGTATCTATTCTCACAAAAACAGTTGAACAGTAGACAAAGCAGGTGGATGGAGTGGTTAAAGGATTATGACTGTGAGATACGATACCATCCAGGGAAGGCGAATAAGGTAGCAGATGCTCTTAGTCGTAAGTCAGCTATGGAGATGGCTAGTTTAAGAATGGCGGAATGGAGCTTATTAAAGTCCGTAGCGGACTCAGAGTTTAAATTGGAAATGGATTGTCTTACTGGTATGCTTAGTGCATTAAGAATTGAACCTGAAATTATTCAGAAAGTTAAGACATCACAAGAGTCTCGACCCGGAAATTATGAGAGTGAAAGATGCAGTATCTTTAGGAAAAAGACCAGAATTTCAAGTTTCTGAAGATGGGGTGGTAAGATGTCAAGGACGACTTTGTGTTCCCGACAATGAAGAAGTAAAGAAGGAAATT
This sequence comes from Eucalyptus curtisii, assembly GCA_017140595.1. Lineage (NCBI taxonomy): Eukaryota > Viridiplantae > Streptophyta > Magnoliopsida > Myrtales > Myrtaceae > Eucalyptus > Eucalyptus curtisii. The sequence continues at coordinate 9,304,006 of CM029500.1, read as the reverse complement.
TTGTCGGAGACACACAGGAGTAATTACAATGTTCATCCAAGTAGTACAAAGATGTACAGAAATCTACGTCAGCAATTTTGGTGGAATGGTATGAAAGTAGATACGGCTAAGTACGTTTCTCAATGTTTGACGTGCCAACAAGTAAAAGCGGAACATCGCAAACCCGCAGGACTCTTGAGACCGTTAGACATACCAGAATGGAAATGGGAACATATAACAATGGACTTTGTGCAAAGATTGCCAAGGACATCAAGTGGACATGACTCCATCCGGGGTAATAGTGGACCGTTTAACCAAGTCTGCGCATTTCCTAGCAGTTCGCATAGACTACCCAATGGACAAATATGTTGATCTATATGTAGATCAAGTGGTACGCCTACATGATGTACCAGTGACTATTACCTCATATCGGGATTCGAGATTTACTTCAAATTTTTGGTGGAGTCTTCAAATTGCCTTAGGAACTAAACTTCGCTTTAGTATCGCCATCCTCAAACAGATGGACAAACAGAGAGAGTAATCCAGACATTAGAGGATACGTTGAGGGCTTGTGTGATTGACTTTAAAGGGAATTGGGATGAAAGATTGCATTTGGTGGAGTTTGTTTATAATAATAGTTTTCAGAAAAGTATAGGCATGGCTCCCTATGAAGCATTGTATGGAAGGAGATGTAGGACTCCTGTCTGTTGGAATGAAGTGGGTGAAAAGAAATTGACAGGACTCCGAACTGGGTACAAGTTACCACCGAAGCTCTCGAAATTATCGGGAAAGACTTAAAGCAGCTCGGAATAGACAGAAAGACTACGCAGATAGGCGTAGAAGGCCTTTGGAATTTAGTGTGGGAGATCATGTATTCCTTAAAGTATCTCCGATGAAAGGAATATCTCGATTTGGAATGAAGGGTAAGTTAAGCCCTAGATTTGTCAGACCTTTTGAAATACTTGAAAGAATAGGAGATGTAGCTTATCGTTTGGCGCTGCCTCCTAAATTGGGAAATTTGCATTATGTGTTTCATGTATCGATGTTGAGAAAGTATCAGCCGGATCCTGGTCACATACTCGATCATGAAGTCATCAAAGTGGATGAGAAAGTGACGTACATTGAAGAGCCTGTGCAAATATTGGACCGAAAAAGAGCAGATCCTTAGGACTAAGACAATTCCACTGGTTAAGGTATTATGGCGACATCATGATATGGAAGAAGCCACATGGGAGAGTGAAGATCAGATGAAGGAAAAGTACCCCTACTTGTTTCAAAAAGACACGAATAATGTTTAATTTCGAGGACGAAATTCTCTAAGGAAGGGAGAATTGTGGCATCCTAGAATTTCATAAAAATCCCTGAATATGCCATGGACCATGGATAGGCGATGGAAGTACCGATATTGTAATTTGTAGCCTTCTAATCCATGATTTGCGATGAGATGTATGGCCAAGTCTTTAATGAATGAATTTTGGAAAGAAAGTTTTATCTTTGGCCATATGTATGATGAATGGGAACTTATGGATTTATAATTTCAAATACATAGATATCTTAAATTGCAATTTAGTACTTTAATTAAATAGGGATTTAATTAGCTTTTAAAATGGGTTAAAATGGGATCTAACTAAACTTGGGTCTTAGGCCCAAGAGGGATGGGCCTAAGATGGGCCAAGTTGACCGGCCCATGAAGCCCACGAAGGGCTGCCGTCGACCAAGGAGGACCCGGCCCATGAGAGAGAGAGGCCCACTCCTTTGCATGAAAATTTCTTGCCAAGTGTAAGCCATGCAATTAGCAATCATTGCTAATGATGGAAGGGAAGAACATTAGGGGGATGGTGGCCGGTTTAAGCGAGAAAGAGAGGGAGAGAGAGGGCTTCGTCCAAGGTGAGAGAGAGAGAGAGAGAGAGAGAGAGAGAGAGAGAGCTACCGAGAGGGAGACGGAAACAGAGAGAGAAAGGAAGAGGCTGCGCGAAGGAGGAAGCCTGCTCGTCCGTCGCTCGTGGCCGTCCGCCGTGCGTCCGTCGCTCGTCGCGCGTGTGCTCGCTGCTAGCTCGGTCTAGAGGCAAGTTGGGATCTATATTCTGCTCTTGCATGTTGTATCTTGCATGTGTGTTTGAATGGTGGTGAATCTCGGACGTTTAGGGTGTGAGAAACCGAAGCTTGAGTGTGTTGTTTTTGAAATAGCCTTCTGTTTTCGAGTAGACCGCCTGACCCAGAATGTTGTAGAGGCTTGCATGTGGGTTTTGAGTCGGATTCTGGCTTCGACTTCTTCATAAAAGTTGTAGATAACATCTTAAAGTATGACATACTAAAATTTGAGACAAAATGGTTGAGTTTTGTGGGGGTGAAACCCTTCTCCTACGAAAACGTTGGATCTGAAGCTGTTTTGTTGACCTCTTGGTGGTTTTGTGTGTTGCATGTTACTTTTTACTGAGAATTTCACTTCGAGTTCTTCACAAAAGTTAAATATAACATTTTGGAGACCAACATACTCAAATTTTAAGTAAAACGAACAAGTGTAGCCTAGTGAAACAATTTTTCCTTTGAAGACGATAGATCTGGAAGTGTTGTACTGGACTCCAGCGACTTCGTGAACTATAAAGTTATTATCCTTTGAGAATCTCACCTAGATCCTTGAATGAAGGTTGTAGTAGACCTCTTGAAGCAAAAAATATCCAAAATTCAGAAGAAAAGATGGAAGATAAGTAGGTGAAATCGTGATTTTTGGAGACGGCTAAACCTGGACTGTACGGTACTAGGAACAGGAGCTTCGACCGTCCATAATTAATTATCTAGGACAAATCTGACTTCGGTGTCTGCACGAAAAATCTACTTTAGGGTCTTGACTACCACATATTTAAATTCCATAATTTTTTAAGGTCATTAGAGTATTTAATCGAAAATGCTTTTAAAACCGTGTAACCTGGTATATTCGGATTTGGTCAGCTTCAATGTGTGGATCATATCATTTTATATGAAACTCTTTTTGCAAAGTGTTCTTCGCGAAGTATCTTTCTTTATGTCTTCCTTATGACATATTAAAATTTCATAATTTTTGAAGTTCATATACCTATTTAACCAAAAATATTTCAAAAACTGTGCAAGCTGTATTGATAGAATAGAAATGCTGTGATGCGTGATCTATATCAAATTGTATGAGGGTCATTCGATGCAGTGTCCTTTATGAAATATCTGCCATTATGTCTTGACTAGTACATGTTCAAATTTCATAATTTTTAAAGACCATTTGGGCATTTAATGGAAATATTTTCTAAAATTTGTGCAAGCATGGATTATACGAATTTCCAATGCTGGAAATTGTGACCATTCTGCTTTGGATGAGCCCTATTAATTATATTGATTGAAGTGATTTAATATTGCTAAGCTTGTGATGATAATTGGCATTGCATATAGAATCAAATGCTGAATTAGTCTTTGTTGCCATTACATCACGTGCCATGCTGATTGTGAGACATAAATTGGTGAACATGCATTATGATGAATGAGGAAATGTTAGAGGCGGCCAATAATGCCCTGGGAGTGTCGGATGCCCGGATGGGGGGTGCCGGATGCCCGGTTGTATTGTGATACATGCCCGGATGTCCTCGGGAGTTTCGAGAAGCCCGGAATGGTTGGGTGCCGTAAGCCTCGGAGGTTTGTGCCGGGGAATGCCTCGTGATGCCGGTTGGGATGCGAGATGCCCGGAATGTGGGGTGCCGGATGCCCGGTGGTGTGTGCCGGAGGTTTCTCGCGATGCCAGGTTGGGGTGCGAGTGATAAAGTGTGGGATGCAATTACTGGTCCCGGAAAGAGAGATGTGGTGATCAAATTTAAAGATAAAAGTGGAAATTTAATCATGCACATATGATGTGATGACATACGTATAAATGTGTGACATGATGATGATGAGTGCATGGTTGTATGTGCACCTATGGCATGATGATATGTGTGTGACATGATGATGATCACCTATGGCATGATGATATATGTGTGACATGATGATGATCGCCTATGGCATGATGATATATGTGTGACATGATGATGATCACCTATGGCATGATGGTATATGTGTGACATGATGATGATGAGTACATGAGGATGTATGTACATATGGTGTGATGACATATGCATGGTTACAATGTAAGTTATGCTTCGATGCATGAATGATATATACTATGCTATGATTGTTATGATTGTATTGTGCGATGTATTGAGGGGTTTATTGGATCTTTTACCTGCTGAGTGGCTGTACTCACCCCTTCGGGGACCGACATTTCAGATTAGAAAGATGCCGCTCTCTCCGATCAAGCGTGGTACTTTTTATGGCCTTCCAACTGACGTGGAGGTCGAGTGTTCGGAGATGGACTGCGTTACCATCCCCGGTCTGACGTTTGTGCGGGTTCGTGTGCTGGTGATGTATGATGTGGGCTTGGCTGGAGGCCCATTAGTCCAAGAGTTCTTGTCGGTCCACGTCCGCCGTGACGGAGTGATGCGGGGGATGTTACCGTCGCCACCGCCCGATGCACTAGTTGGACATAGCCGACACTTGTAGATGGAGGATCATACATGAGATAGACATAGGGGTCGAGATCTCTTTTGGGTTGTGGCCAAGTCTAGATGAAAAATCTTGGCTTTTCTTTTTGTTGTACCGACCCGTGAAATCCATCTTGAAAAATATACGTAAATAAAAGTGGCTCGGCTTCATCTTTTCATATGATGTGTAGTTGGTGTGCATTGTATCATGATTGTTGGAGGGAGAGATGGCGATATTAAATTATGCTTCCGCTAATAAATTGCGTCGGGACAGTTTCAAAAAAAAAAATGCCTATGAATTGCGATGCTTCTAATAAGAGATGTAACTAGCGTTCATTAGGTATAGCGATAGGTACTGTGGCGACCTTAGGCGAGTCGAGGGTGCCACAAAGGTCCATCAAAAGGAGCACAAACAGGAGGCATTATGCATATTGATTGATGAAATGTGATGCCATATGGTTTAAAAAACTATGGATGTTTTTTTTTTTTATCATAGTTTGTCATTGAGTTTGTTGAGTTTGTGAGACTTCATTTGTCATTAAGTTTGTGAGACTTCATTTCAATATCAATGGAACGATCTTGCTACTTGTCATTTTTGCCTTTTTCATTTTTTTAATTTTGTTTTTACTTTTACTTACTACTGCTTCTGGTGGTGGATCTGTGGTGGTGACTGGGGTGCTCGTGTGGCTGGTGGTGGCGGCTGGTGAATGAGATATCGTTTGTACGTGCTGGTGTGGTACCTAGGATGCTGGTGTTGCTAGTGGTGGTGGCCAGTGGTGACTGCTAATGCCTACTGATGGTGGGTCCATTATAGGGGTTGGGTTGGAGGTTTTTGCTGCACCTAGCGCAAGATGTAAGTGTGCAATATGCACATCTTGCACCAGGTAGTGCTGGTGCAAGCTGGTGTAAGACACCTTGCACTAGCAACTTCTGCAGCAACATACCACCAGCATAGTGGCGGCTGGTGGTGGCTCAAGTGGATGACTGGGATGCTTGGTGTGGCTGGTGGTGATGGCTGGAGGTCGATGGTGGCCAGTGGTGGGACATGGTGGTGGTTGGTAGTAGCCGATGGCTGGTGCAATTTATAGAGGAAATGTGCAAAAAAAAAAAAAATAGCACTTAACTGTTCACATTCTAAAAAACCTAGCACTTAAGTGTTCACTTTTAACCACAAGTGGCACTTAAGTGATCCTTTTAATAATAACTTGACACTTAAATGACTCTTTTCTTGTCACAACTGGCACTTAAGTGATCACTAGATATAACTTATAGCACTTGAGTAATCACTCGTGTCTGTTCTATGTATATGGTGGTCTGCAACAAACCAGAGAAGCTGCTGGTTTGTTTATATATTTGCTGCTGGTTTACATTCAATTTAAGTAAAATAGTCACCACAACACATCGACCCAATATACATTCCATCATCACTGATTTATATTTGAGAATAAGCAAAAACATAGTACAAATAGTATCTCATTCATTCATTCATTCATTCATTCATTCCATTTCCTTGACCTCCCCACCAGCACAAGAAGTAACACATAATACATATGACGGCCCAAAAAAAAATTTGCCACAACCATCTTGTAGACAACACAACACTTCTTCTCATCTTCCAACAAAATAAGTTACTTTTCATTCAAAACAAGTACATTTCTCCACACATTTACAACTATGGCAATCGGAGAAACTTCTTCTCATCTGCTAGTTCTTTACATTTCATCATAAAGTAGGATAGACAAAAAAACAGCAACACAATAAACGCTTGGTAACACTTCCATTCAATTTTCATCTTTGACACTTCATTCTTGAAATTGTTAGCAGAAGATGCTTGAGCTTGCATTGAGTCAACATCGTCCAAGTCCTCCACAAGCGTAGATGGAGGTTGATGACATCCATCAAGTAGGTCCAATATCAACTCTGTGGCTCGGTGAGAGAATTTCGCATCGACCCATTTGAAATATTTGTACTTCGACCATTCTCTGTATCGGGCACATCCATAAAATCTTCTCCTGAGATTCGTTCGAGTCCACAATGTTCTTCTTGGACTTGGTAACCCACAAAAACATAAACGCTCACCTTCTCCTTCGCTTCGGCAAGAGAAATTTGAGCCGCTGCTGAAAGTCCTACTCTCCATTTTAGGGCAAATCGAATTAGGGTTCGGGATTAGGGCTCCAGTGCTTCAATGACATTTTGCCCAATTTAGGGTTTTAGATTTAGGGAAAATGGGGAGACGACGGTGTTTTCACTGATTTAAGGGCTCTATTTTGGGCCAACACCCGAAACGACGTCGTTTGGGGTGAATTCGAGCTGACTTAGCTCTCCGGCGAGACACATCGGTGAGAAATATTAATATTTTAATGCCACGTATGATTTCCGGCTAGCTTCGCCGGAGATGGCACTCAGGTGTTCCACTTTTCTTAAAATGTGGCACTTAAGTGTACTTTTCGTAAGTTATGGCACTTAAGTGTCCCTTTGTGCCAAGTTATGGCACTTGAAATGTTCTTTTGCCAAGATAATCTGAGTTCTCTCCCGCAAATAAAATCAATTTAAATATAGATCATCATCATGTCTCCCGAATTACTGCTTTTTGGGACCACATGCTTAAAATATACATATACACATACCACCGCTTTCATTAACCTACCCAGGAACTAGACCAGCCCGATTAATCTAGTTTCGAGACCAAGTGGTCCTGTTCTCAATCCAGAAAGTGGGAACCAGCCCCTCTGATCCAATTCCTAATTCCTGGGTGGGAAACGAACTGCTTAAGAATCGATACACATAATCTTCTCATTCTCTCTTCTCTCACTTTCTCCTTTCACTTATTAATGTTGGACAATTTGACTTGTTCCGAAACGGAATTTGTTTCAGTCACGGTATAAGAAGTTATAGGCCACCTAATTTTATGGTAAATTGTTGATAGCTTACCAGCACTTAATGATCATTTTTTTAACAATTATAAATTCTTGAGAGTTTTGACCTTTTATTAAATTTATTTTTCTTTCTTATTAGTGACTTAAATTTTATTTTCGGCGAAGACTTTAATTCACCATCTTCTATATGTATCTATCAATGCCTATTTTAGTGCCTTGCCAACTCTTTACGAATTAAATTATTAATTAGCTCTGGTTTACCAACTCTCGTTACTTACAAACATGTATTTGATTTTTATATTAATTTTTGAACCTTCGTTATTGTTTACCATATTTTCCTTGTCTGTCTTACAAAAGTCGTAAAGGTATCAAATCCTAACATGATGAATTTACCAACCTTTATTTATGTGTCTTGCCCCTTTCTCTTATTTGGTTACTTACTCTTGTTTGAGTTAGTTACCGAACGTTTATTCAATGTTTTTACCAACTTCTCTCTTCTCTGATGGAAAAATTATTCTTTTGCTACCCTTATTACGAACGCCTCAAATATATTAACCATTACAATGACTTACCAGCCTTTACTTAAGTGACTTATATTTTTGTTCAATTGAGTTACTAACTAGTTTTGGCTTACCAAATCTCATCCGGGAGCTTATTACCAACGTTTATGCTCTTTTCTATTTCGAAATTTTTTATTTAGTTATCACTTAAAATTTCCTTGTTCACCGAAATTTTTAATTTTTTTTTCAATCTTTCAAGTAGATCACCAACTAAGTCAAATCACTACCAACTCCTATTTCAGTTAGTTACCAATATTTGTTTGATTTGTTTAGATATCAACTTTATTATCTTTAAGGAAAAAAATTTCTCTCATTGTATACCAAATTTTATTTTCCTTTTTTAGCAACAGATTAAAATTATCATCCATCATATTAAATTATCAAACTTTATTTGTGTAACTTATGAAACTTTCTCTTAGTAAATTTCCAATTTGTGTTGAGTTTCAACTCTCATACTTTCCAACATTTATACCTTTTTCTTAAATTTAATAATTTCTCTATTGGGTTTAGGCTTCTATTTGCATTACTTATGAACACTCAAACTTCACGAACTCTTTTTTAAGTAACTACCAATGTCAATCAGAGTGATTACCTATGTTTATTTGTTTTGTTTCATTTTAAATTACCCACTTGTCTTATTTCCAATACACCAATGTCGTTCAATCCATTACTGCATCAAGTTGGCAAATTTTAGTGTTGATTGCACTTTTAAAAAAATTTGGCACTCAACTGCACTTTCGCAACGAGCTTTAGGAGCTTTTGTTCCCTTTTCCTTAAATGTCTTGCACTTCCAACTAGTCTTCTTTCTCTCTGCCTTATATTCCTGGGCATTACAGCTGATGGTGTTCTAGGCCATTATAAATGCACCAAACTAAGTTCACTCCACCGATCCAATAAAAAATAGGCCATTCATATTGGATTAGAATTCACACAATGTCGTTTCCTTAATTTTGTGGCCCAGTCACATTATGTTTCGCAGAAGTCTATTAATAAAATGGTCTTACTTTTATTTATGAAAAAAAATAAAATTAAAGAATTAATTGCCCTTCGATTACTATGATAATAGTGAATTCTTTAGTGAGATTTGTCGCGACCTCTTGGAACCCTGGGCACGGAGACTAATGGCATGCTAAAGCTAGATTTAGTCTGAACTCTCCCAAGCCCACCAATTCGTGACTAATGGACCAAGCTTTGAACCTATAAGTCATTTTCATTTATGAGTTACTCTTAATTAGTTTGTGGTGGGTCGATCGAAACCCATGTAAAGTATTGAATGAAATAGTTTACTCCTACGAACCAATGAAACTAGAATCGGGAACTTGATTATTTCAGTTAATCAACTAATACCCTTCTGATACCTAATCTTGTTTAAATTTTGAGGTTTGATCTTTTTTTAAAAGATTTTTCATGCATTTTTAAGGAAAACTATTCAAAAACTACTTTTTTTAAGCTATTCCTAATTAAAAAATAAATAAATTATTCTTGGATTTTTCTTTTTTTTATTTTTCAAAAATATTTTTTAATATTAAAATAATAATATAATATTATAACATAAACAACCGGGCCCAAGTCGGGACCGGCTAGGGTTAGATGACACGAGTGGTCGGGCCCTCAGCCAAACTAGGCCCCAGGAATGAGTCCGGTCTGGCAACACCCACAAAATACACACAATTACAACAAAGCCCAACCCACAAAGTAAGCCTAGAACTAAGAATAAGGGGAATCGGAGCTGCAAGACGACAACCAAGCTCGGGATCGCGGCGGGATGGTAGGATTAACGACATAAAAGGGACGTCGATCCAGCCCCAAACCAAGAATGTGAATGCAAATTTAACTCAAGCATATTATCGAACGCCTGACAGGGGCCGATCGGGAGAGAAGAACCGAGCCGATTAAGGCTTGAATACGCAACCACAGTCGACACGAGACCACAAGCGGCACTCGGCAGTGACCGACCGGGGAAGGCTTGACGACGCTTGGGATTAAGTGTACGTGAGCGATAGCAAGCCTCTGCGGCAATGGGGCTATGACCGAAGAAAACAGAGCAGAAAAAGGGGTAGCGAGCTACTCGCTGGAGGCGGCCCTTGTGGCGCCCCTCGACGGCCCCCAAACCATTAGGGTCGCCACGGTTAAACTTACCTTTCACTTTCCCTAATAACATGTCACTCTGATACCATTTCAATTGCAGCGGGTCCATACAACCTGGGGGTTTACAATTTTTTTTTTTTTTTTTAGATCGGTCCCTTGCGCAATTCATATAACGGAAGCATATCCAACAACTCACTTCCCTATATTCAGAAAATGATGCACACCAACTAAACATTTATAGGTAAAAGCCAAACACTTTTATTTACTTAAACCAGATGGACATCATTCATCGGTACATCAAAATGCCATAGTTTTCTATACTTGGCTATACTTCAAAAGATGACCGACATCTCCTCCAACAATCGTATACTTAATGTCCATCGATCAGTGTCGGCGTCCAAAAGTTCCTTCCTTTGCTATCCTCCTCCTCGCAGTCATATCCAACCACTTGATCCATCTACTAGTGGCAGTGGCAGCAGAGGAATCTTATCTAGTCTGAAATGTCAATCCCCAAAAGGGGTGAGTACAACCACTCAGCAGTAAAGATCCACCAAACTACTCATTGCATCAAACAGAACAATCAAGGCATCATACAAAGCATATATCGTCCATGCATTCAAGCATAACTTACCTTGCAGCCATGCTTATATCATCATGCCATATGTGCATATACCACCATGCACTCATCATCAAGCATTCATGCATATATCACCATGCCATACGTGCATATACCACTACGCACTCATCATCAAGCATTCATGCATATCCATGCCATATGTGCATATACCACCATGCACTCATTATCAAGCATTCATGCATATATCACCATGCCATATGTGCATATGCCACTACGCACTCATCATCAAGCATTCATGCATATCCATGCCATATGTGCATATACCAATACGCACTCATCATCAAGCATTCATGCATATCCATGCCATATGTGCATATACCACCATGCAGTCAAGCATATCTCACCATGCCATCGTGCATATACCACCATGATTCATATCATCCATGATATCAAGCATACATCACCATAAGATCCATTCATGCCTTCATGATGGCATTTTCAATATCAAATGGCATCAATTTATTTTCATAAGCCGGTCATGCATCATGCCATATGCATACACCCATGCACATGATTCATTTTCAATTTTTATCTTTCACAAGGATCTCATCAGTTTTTCTTTCTAGGGACTAATGTTTGCATCCCACAATTCATCGCTTGCACCAAACCAAGCATCTTGAGGAACCTCCGGGCATGTATTCAAAATACAACCGGGCATCGGGCCCCCCACATTCCGGGCATCTCGCATCCCAACTAGCATCACAAGGCATCCCCCCGGGCACAAACCTCCGGGGCTTCCGGAATTACGTACCGACATACCACTAGGATTCCCCCCCTTTGGAATTACGTACCGTATACCACCGGGCATCTCGAAACTCCCAATGACCCTCCAGAATTACGCCACTAGGCCACCGGGCATCCGGCACCCCCACATTCCGGGCATCCCGACACTCTCGGGGCATCATCGGCTCACACCTCCGACGGCCTTCTCATCACCACAATGCATATTCCCATACATCTCATTTTCAATTTCACATTTGATGCACCAATGCCAATGATTTGACAACAGCCCTTTTTAAAATCATATAATATGAAATGGTGTATGGGAAAGTTACTTTACAGACCACGAAACCACTGAAGGTCATCCCGACGAATTCCAGATCTAGTCTCTCCAAAGGAAAATCGTTTCACCAAGAAATACTTGTTTTTTTTATCTCAAATTTCAGTATTTTATTCTTCAAGATGTTCTCTACCACTTTCATGAAGAGGTCGAAGTGGAATTCCAACTAAAAAGTCACATGCAACACACGAAATCACCAAGAGGTCAACAGAACAGTTTCCAGATCTAATGTTTTCGTAGAAAAAGGGTTTCATCCCTTAATACTTGTCCATTTTGTCTCAAATTTTAGTATGTTATACTTCAAGATGTTCTCTACAAATTTCATGAAGAGGTCGAAACAAGATTCCAACTAAAAGTCACATGCAACACACAAACTCGCGGACGGTCGGACTGGTCTTTCCGAAATCAGCATGCATGACCAACGAATCTCTCTTCAAAGCTCCGAAACCTCATCCCATCTACCACAACCAAGACTTACCATCTACTACACATACGCACAGCAATGCAAAGAGTAGGTTTTAGGACTTCACTTGCCTTAGATTCAAGCACAAAACAGCAGCAAACAGAGGCAAAGCAGCAACGAACGGCGGACGAACAGGCGGACGAACTCTCTTCCTCTCTTTCTCTCTTCCTCCCTTTCTCTCTTCTTTCTTTGGACGGTTCTCTCTCTCTTCTCTCCCTTCTGGTCGAAATCCCCCTCCCTTTTTGCTCTTTGATTAACAATTTATTTCTATTTTTGCATGTAAGGGACAAGTGGAAGATGCATGGACAAGTGGCTTCAAATAATGAACAAGTGAAGGCAATTCAAAGACAAGTGTCCACCATGCTTCACCTCCTTCATGCGTTGGTTACCCTATGAGCTCCATGGGCCGGGCCTCTTGGCCCACTTTAGGCCAACACACTTGGGCCTAAAGTCCAAACTTAAATGGCCCAAGTTTATTTTTAATAATACATCTTAATCCTCATTTAAATAAATACCTAATTGCATAATAATAATAAGGTCATAAAACTTGTAGTCACAAATCCATAAATTCCAATTTATAATGCACATGGCCAATGATAGAATTTTCTTTCCTATCACATAATTATCCATTAAAAGCTTGGCCATAAATCTTATTGCAAATTATGGATTAACTGGCTATAAAATAACTTGATGGTACTTACATCACCTATTCATAGACTTTAATGTAACTAGAGGTCGTCATGAATTTTGGGATGCCACAGCCCTACCCAGCTCTCACTGTCTCTTTATTGGCCAACTCTCACCGACTCGGGTCCTCTCTCTCGGTTCCCTCTCTCCTCTCCAAAAACCTCCCCTTCGAACTGGAAACCCCCCTGCTCCTTTTATGGGGGTCGGATGACTCGTTCGTTCGTACGTGGGGCAGGTGGGCCTGCCGCCGGCGAGTTGCTCCTGTCATGTCGCCCGCCTACCCCGGTCATGTTGCTCTACTCTGCTTCTTTGCTACTCTGCAGTCTGCACGATCTTCTCTCTTGTCCTGGGTGGCATGAGGAAGGAGGAAGAAGGAGAGAGGAGGAAGGGCCGGAGCGGGGAAATGAGCTGGGCGAGTTGGGCCCATGCCCGCATGAGGGAAGAGAAACCCGAGCCCTTATGGTTGCTTTTTTTATTATTAATAATTAATTTTTAATTTTATATATATTTTTCCGAAATGTAGTAAAATACAATAAAAATAAAACATAGTATATGCAAATAATATTAATGCCTATGTTATGTGAAAATCTTTTTTTTTTGGATTAAATTGGTCACTAAATTTGTATGTAATTTAATTCTAAATATTTAGTCAAAATTTAAGTATTAACAAGATTGGCAAGCAATTATGAAGGTTAAAAATTGTTTCGTGTGAATCATTTGGTGTAATTAGGGTTGAGATATACTGAAAGTGCTCAAATGACTCGAGTCTAATTATGATCTCTATTTTATCACTTAAATTATCATGGAATCCTGTGCGGTCATCCCCATACCATAAGTCCTACTAATGGAGTCACATAGATATGATGTTCCGTTTATTTTATCAGTTAAATTATCGTATGTTTTTTCAATAATTGGTATTAAAGCCAAACTCAATTGAGTTAAAGCAAATTGATGGCGACATAAGAGAAAAAAAGAAGTGAAACTTAACAAGTTCAATAAGAATAGTTTTAATTTATGGACGATATAGATTGAGGATTATCTATGCGAGAAATTTGCACTTAGCCATATTGGAACAAAACTAGAGTCGATGAAGCAAACTAATTGGGATTTGCTAGATAGACAAGCATTGGATGTGGCTAACTTTAGCTCATAATATGGTGTTTAACATTGTGAAAATTGACACATTGATTCGAATACATTGGGAAGCTATGTAGATTTACCTAATAAATTGTCTACTAATCCATACCATTATGTAAAACAAAGATGATGTGCTGCTTTTAGGGGATGTCAATCATTATTTTTTTCTCTCCAAATATCTTCAATTATCACAAGGGAAAACACCTCAATAACGAATTTTTTATATCTCGCAAATTTCAGTTTTCAATTTAGAAGCTTTTATTTCTTAAAACAAACTTCCAAAAAAAGTCCACAATTTCCATGTATGTGCACGTTCTTCCTTGAGATGGATCATGATGATATGGTATTAGTTTAGTGTCCATTTTTGCGAGCATATCATTTTAAGTAGTGCTCAATGTAAGATGGCCTTTTGGCTAGGAAAAGGGAATATTGATGCTTTATTATCAGCCTTTTAGGTCAAGCAACCTTGAAGACTTGGTTTATAAACCCTACGAAAAGTCAAAAGAAAGTGTTGTACTTTAGCTAGTAGTCCATGATGGGGTGCGATTGGACCGCACCATTTGGACTTGATATGCTACGATGGAAAGACACCCTTTTGAAAGGGTATGAAGGGTGTCGTATATAAGTCTTTTGTAGACACCCGTTGGCACTAGTTGGCAAAGCATACGATCAAAAAATTCCTCTCGTTGGTTTGTCTCATTTCTATCAAAGAAGAATGAAGGCATTCCATTTCAGTTTTACAAGAACGGTTTGCATTTACGCCGTGGAAATCGGGTGTTTTCCTTGTGATTACATTCAGACCGACGTGAGGTGTCTTTGTTCGTGATTCATCCGCAATTCAACATTCGTTCCGGGGTTAATTGTTGTTTGCGCATCCGATTAAGGTAAGTCGTCTTCCGCCGACTTGAATTCCAACATTGGTATCAGAGCCCGGTCGTGATTTCTGCCATGTTTTTCATCGAATTTTCGAGTTTACCATTTGATATCGAGATCAAGAGTATGATATATACACTGGTTGGATGTTTATTAATCGAAATTGATATATGAATCGTCGAAAAAATCGAACCACAGCGAAGAACGGGTTCAAGGTCGCGTGCATCCGTGTGATTTTGGCCAATGGTAACATATAATGGCAGATATTTCATAGAAGACACTGCATCAAAAGACCCTCATACAATTTGATATAGATCACGCATCACAGCATTTCTATTCTATCAATACAGCTTGCACAGTTTTTGAAATGTTTTTGGTTAAATAGGTATATGAACTTCAAAAATTATGAAATTTTAATATGTCATAAGGAAGACACAAAGAAAGATATTTCGTGAAGAACACTTTGCCAAAAGAGTTTCATATAAAATGATATGATCCACACATTGAAGCTGACCAAATCCGAATATACCAGGTTACACGGTTTTAAAAGAATTTTCGATTAAATACTCTAATGACCTTCAAAAATTATGGAATTTAAATATATGGTAGTCAAGACCCTAAAGTAGATTTTTCATGAAGACGCCGAAGTCAGATTTGTCCTAGATAATTAATTATGGACGGTCGAAGCTCCTGCTCCTAGTACCGAACAGTCCAGGTTTAGCCGTCTCCAAAAATCACGATTTCACCTACTTATATTCCATCTTTTCTTCTGAATTTTGGATATGTTTTGCTTCAAGAGGTATACTACAACTTTCATTAAAGTATCTAGGTGAGATTCTCAAAGGATAATCACTTTATAGTTCACGAAGTCGCTGGAGTCCAGTACAACACTTCCAGCTCTATCGTCTTCAAAGGAAAAATCGTTTCACTAGGCTACACTTGTTCGTTTTACTTCAAATTTGATTATGTTGGTCTTCAGGATGTTCTCTTTAACTTTTTTGAATAAGTCGAAGTGAAATTCTCAGTAAAAAGTAACATGCAACACACAAAACCACCAAGAGGTCAACAAAACAGCTTCAGATCCAACGTTTTCGTAGGAGAAGGGTTTCACCCCTCAAAACTCAACCATTTTGTCTCAAATTTTAGTATGTCATACTTTAATATGTTATATACTACTTTCATGAAGAATTCGAAGCCAGAATCCGACTCAAAACCCACATGCAAGCCTCTACAATATTCTGGGTCAGGCGGTCTACTCGAAAACAGAAGGCTATTTCAAAAACAACACACTCAAGCTTCGGTTTCTCACACCCTAAACGTCCGAGATTCACCACCATTCAAACACACATGCAAGATGCAACATGCAAGATCAGAATATAGATCCCAACTTGCCTCTAGACCGAGCTAGCAGCGAGCACACGGCGGCAACGAGCGACGGACGCACGGCGGACGGCCACGAGCGACGGACGAGCGGGCTTCCTCCTTCGCGTGGCCTCTTCCTTTCTCTCTCGGTTTCCCTCTCCCTCTCGGTAGCTCTCTCTCTCTCTCTCTCTCTCTCTCTCTCTCTCTCTCACCTTGGACGAAGCCCTCTCTCTCCCTCTCTTTCTCGCTTAAACCGGCCACCATCCCCCTAATGTTCTTCCTTCCATCATTAGCAATGATTGCTAATTGCATGGCTTACACTTGGCAAGAAATTTTCATGCAAAGGAGTGGGCCTCTCTCTCTCATGGGCCGGGTCCTCCTTGGTCGACGGCAGCCCTTCGTGGGCTTCATGGGCCGGCCAACTTGGCCCATCTTAGGCCCATCCCTCTTGGGCCTAAGACCCAAGTTTAGTTAGATCCCATTTTAACCCATTTTAAAAGCTAATTAAATCCCTATTTAATTAAAGCACTAAATTGCAATTTAAGATATCTATATACTTGAAATTATAAATCCATAAGTTCCCATTCATCATACATATGGCCAAAGATAAAAATTTCTTTCCAAAATTCATTCATTAAAGACTTGGCCATACATCTCATCACAAATCATGGATTAGAAGGCTACAAATTACAATATCGGTACTTCCATCGCCTATCCATGGTCCATGGCATATTCAGGGATTTTTATGAAATTCTAGGATGCCACAGGCATCCAAGACCATTGTGGCTGATCTCGAAAAGGGTGAGAAGCTGAACGGTAACAATTATTATATTTGGCACCGAAAGGTTCAGTACATCCTTAAGGAGCAAGAGGTTTTGGAAACCCTCAACCACACCATGGAGAACCTGAGCATGAAACTTCAGCTCAACACAGGAGAGATCTGGAAGCTTATCAAGCTTGGAAAAGGAAGAATAGCATTGCTCGTATCATGTTGCTGAGCTGTATGCAAGATGATCTCATGTGTGAGTTTGAAAATTATGATAAGGCTCAAGCTATGTAGGTTGCCTTGAAAGATAAGTTTGGGGGAACATCTGCTACTAAGCTGAGGAGACTCACCATCAAGTTTGACACATACCAAAAGCGTCCAAATGTAACGATGAGACAACATCTTCGGGAGATGTCAAATATGATTCGTGAGCTGAAGTTGGCAGGTCACTCCCTTACTGATGAACAACAAGTTCAGGCTGTTATAAGGTCTCTTCCTGACAATTGGGAGCATATGAAGATCAATATGACGCGTAATGAGAATATTGTCACTTTTGATGATATTGCACGTCATTTGGAATTAGAGGATGAGCGCTTAGAGGCTGCGAGATCCTCTACCCATGCTTATGTTGCTGAATTGAGTTCGCGCAAAGTTTTGGGTTTTAAGCGCAAAAGGAATTCTCAATTCAACAACAAAGGAAAGAAGACTGATCAGGCACCTAAGAGGGCTAAGACCTTCCAACGCAAAAAGCGTGGTGGGAAGAAGGACAAAGCCAAGATGAAGTGCTACAATTGTGGCAAGATGGGTCACTTTGCTCATGAATGCACTGAGCCGAAAGAGGTACCCTATTACTCCATTATTTTGAGTAATGCTTTTGTTTCTAGTACTATAATGCTTGCTGAATCACATCCTATGTGGACTGTAGACTCAGGAGCAACAGACCATGTAGCTAGAGACCGAGAAGCATTTGTGGAGTATCGTCGGATACCGCCTGGAAGAAGATGGATATATGTTGGAAATAACTCAAGAGTTGAAGTGAAGGGTATCGGCACATGTAAATTAATTTTATGTGGTGGTCGAAGCCTATTCCTATATGATGTCCTCTATGCTCCGGATATTCGACGAAACTTGGTCTTCGTAGTTGTTCTTCTTAACTTAGGTTATGTATTGAATTTTCATGGTGATTGTGTTGACATTTTGTATAGAATAGTTTATTATGGTTCAGGTCATGTATCGAATGGTTTTATAGTGCTAGACATTGACTATGATCAATACAATATTAATGTCGATGGTTCTTTTTCTTTAATTGCATCTTCTAGTAATGTTGAGATTGATGCAAATACTTGGCATGCTAGATTATGTCACATTGGGTTACAAAGAATGCAAAGATTAGCTAGAGAAGGCCTTTTAGGGTCACTCACTAATGTTGATCTGCCCATATGTGAACATTGTCTAGCGGGAAAAGCAATTAGAAAACCATTCGGTAAAAGGACTAGAGCTGAATTTCCATTGCAACTCATACATTCTAACATTTGTGGTCCTTTGAATGTGAGGACGAGGCATGGAGCTTCATATTTCATTACTTTTATAGATGACTTTACGCGTTTTGGTTATGTCTTTCTGATCTCCCATAAGTCAGAAGCATTGGACTGCTTTAGACGATATATAACGATGGTAGAGAATCAGTTGAACAAAACAATAAAGGCTTTGAGAACCGATCGCGGACGTGAGTATTTATCGGAGCAATTCAAAGCTCTTTATGATGAAAATGGAATTGTACGACAATTGACTATTCCTAGTACTCCACAACAAAATGGGGTAGCTGAGAGAAGGAATAGAACCCTATTGGAAATGGTTAAGTCTATGATGGCACAAGCAAATTTACCTATCTCCTATTGGGGAGATGCATTATTGACTACTGCCTATGTACTTAACCGAGTGCCCTCAAAATCGGTCACTTCCACCTCTTATGAATTATGGACTGGTAGGAAACCAGACTTGAGTATTCTACGTTCATGGGGATGTGAAGCTTATGTTCATGAATCTTCCCATAAATATGGCAAATTAGGCCCTAGAGGGAAGAAATGTATCTTTATAAGATATTCTGAACACTCCAAAGGGTACGTGTTCATAGGTGAACAAGTGGATGGGAGTGTGACCAAAATGGAGTCACGAGATGTCACGTTCTAGGAGAACGATTTTCCTAGTAGATGTGAGATTGATAAGGATTTCCAATTATATGAGATGGAAGATCTTAATAACACACCAACTAATGTTGTAGAGGGAAATGAAGATTTACCTCAACATGCAAGACCTAGTGGGAGTGTTGCATTACCTAACAAATTGAATTCAAGAGAAATTCAGTTGCATAAAAGTAATCATAAAAGTATTCCTCGTCGTTGTTTTGAGATTGAAGGGGAAACATTTATGATTGCTCAAAAAGACGTTGTTAAAGATTGTTCAAGAGGCTCTCTCATCCTCTGATAAGGAAGAATGGAAAAAAACTTTGGAAGATGAGATGGAGTCAATGACGACAAATCATGTCTGGAACTTGGTTGATCTACCACCCAATCATAAGGCCATTGGAAACAAATGGGTCTTTAAGATTAAGCAAAGGGCGGATGGATCCATTGAAAAGTATAAGGCTCGTCTTGTGGCGAAAGGTTATACTCAACAAGAGGGTATAGACTATGACGAAACATTTTCACCAGTTATAAGGTTTGCCTCAATACGCCTTATTCTAGCCATCGTTGCACATTTGGACCTTGAATTACATCAAATGGATGTAAAGACGGCATTTCTCAATGGAGAACTAGATGAGGAAATCTATATAAAACAACCAATAGGTTTCATAGCTAAAGGTCAAGAGCATAAAGTTTGCAAACTTCATCGCTCAATATATGGCCTTAAACAATCATCTAGACAGTGGTATCTTTGTTTTCATCGAGCCATAACAACTTTTGGTTTCATGATGATTGAAGAAGATCACTGTGCATATGTCAAGCGGTCCGAAGATAAATTTGTGATTTTATCACTTTATGTGGACGATATTCTATTGGCTGGAAATGACAAGGTTTTAGTTATCACCATAAAAGAATGGTTGTCCTCCAATTTTGAAATGAAGGACTTGGGAGAAGCTGCTTATATATTAGGAGTTAAGATCGAAAGAGATCGATCAAGGAAACTCCTTACTTTATCACAAGAGTCTTATATTATGAAGATTCTTGAACGTTTCAATATGCAGCACTGTAATCTCATTGATACCCCCGTCATGCAAGGTGAAGGCCTAAGTATTGAGATGTGTCCTAAGACTCCAGAATAAATTAAAATGATGGAAAATGTTCCTTACGCTAGTGCGGTCGGAAGTTTGATGTATGTTATGATGTGTACTCGAATCGACATATGTTATGACGTGGGATTGGTGAGCCGATATCAATCAAATCCCGGTCAAGCACACTGGAAAGCAGTGAAAAGGATCCTAAGATACTTGAAGGGCACCATAGACTATCGACTTTGTTACCAAGGGAATGATTTACGCCTATTTGGCTATTCAAATGCTGATTGGGGTGGAGACCTGGATGAGCGTAGATCAACTTCTGGATATGCATTCTTGTTCAATGGAGGTGCAATTTTTTGGAATAGCAAGAAACAGACATGCACAGCCTTGTCTACTATGGAGGCAGAATTTATTGCATGTTCTACCGCAGTGCAAGAAGCAGTATGGCTAAAACGTTTCTTGGAAAATTTAGCCACTGTCACTGATGTTCCAAAACCGGTGACAGTTTATTGCGATAGTCAAGCAGCCATTGCCTATGTGAAAAATCCCAAGTTGACATAAAGAATAACTTCATCAGAGATATTATAGCGCAAAAAGAAATGATCCTACAATACATTTCAACCAATAAGATGGTTGCTGATCCATTTACGAAGGCTATTCCTAGAGACATATTCTTGACCCACGGGATGTCACTAGGATTGCGTAGAATGTGATATGTGTTATTGTAGAGAATCATTGTTTTATGTATATGTGGACATGTGTATTGTACTTGTTTGTTTATTAGTGACTTTCATGTTTTATTAAGAAGTACAAATCCATTATGAGACTAGCACATACACGCATATATTATTGAAAAGTATGTCAGCAGGCAATGAGTGGCTCACTCACACGAGCAATCGCCTCAAGTGCTATAGTTAGCACGTTGAGATGAGACGTTATGTACAAATAAATGCTGAAGAGCAAGTCTGGTACATAAAATATGTCGCCTTGATTGGAATCAAGATGAGGTCTGTGATTTGTTTATAATAAGACCGAACATGATAGTCCCACAATCATGTATGCCTGTAAGATGTCGGATGCGAGTACTTAATTGGGCGCTATAGAAAGCGAGCTAATAGAGCACTCGAGCTAAACATGAGTACGTGAGAAGCACGTGACTATGTTTAGGCTAAGATCCGTATAGTAGATATATTTAATAAATGACATACGGCCTTATAGAAAGAGAAATCCACTATAGCATGTAATTCATACTACATGTGCATTGTACGACCGACAAGGGAAGGTGAGTAAAATTATCCCTATTTACTCATCGTGTGAGCCCTTGAGGTAATTTATAATTTACCTCATTATGTGTCCTATGTTACTTCTGACTATGTTCTCAAAGTGAAAGATCAATGTTGGTACTTTAACATATTATGGACGGTCATGAATAGATATGGCCTATGGGCCGTGTCTAGGAAAGCAGTTGTTCGAAATGGAGATAGACATGAGTACGAAGGAAGACTATTGTTGTTATACATCTATCATATCTATTTACTGGTCGACCAATTATATCGCCTTCTGTGGTTGTAGATATAATTGTAAATACATGATTTTTTTTTAGGATAGTCAAGTATAGCCTTTAAGGGATAGGTATACTTGGATTGATGTAACAAAATATGTCTGAGGCATTGTGAGACATCGATTGTTTATTTCTTTTCAGGGTTGTAGCCATTATGTCATCCCTAACATGTGCATAATTTGAGCTCCCAAGTGCAGGTATACTCACTGGTCGCACGGCTTATTTGCCAGTATGAATTGTTTTGTAAAGTTGATGAGTGTTGAATGCCTTATATTCTTGATAGAGCGATATCAAGCCCATCATGTCCGAGTGGGAGATGTTGTACTTTAGCTAGTACGTCCATGTGGGGTGCAATTGGACCGCACCATTTGGACTTGATATGCTACAATGGAAAAACACCCTTTGGAAAGGGTATGCAGGGTGTCATATATAAGTCTTTTGTAGACACCCGTTGGCACTGGTTGGCAAAACACACAATCAGAAAATTCCTCTCGTTGGTTTGTCTCATTTCTATCAAAGAAGAAGGAAGGCATTCCATTTCAGTTTTACAAGAACGGTTTGCATTTACGCCGTGGAAATCGGGTGTTTTCCTTGTGATTACATTCAGACCGACGTGAGGTGTCTTTGTTCGTGATTCATCCGCAATTCAACGTTCGTTCTGGGGTTAATTGTTGCTTGCGTATCGGATTAAGGTAAGTCGTCTTCCGCCGACTTGAATTCCAACAGAAAGGAACATGTGGTCGCGTGGGAAACGCGGGGCACAATTGGGACTACTTCTTTTCTTGGCACTCGAGTACGTATTTTCCACGAGAAGAAAAAAGGCACACGGCTATCTAGAAGGAGCAATGTATTATGAATCAAGATTCAAAATTCCAGTCAACCATCTAAAGATACTCGATGAAGACTCTTCCTTAGCACTATTTCTTCTCCTTGAACAGGACTTCTTCTTCTTCGGTTTGGCCGTCATTTACTGCCTAGGTTTCTCAATTCGACTTAAATATCTTCAGCATAATCAAACCTGGTTTATATCATTTCTGTTCGTCCTCGCCATGAAGTGTTTGTGGGCTTTGTCGTGAAGAGTTCCACATCCGCGATCCAAGCTCCAAAGGTAAAGGCAATAATATGTAGTACTTTGTTCTAGTTTAGGAATTCCCAGTTTTGTCGCATGCTCTTCTCTTTGTTCTTGATGCCATTTTGCTGGGTTGTTGCAGAATTCTGCAATTTTAAGGTGCCCCCTATCACTTACATTGCTTCATTTCTTCTTTTCCAAAGTGAACGTTATTTTTCTGATAGGGTTATTGGTCAATCGAGTACCATGGCTAACTGCTAAATTGAAGTGTTAGCTGAAGGGACTGTCGGTCTAGTATTGAATCTGGAAACTCCTGAATATCGGCCATGGTTGGTTCGTTGCTTTGTTAATTGACCTTGTCTGCATTAATCTATTGACCTACGTAGGAACAAGGTTCGGTATTACAATTGTCATTGGCCTTACCAAATAACATGAGATCATTCATTGTTGGCGTGATTGGTGCTGGCACTTCTATTTGGGAAGAAATTATTTAGATTTGTTTTGATATGGGAAGAAATTATGTAGATTCGTTTTTTTATTTCAGTGATTTTGGGAATTGCCTTATTTTTCATTGTCTTCCTTTCCTGTACTTCATCAATAAAATGGCAGTCCCTCTCTCAAAGGCAATATGACAAAAAGAAAACTTTGAGAGAGGATTACCCGAGGACGTAGGCACATTGCTGAACCTCTTTAAATCGTGTCTTCTTTAATTTCTTCATGGTATCAGAGCGGGTACGTACCTGTTTATGCATTTGATCCATTCGTGTCCTTCTTCTTGGTGTATGCACGGTTGTTGTTCAAATCATGACTGATTCGAGTTCGGCCAATCTCGAACCTGGCTCCACCGCCACCGGTTCGCGACTCACCAACATATTGCTGAATGAGAAGAACTTTCTTCCATGGTCTCGTGCTATTACTGTGGCCCTTGGGGGCAGATTGAAGCTTGGTCATATCAATGGCCAAATAAAAGCGCCTCCTGAAAGGGATGCGAAATTTGATGAATGGCAAGCCAACGACAGTTTGGTTATGTCTTGGATTTTTAACTCTATGGAATCTCAAGTGTATGAGATTTTTACATATTCCCCTATAGCTCTAATCTTGTGGGAATCGTTGAATAAGATGTATGGACAAGCTCATAATGCATCTCGAGTATTCGAATTGCAGCAAGAGATTGCTAACTCTAAGCGAGAAGCCCCTCAATCTTTCACCAACCATCTTGGAAATATAAAGAGAAGGTGGGATGAACTTCGTCTATATAGGCCAGCGACCCAAAATGTGGCGGATTATATTCGACGGGAGGAGCAAGATCACGTCTTCCAGTTATTGGCTAGCATTGGGCCTGAATACGAAGACGTGAGAAGACAAATTCTGATGAGTCCAAAATTGCCTACGTTTGATGAAGTCTGTGGCTTGATTCAAGGAGAAGAGACGAGACGTCGAGTGATGAGTGTCTCGCCCAGTCTTGATAAACCAATCTCTGAAAGTTCAGCTCATAAGGCTGTGATGAACAACCAACGTGGTGAATTTGTGGCGAAATTGGCAAAGGGAAAAAATAAAAGGCTTGTTCGATTTCATTGTGACCATTGTGATAGAGATGGTCACTCCAAAGATAGGTGCTGGTTACTTCATCCTCATCTTTGTGCCAACAAAGATAAGGTTCAAGAAGCAAAACTTGCTGTTCCAGGAAACTCTACAGAGTTTCAGTCAAAACTGGAGTCCTTGGCACAACAATTTCAACAACTACTTCAGATGCAAGGACAAGGGGTGATTGGTTCAGGATCTTCGAGTCCTTCATCAGATTCGGTCAACATGGTTAAGACATCGGGTACCGCTCTTTTAACCCAATCTAGTACTCAATTCATCATAGATTCGGGAGCTACCGATCACATGTGCCGCTCGACATATTTACTTTTTAATGTCTCCTCAAGTGCCTCATATCCACCTATTACTGTGGCTAACGGAATGCAGGTTCCAACGCAAGGAGCAGGACAACTTAAGTTGTTCTCACAAAAATCTGATGTTTTGGTTGTGCCTCATTTGTCTTCTAATTTACTTTCTGTGAGCAAGTGCACTAAAGAATTAAATTGCAATGTTATCTTCTCTCCTTCAAAGGTGTTATTTCAAGATTGCGGTACCAAGAAGACGATTGGTGAAGGACGGCTACAAAATGGCCTCTACGTCCTTGGCTATCATACGAATGCTTTGTTGGCAAGGAAGAATGCAATGGATGCTTCAAGACTTTGGCACATGCGCATGGGTCATCCTTCTGACCGTGTGTTGCAAGCTATTGATAAAAATTTATTTCATAATTGCAATACTTGTGACTCTTGTCATTATGCTAAACAACATAGATTACCTTTTCCTCAAGACTCTAATTTAGCTTCTGAAGTGTTTGATCTAGTACATTTGGATGTTTGGAGTGCTCCAATTGATTCAAGAGATGGTTTTAAGTATTTTTGTTTCTTTTATTGATGACAAATCGCGAGCTACTTGGCTATACCTTCTCAAAGCTAAAAGTGATGTGGTCACTATTTTTCAGGAATTTTGTAGCATGATTCAAAATCAATACAAAACATGCATAAAGGTCTTACGCATTGATAATGGTACAGAATATTCCAATCGGACCTTCCAATCTTATTTGAGCAGCTTGGGCATTATTAATCAAACTTCATGTGTAGATACACCTCAACAGAATGGGGTGGCAGAACGAAAGAATCGACCCCTTCTTGCGGTGAGTCGAGCTTTATTATTTTCTGGAGGCATGCCGAAGACTTATTGGAGTGATGCTATTTTAACTAGCTGTTATCTTATTAATCGACTTCCTAGTCGTGTTCTGGGTTACAAGACGCCTATGGAAATTCTTTACAGGCGCAAACTTAATATCCTGCATTTAAGAGTGTTTGGGTGTGTATGTCATGTCCACTCTCGAAACGGTGGTAAGCTTGACCCTCATGCTAAGAAGTGTGTTCATGGGCTATTCAGCAACAAAAAAAAGGATACAAGTGCTTTGATCCAACCACTAGGCGGATGTATATATCGCGTGATGTTACATTTGATGAATCTACTATGTTTTTTCATTCCAGGAGTCCAATTCAGGGGGAGAACAATGAGTTGACAGTTGAATTAGCTCCTATTCCAATGGTTAATGAGTTGAACAATGGCCTTGGAGTTGAAAGTAACCCACGGAATGACCCCAAAGGAATAGATGAGACTGAAGAAATAATCAGGGATGATAGCCCCGAATCAATGCCCGCACCAAGGACAGCTTCAGATCGGACAAATACCGAATTGGTTCCCACTGCTTCCAAACCTACTCCTGTTCGGAGATCTACCCGTGTGCCTAGACCCTCAACACGACTTCGGGATTTCACCACTTATCATACGGTACAGTATCCCATCCAGAATCACATTGGCTATGAGAAGTTATCTTCTAGTTTTGTTGGTTTTTTATCTGTTCTTGAAGAGACCATAGAACCTAATAGTTTTGAGGAGGCCAGCTAGCAGCCTATATGGGTTGAAGCGATGAAAGATGAGCTACAAGCACTTGATAGGAATAATACTTGGGATGTAGTTCGCTTGCCTGATGGAAAACGCACAGTTGGGTGTCGTTGGTTTTATAAAGTTAAATATAATAGTGATGGCTCGGTAGAGAGGTACAAAGCCAAGTTGGTTGCTAAGGGATACACCCAGACTTATGGTATTGATTACAAGGAAACTTTTGCTCCTGTTGTAAAAATGAATACTGTCAAGGTTCTTATGTCGGTTGCAGTCAATTGCGGGTGGCCTCTATTTCAAATGGACGTGAAGCATGCATTCCTTCATGGTGATCTCGAAGAGGAAGTTTACATGGATCTTCCGCCTGGGCACCGCTTACAAAGAGAAAAAGTAATGGTGTGTAGACTCAGAAAGTCTATATATGGACTCAAACAATCCCCCCGAGCTTGGTATGGAAAACTTAGCACCTCTCTTCTTAAGTTTGGATATAATCGAGGAGCAGCAGATTCCTCTATGTTTACCAAGGCTGATGAAAACGGTATTGTGGTATTACTTGTATATGTTGACGATATTGTCATCACTGGGAGTAATTAGTTAGGGATTGATGCGCTCAAAACTCAGTTGCGCTAGGAGTTCGATATTAAAGATCTTGGACAGCTGAAATATTTCTTGGGTATTGAGGTGGCAAATTCTAGCAAAGGCTTGTTCCTTTCACAGCGAAAATATGTTTTGGATCTATTGAAGGAGATTGGCAAAATAGGTGCAAAACCAGCTAGTGTTCCTATGGACTATAGCAAGAAAATGGTTTCAGATGACTCTCCTTTGCAAGATGTGGGTCGATTTCAGCTTCTTGTCGGCAAACTAATCTACTTAACTATTACTAGACCTGATATTACTTATGCCGTTAGTTTCGTAAGTCAATTCATGCAAAATCCTACACAAGGACATATGTGTTTAGTTGATTATTTGTTGAGGTACTTAAAGGCCACACCAGGGAGAGGTTTATTGATGAAGAACAATGCTCACATAGAAATAATTGGATATACCGATGCAGACTGGGCTGGAAGCCCTCGTGACCGAAAGTCCACCTCTGGATTATGTATGTTCGTAGGAGGTAACATTGTCACATGGAAAAGTAAGAAACAATCTGTGGTTGCCCGGTCAAGTGCTGAAGCAGAGTATCGGGCAATGGCATTTGCTACTAGTGAAATTGTTTGGCTACGATTGCTACTTCAAGAATTGGGTTGTATGCCTTCAGATTTACCTACAAAATTATTTTGTGACAACCAAGTTGCTACTCACATCGCCTCGAACCCTGTGTTTCATGAAAGGACTAAACACATTGAGGTGGACTGTCATTTCGTACGGGAAAAGGTTCAAGACAAAACCATTGAGACAACTTATATCCGGAGTGGAGAACAATTGGCGGATGTGTTCACCAAAGCTCTTCCTAAGGGGCCATTTCAAGAGATAGTGAGCAAGTTGACCTCCGATGATATCTTCGCTCCAACTTGAGGGGGAGTGTTGGCGTGATTGGTGCTAGCACTTCTATTTGGGAAGAAATTGTTTAGATTTGTTTTGATATGGGAAGAAATTATGTAGATTCGTTTTTTGATTTCAGTAATTTTGGGAATTGCCTTATTTTTCATTGTCTTCCTTTCATGTACTTCATCAATAAAATGGCAGTCCCTCTCTCAAAGGCGATATGACAAAAAGAAAACTTTGAGAGAGGATTACCCGAGGACGTAGGCACATTGCTGAACCTCATTAAATCATGTCTTCTTTAATTTCTCCATTCATGTCCATATCACTTCTCACTGGATCCACATCCCAAACAATTTGGGCTCTGACCACTTGTTCTAATAAGGTCCCTGATCACTTGCTTTGATTTGATCCTCGACAACCTAGGTTTTGATACTTCGATCTCAGGCCGCTGGCTCGATATGGTCCCTGGCCCTTGGACTCGATATTTATAACTTTGCTAGCTTTCTACGATATTCTAACATGAATATCTTCCTATCTTAATTATTTATTGTATAACAACTTGGCAACTAGAGAAATCTAGAAGTGGCGAAGCTTCTCTTCAATAATCAAGTTGGCCAACATGCTCACTTGATGGACTTTCCAAGAAGAATCTGGAGCAGGGAGAGAGAGTGGCGGTGCTCTCTTCAACGCTCCCCCTCACCGCCCACTCTCTCTCACGATGCGGGTCTAGCAACCATGCTACCAATATTTCTTTCAAACTCTTCAGCTCCCTTATCGGCTTCTTTTTATTTAAATTTCTTCAATCACTGACATTCGAGGATGATGTGTTGTTTCTTCCTCCAATGATATCTCAGTCTTGACCCAATAAATGGATCTGTCCTGCTTGCCTTGCCCAACTTCTTCTGGACGCAACAGGTGAAACAGTACGTGGAAATTCCAGCTGTTGAGCTCCTCAACGCGGCTCACTTAGAGATGTCTGCCATGTGACTTGTTATAATGGTCCACACGATACCAAGTAAGCTTGATCCTGGCCCAACTAACTTCACAATTCCTAACTTGTGCACTAGCAGAGCTTTGGCGTACTCCACCCTTAGGCACAGTGGTCCCATACTCGTACAATGGTCTTATTCCGCTGTCTTCGTGTACTACAATTCGTGCTGGCTGGTTCACAATGCCTGAACTACTCATACGATGAACATTGTGCTACAATCACTTGTCGCTAGATTCATGGTTCCCAACAAACTACACTCTAACCACTTGTTTTGATACAGTCCTGGCCCCTCGCTTTGATTTGATCCTTGATAACCTGGCTTTGATACTCCAGTTTTGGGCGACTAGCTCTGATATGTTCCCTAGCACTTGGTCTCTGAAAACAATTGTCGAACTTCAAAGACGTGGTTCTGATACCACTTGTTGAGTTTCAAAAACGCGAATATGATAAACGTTCTCTTTATTATTTTTGAATAACACTCAACACACAGGAGCCTTTCTACTCCGAGCAAGTTGATCCTATTTATAACCTTGCTGGCTTTCTACAATATTCTTCTAATATAAATATCTTCCTATCCTAATTATCTTTTCCATAACTTGGAAACTAGAGAAATCTAAAAGTGGCGAAGCGTCTCTTCACCTAGTTAGTTGGTCAACTTGCCAACTTGATGAACTTTAATAGATCTGGAGACGGTAGAGAGAGTAGCGATGCTCTCTTCATGGCTTCCATCACTAAGATTGTTCATTTATCTTTTGTATTTCTGTTTAATTTTTCATGAATGACTTAAACTTTCAGACTTCCGCACTGCAGGTGCTTTCTGCGATGAACAGAAGCTAGTGAAAGAACCAGACGAGCCTCTGAATCTTTAATACAATGATAGCTCATGGCTCAGTGAGAATGCATCGGATGAAAGAGGCTCTAGCACAAACAGTTTTCATCCTTTCGTTAAGCATTCCATCGTTAAGCATTCCATCTGGCAATTCCGAATCCTTCGACAACATTTCTTTCAATTTCCCGTCTTTTCAATTAAACGATCAGAGAATTACTTTCCAGGGCAATGCCTCCATGCTGAACTCCATCATCCAACTCACTATAGGTACGACTTCGGAGGAACCCACATATATAGTTGGCCGAGCATTATATCATCAACCGATGCACCTGTGGGATAGTTCAACAGGGAATGTGGCAGATTTTGTCAGTCAGTTTACTTTCTCTATCGATTCCCGTATGAACCCCCTTCATGCTGATGGATTCGTTTTCTTTCTCGCTCCCAATGGATCGCAGATCCGTGAACGCTCAGAGGGACGCTTTCTAGGCCTCACAGGTTCGAATTTAAACTCTACCAACCCTAGTACTGCATTTGTTGGGGATAAGTACACTATCAGTGCCAAAAGTTGTGTACAGCGCTCACTTTGGTGCCAAAAGTTTCTGTTGGATCACTTAAGTGCCAAATCGGAGAAAAAACAATCACTTTGGTGCCACCGGCGAGAAATTCCGGCCAGATTAATTATGTGGCATTTATATTTAAAAAAAAAAAAAATTGCGGTGGCTTTAAAACAACGTCGTTTTCCATCATTCTCAAGAAACGACGTCGTTTTGCCATTATACGTAGACACCCTCACGGAAACGACGCCGTTTAGCTCACATGCGGATTGAAATTAGGGTTTCCGCCGCTCGGCCACCGTCATTCGCCCGCCATCGCTTGGCCACCGTCGCTTGGCCACCGTTGCTCGGCCACCGTCGCTCAGCCACCATTGTAGTTGCTCGACCAGGTGAGCGAGGAGAGACTGAGATTGTTGCTCAAGCAATAAGTGGCGGGAAAAATCAGAGGCGAGGGCAGAGGAGGAGGAGGAGGAAGATGGGTTGAAGGTGCCGCTGGTGCGCTGCTGCTGCTGGTGCATTGCTAGTGTCGCTGCTAGTGCGCTACCGGTGCTGCTGCTGGTGCCGTGCTAGTGCCATTGCTGGTGTGGGTCTTCGAGGAAGAAGAAGATGAAGACGAGCCTTCCCTCTCTCTCAATTTGGGGATTAGGGTTTCTAAGTTTAGGGAAAGATGCCAAACAGCGTCGTTTTGGTGTTTGGATTCTGACTCAACTTTCCGACGAGCCACGTCGGCTTCAAAAATTAATAAAAGAATGCCACGTCGGATTTCCGGCCAATTTCATCAGCGTTGGCACCGAAATGATCGTTTTTCAAAATTTTTGGCACTTAAATAATCCGACGGAAACTTTTGGCACCAAAGTGAGTGTCGTACACAACTTTTAGCACTGATAGTGTACTTATCCCGCATTTCTTGCGGTAGAGTTTGATACTTTCTATGACAATTCAACAAATACATGGGATCAGCTCTGTAATCATGTCGGTATCGATATAAATAGCCTAGCTTCCATCAGTTATATTTGTGTCTCATGGATGAATGACAAGATACTCCATGGTCAACAACTACATGCTCAGGTCACATACAATTCTACAGGAATGAAGTTGAGTTTTGTTTTTCGAGATGATGATGACAATTATACCAGCCTTTACTATCAGCCAGTCAACCTGAGAGAGTACTTGCCAGAATGGGTGGTCTTCGGTTTCTCGGCAACGACAGGGCAGTTGTTTGAGGCTCATTCAATTTTCTCATGAGAATTCAACTCTAGTCTACGAATCCTTGACGATGTAAATGGCACGACCAATGTGACTCCCGTGGACACACCAACACGAGGGAAAAAGAGTAAGTCCTGGGTGAAGGGGGCTATCTTAGGCTTAAACTCTTTGGTGTTTCTTATCCTTGTTGCAGGATTTGGCTGGTATGCTTATAAGCTAAAGAGAAATAGAAATGATCTAAGTGGAGAAGAAGAAGAAGATGCTCCAGGAATTGACGAAGGATTTGAACAGTCAAAAGGACCCAAGAAGCACTCCTATAATGTCTTGGCCATTGCGACTAACAACTTTGCCAATACTCGGTTGCTCGGGGAAGGGGTTTCGGAGGAGTGTATGAAGGCCACCTTGCTGATGCAAATTCCCATGTCGCCATCAAGAAGATCACTCCGGAGTCCAAACAAGGCGTAAAGGAGTATGCCAGCGAAGTGAAGACAATTAGATATCTCAGGCATAAAAATTTGGTGGAGCTCGTCGGCTGGTGTCATGAGAGAAACAACTTCCTCCTCGTGTATGAGTACATGTCTAATGGTAGCTTAGAGTCTCATTTGTTCAAAGATAAAACGCCGCTAACATGGGAAAAGAGGTACAATATCGCTCAAGGCATCGCCTTAGGGCTATAACATTTGCACGAGGATTTGAAGCAATGTGTCCTGCATAGGGACATAAAATCTAGCAACATCCTACTGGATGCACAATTTGTGGCTAAATTGGGCGATTTTGGCCTCGCTCGGATAGTCAACCATGCCAAAGGGTCGCAAACGACCTTATTGGCTGGGACCACGGGATATTTGGCTCCTGAATGTATCTACACAGGCAAGGTAAGCAAGGAATCTGATGTCTACAGTTTTGGAGTCGTCCTCTTAGAAATAGCATGTGGAAGAAGAGCTATTGAACTCAGGGCATCACAAGGCCAAATTCAACTTGTGGAATGGGTGTGGGAGCTCTATGGAATCGGAAAGCTATTCAATGCGGTAGATCCAAAGTTAGGAGAAAATTTCGATGGGAGACAGATGGAGCGCTCGATGATTGTAGGCCTCTGGTGTGCTCATCCAGACCTTAAGGAACGGCCTCCCATAAGCAAAGTGATAACCTTTTTGAACTTCGATACTTCGCCACCCATTCTCCCACCAAAGTTGCCCATCCTAACATATGCCGTGCCTCCATCTTCAATGCCCGAATCGTTGCATGTTTTGTCCAGCAGCTTCAGAAAAGGTGAACCACAGAGCACTTACCGTACCGAACTGTCCACATTTACTAGCTCTTCCAAGAAGTCCTCCGATCCATCTTCTTCTGCATTGCTTCGGAATACAATGTAAGTTCACTGTTTATATGGGTTCTAGATTGCAACTATTCGGTTCTATGATTTGTAATGTATACAAGCGGACCTTTGGTTTCTAGTTTCTGTTTGATCCTTATCGTGTGAAACATTGGTCGGAGATCTCTTTTGGGTTTTTAACTTGGCCACAAACTTCAACTACCACGTGGAAAACTAGGGACTTGTAATGGTGCCTGAAAAAAAAAAAAATAACTAGAGACTTGTAGATGTTAACCCTAGAGAAGCCTAAGCTTTTCTTGAAGAATTGCTGAAAAACTTCAACACGATGGAATTATTAGAAAGCTGCATTTGAGAATAGGTCTCAAGTTTACCCCCGTAATATAATCTTCAGGCAAGTGGGTTTCATAGTTTGAATGGGTATGCCGAAAGGGATTTTCCTATTTTGGATCAAATTCCAATACATGTAAAAAGAGGGCTTTCTTCATTAATTATATTCAAGATGAGCTTTTTAGTGTTCAACTTAATAAATCTTGTCGCGATACCTATGATTTCTTTTTGAGATTGGTGAGGAATTATGAGAGTTAAATATAGTAATCGGTGAATTATTTGGTGTAATTGCGGTCATGAAATACTGAAAATGCTCAAGTGACTCGAGTATAATTATGATTTTTATTTTATCACTTGATCTATAATGAACATTTTGTGCTGATATCCCCATGTCGTAAGTCCCACTGACTGACTCACATAAATATGTTCCATTTATTTCCTCATTCTTTAATTTTATTGTTTGATCGCTTGTTTTTGCGATAATTGGTATCAAAGCCAAACTTAATTGAGTTAAAGCAAGTCAATTGTGACAGAAGGAAAAAAAAAAAGTGAAAATCAACAAGTTTAATAGGAATAGTTTTGAATTCTAGAAGGTATAGATTGAGGATTATCCATACTAGAGAACTATGCACTTAGCCCTATTAGAAAGAAACTAGAGTCCATGAAGCAAAATAATTAAGATTTACTGGATAGACAAACATTGGGTATTACTTGGCTAACTTTAGGTCATAAATATCATTTTTAACATTGTGAAATTGACACGTTGAGTTGGACACATCGAGAAGCTATTTAGATTTACATAATGAATTATGTCTACTAATCCATACTATTTGCAAAACAAAGATGACAAGTTGCTTTTAGGGGACGTCAATCAATTTTTTTTCTATAAATATCTTCAATTAATCACATGGGAAAATACGTTAATCACTAAATTTTTATTTCTTACAAATTTCAGTTTTCAATTTTGAACCTTCGAAATCTTAAAACAATCTTCCTGAAAAAGTCCACAAATTCCATGAATGTCCATGTTCTTCCTAAAGATGGATCATGATGATATGATTAAAGTTTAGTATCTATTTTTGCGACCATGTCATTTTAAGTGGCGTTCAATGTAAGATGGCCTTTTGGCTAGAAAAAGGGAATATTGATCCTTTGTTATTAGACTTTTAGGTCAAGCAACCTTTGAAGACTTTGTTTATTAACCCTATAAAATGATATTTATAAAAGAGAGAGAGAGAGAGAAAGGAACATGTGGCACGGTTGGGACTCCCTCTTTTCTTA
Organism: Eucalyptus curtisii; assembly: GCA_017140595.1. Lineage (NCBI taxonomy): Eukaryota > Viridiplantae > Streptophyta > Magnoliopsida > Myrtales > Myrtaceae > Eucalyptus > Eucalyptus curtisii. The sequence goes on along the minus strand of CM029500.1, from coordinate 9,269,575 downwards.
GCACACGAGTACGAATTTTCTACGAGAAGAAAAAAAGAACATAGCTATCTAGAAGCAGAAATGTATTAGGAATGAAGACACAAAAATTCCAGTCAACCATCGAAAGATACTCAGTGGAGACTCTTTCTTAGCACTATTTCTTCTCCTTGAACCGGATTGTTCTTCTTCGGTTTGGCCGTCATGTACTGCCTAGGTTTCTCGATTCGACTTAGTATCTGCAGCATGATCAAACCTGGTTTATATCATTTCTGTTCGTCCTCGCCGTGAAGCGGCCGTTGGATTTGTTGTGACGAGTCTTACATCCACGATCCAAGCTCCAAAGGTGAAGGCAATAAAAGGAAATACTCTGTTCTAGTTTTGGAATTCTCGGTTTTGTCGCATGCACCTCTTTGTTCTTATTGCCATTTTGCTGGGTTGTTGCAGAATTCTGCATTTTTAATGTGCCCCTGTCGCCTTACATTGCTTCATTTCTTCTTTTCCCAAATGAACATTATCTGTTTGATAGTGTTATCGGTTGATTGAGTACCATGGGCTAACTGCTAAATCGATTTTGGTGTTAGCGGTAAGGAATGTCGGCCTAATATTGAATCAGGAAACTCCTGTATATCGGCCATGGTTGGTTCGTTGGTTTGATAGTTGAACTTGTCGACATTAATCTATTGACCTAAACAGGAGCAGAGTTCGGATTTACAATTATTATTGGCCTTACCTAATAGCAGGAGGTCATTCATGTCCATATCTCAAGGATTAAAGCGGTAATATTAATGCAATACGATAAATGGTTCTATTTAGTACTTGTTCAAATATTCTTAGTGAACAGAAGACGAAACAATTGGTCCATGAACAAAAGAAAATGCAATGCTTGGCACTTTGATATTGTTTAAGCACTAAGCAGATCTTGGCCTTACTTTGCAGATTCGTAGTGATCTCATTATAAAACCTCTGCACTTTCTCTTTCTTTCTTATGCACCTCCTAACCAGACGACTCCGAAAATTTGTTTCCGGGAAAATCGCAAATATGACTGCGCTGTGCGAGTTGGGGTAGATAACTCCTTGGGCTAAAATTGGCGAAACGAGTCCTCAAACTTGAACTAACTTCTGTACACCCTTGGACACACTTCAAATGGGTTTTTGCTGGCTTTTCCTTGGGAAAATAATCGTGAATCATGAGGAAGCGCTTCGAAGATGGCTTCTTTCCAATCTTTCCGGCCCTGCATATCGTATGTAATGAGTTAAAAAAGATTTTTTTTTGCTCGAACAGTTTCTTTTCATGGACATCATCACCAGATTGCGCGCTTGACCTTTTCATCTTAGTGATTCACTTGATGAGATGACTAGCTACATGTCCCTTCAAATATCAGGATTTCGTGTGCAGCTGCATGTAGTCTCCACGAAGCGACATATAGTGAACAAGAAGATCAGCCGTCGTTGCAGCTTCTGAATCTCGATGGCTTGCAGCTCAGTGAGAATGCATCTGACAGGAAGGGCTATAGCACAAACACTCTTCTTTTTAATAATCATCCAATCTGCAAATTCTGAATCCTTCGACAAGATTTGTTTCAACTTCACATCCTTCCAATCAAACATAACATTCCGGGGGCAATGCGAGTGCAATGGGCTCCACAATGGAACTTTCTTTAGTCAAGGCAGCCGAGAGGGGCAATGAAAGAGTCGGTCGAGCTCTTTATGATCAACCCATGCACCTGTGGGATAGGTCAACAGGGAATGTGGTAGATTTCACCAGTAGATTTACTTTTGCTATCGATTCTAAGAGCCGCACGGAATTTGTTGATGGATTGGCTTTTTTTCTCGCCCCCCATGGATCACAGATTCCTGAAGGCTCAAAAGGAGGCTCTCTAGGCCTCACGAACTCTACCAACTCCGGCCTTGCATTTGTTGCAGTAGAGTTCGATACTTTAACAAATAATGGACTGGATCCAGGCTGTTATCATGTTGGTATCGATGTAGATAGCTTGGTTTCTGTCCGTCACACTTGTGTCCCGTGGGTAAAGTACAGCATACTCAACGGTGAACAACTTCATGCTCAGGTGACATTTAATTCTACGGAAAAGAATTTGAGTGTTGTTTTCGCAGATTCTAGTAATAATTCAACCAACCTCCACTATCATCTAGCCCATCTGACGGACAACTTGCCAGAACGGGTAAATTTCGGTTTCTCGGCTGCAACGGGAACATATCTCGAGTCTCTGTACTATTTTCTTATGGAAATTCAGTTCCACTCTTCAAGTCCCCGACACACCAACGGGTGGTACGATTCAAAGAAAAAAGAACAGGTCATGGGTATGAGCTATCTTAGGTTTAGGCTCTTTTCCCTTGGTTCTCCTCGTTGCACGATTTGGCTGGTACCGTTATTGGCCAAGGAGAAATCGAAATGGTCCAAATGGAGAAGAAGATGATTTTCAATCAATTGATGAAGGATATGAACAGTCGACGGGACCCAAGAAATTGATGCACAATTTGAGGCTAAATTGGGCAATTTTGGCCTAGCTCGGATAGTCGACCACACCAAAGGATCACAAACAACCATATTGGCTGAGACCATGGGATATTTGGCCCCTGAATGTATCTATACAGGCAAGGCATGTGAAAGAAGAGCTATCAAACCGAGAGCATCACAAGGCCAGATTCAACTCATGGAATGGGTCTAAGACCTTTATGGAATAGGAAAGCTATTTGATGCAGCAGATCCGAAGTTCAGTGTAAATTTCGACGCGAGACAAATGGAGTGCTTGCTGATTGTAGGCCTCTTATGTGCTCATCCAGACCCTAAGGAATGGCCTCCCATAAGCAAAGCGATAACCTTTTTGAACTTTGATGCTTCCCCACCCATTCTCCCACCAAATTTGCCCATCCCAACATATATCATGCCTTCATCTTCGACGCCCGAATTGTCGCATGTCATGTCCATCAGCTTCAAAAGTAGTGAACCACCGAGCGCTTACGTACTGAACTGTCTGCATTTACTAGCTCTTCCTAGAAGTCTTCCAATTTATCTTCTTCTGCATTGCTTCGGAGCATAGTGTGAGTTCACTGTTTATATGGGTTCTGAATTGCAACTATTTAGTTCTATGATTTGTAATATATGCAAGTAGACCTTTAGTTTCTAGTTTCTGTTTGCTCCATATTATGTGAGATATCCGTGGTAGTATTTGATATGGATTTTGATGTGACAATGCGTGTATGAGTGTTTTGGGACAACACAGCAAAGGGTGAAAAGGAATATTGAGAAAGGATTACAAGCTTAAAAATAAAAATAAAAATTGGTTGGTCTCTGTTGTATACATGACCGAACGGCATTCCCTATTTATGGGCTGAATCCATCGACTTATACACGCAACATATCTCTTCGTTTGTCGGAGATCTCTTTCGGGTTTTTAACTTGGCCACAAACTTCAACTACCACCTATAAAACTAGGGACTTGGAGATGTTAATCCTAGAGGAGCCTAAGCTTTTCTTGGAGAATTGATGGAAAAATTCAACACGGCGGAATTATGAGAAAGCTGCGTCATCTTGAATACAAGTCTCAAGCTGCGTCATCTTGAATACAGGTCTCAAGTTTAACCCCGAAATCCTGAGGCAAGTAGGTTTTATAATTTGAGTGGGATTCTCAAAAGGGATTTTCCTATTTTGGATCAAATTGTAGTACATATAAGAAGTGGACCTTCTTCACAAATTGTATTCGAGATGAGCTTTCAATATTCAACTTCATAAATCTCGTAGTGATAACAGTGAATTCTAAGCCCATCAATTCGTGACTTATGGGCCAAGTCTAACCTATAAATCATCTTCATAAAAGTCACCTCTAATTGATTTGTGATTAATCAATTAGAAACCTATGTAAAGTATTGAGAGAAATACTTTACTCTTACGCAACTAGAAAAATTAAAATCGAGAACTTGATTATATTAGTCAATTAATTAATACCCTTCCAATACTTAATCTTATTTAAACTTTGAGGTTTGATTTTTTTGAAAGATTTTTCATGCATTTTTAAAGAAAACTACTCAAAAACCCTTTTTTTAAGCTATTCCTAATTTTTAGAAAATATAAATTATTCTTGGATTTTTCATATTTTTATTTATTTTTCAAAAAAAATAATATTAAAATAATAATATACTATTATAACATAAACAACCGGAATGAGCCCGGTCTGGCAACACCCACAAAATACATGTAATAAAAACAAAGCCCAACCCACGGAGTAAGCCTAGACCTAAGAATAAGGGGAATCGGAGCCACGGGACGGTAGGCTCGAGCGTGGTTCCCGGTTACCGGGCCGGAACCGAACCGGAGGAGGGTCCGGTTCGGTTCCCGGTTCCAAGGGGACCGGTTCCGGTTCCCGGTTCCTTTTTCTAGGAACCGGTTTCGGAACCGTACCGGAACCGGCTTCGAACCGGTGCCGGAACCGGTTTGAACCGTGCGACCGGTACCGGAACCGGTTTGAACCGGTACCGGAACCGGTTTCGGAACCGGTTAGGGCTCCTAACCTAAAAAGAAAACGAATTGCAAAATCAATTCAGTTCAGTCTTCAGAGTTCACACACACACGGTCACGACTCACGCCGCTCTGAGTCTCGCCGCCGGACGCCGCTCGCCCTCGAGGCCGCCGCCGCCGACGCCGCCGGACGCCCGGTCGGCGCGCGCCGCTCGACGCCCGTCCCGCCCAAATCTCTCGAGTCTCTCCCCGAGTCCCGACGCCCTTGGCCGAGCCTCCCCGGCCGCTCCCCGAGTCCGGAGTCTCCCCGACGCCCAAATCTCGGTTTCGATTCCCCCCGCGACTGCATCCTCCACGTCTTCAAGGCCGCGCTTCAGGGCCTCTGCCGCCAACGTTCCCGTCTTCCTCTCCGCCGACTGGTACTGTTTCTGTTTCCGCAGGAATCCTTCACCGAAGGGAAGGCTAGTTTATTTATTTTGAAGCTGCGGGGAGTATGGAAAAATGATCTCACCGGTTTATTTCACTTTGCAAACTTTATTCATCGAATTCAGGTGACTAATATTTATTGCCGCCATTGCTGTTCGCTGCCTTAAACTTTAAGCGTGGCCTCTCTGTTTTGCTTCGTTTCCCTACCGAGAAGACTGAAGTGCTCGGATCTCGCTTGAGTTACTTCTACTTTGGATTTGATTTCGTCTGTTAACCTGGTAACTTCATCATCCTCAGTTCTGCGTCGTTCGAAATACAAGACCGAGTTGCGTTCATAACTTCATACCACTCATGCATAAATAATTGAGAATCTAAAGCGTTTCCTGATTATATGTGATGACATTGTTGTGCTAGTGACATTGTTGCGTTCATAACTCTAAGACACTGTTACGAAATAGGTTATGTTTTTTGCGCAATCTGAGGGCGTTTTGGTGTAGATTAATCATTTTAGTAACGCAAAGCTTTGAATGCATTTACATTTCATTGCTATCACAATTGAATCTGCACACATTTCTGTTGCTTTTTTAATTTTGTGTTTACTGTTTAGCCATGTTCCCGCGACTGTCAATGGAGATTCCCAAAAGAAATGCTTACTTTAACAACCCAAGCCCTCCTCATTCGTTGTCGGACGTATAATTCTAGCAAAAGCTTGTTTTTTTCCTTTTTAATTTTTCTTGGTCTCACATCATACTCATTTCGGTTGCTATTAAGTGTTTTTTGGTATATTTTCTGAGTGGAAATGCTTGCTCTTGTGTTTCAATCTTGCATTTAGAGTGTAACGTGCATCAAAACAATGTCTATGAATTAAGTGTGCTATTGCCTTGTAGTTCGTAACATACTTGTGTCCTATAGACTTTTGCTCTCTCTAGGTTCGGTTTCTTAGTATCGTATCCATTAGTTCTTCATCATCAGTTTTGTGATGCCATCATTGCTTCTCATTAATTGACTTGGTTGAAATGATGATGCAAAATATGATTAATCTAGTTGTTTGATCTCAAGGGGAACTAAGTAATCTAAGTTTTTTCTATGATAATGGAGGCCAAATTCTTTCGCTTTTGTAAGATTGTAGATGTTGGGTTTAAAGCTAGAGTGGAGGCTGAAGGAGTTGCTATTTGTTTTGAAATGTCTAATTATATTTTATTATTGTTGTGTAGTGCGAAGTTAATGTATCAAGATAACACGTCAATGGAAGTGGAGGGACGTGAGGAGATGACTCCGATTATGGGATTGGAGTTTTCTGGCGATGAAATTGAAGAAGAGGCACCTCCTACCTCGAGTGCCACAAATAAGGTACCCGATTCTCATCTTCCTCATGATAAGAAACATACGTTATAGTTTTTTTTTGGTAACGTGCGCGTATGTTATAGTTTTTTTGGTAACGTGCGCGTACGTTATATTTTTTTTGGGTAACGTGCACATATGTTATAGTTCAAATCTGAAAATAACAACAACAAAAAAAAAAAAAAAAAAGAACCTGTTGGAACCTGGAACCGACCACCGGAACCCGTGACGGGTAGGTTCCAGTTCTCGGTTCCGACGGGTAGGTTCCGTGTTCCTCATTTTGAGGAACCCGTACCCGAGGGTAGGTTCCGGTTCCGAGATGGAACCGAACCGGAACCTGGAACCGCTCACCCCTACAGGACGGCAACCAAGCTCGAGATCGCGGCGGGATGGTAGGATTACTGATACAAAGGGGACGTCGATTCAGCCCCAAACCAAGAACGCGAAAGTAGATCTAACTCAGCCATATTATCGAACACCTGACGGGCGCCAACCGGGAGAGAGAAACCGAGCCGATTAAGGCTCGAATACGCAACCACGGTCGACACGAGACCACAAGCGGCACCCGGCAGTGACCGACCGGGGAAGGCTTGACGACGCTTGGGATTAAGTGTGAGTGAGCGACGGCAAGCCTCTGCCGCAATTGGGCTATGACCGAAGAAAACAGGGCAGAAAAAGGGGTAGCGAGCTAGTCGCCGGAGGCGGCCCTACCCAGCTCTCACTGTCTCTTTCTCGGCCAACTCTCACCGACTCGGGTCCTCTCTCTTGGTTCCCTCTCTCCTTCTCTCCGAAAACCTCCCCTTCGAACCGGAAACCCCCCCCCTTATGGGGGTCGGACGACTCGTTCGACCGTACGTGGGGCAGGTGGGCCTGCCGCCGGCGAGTTGCTCCAGTCACATCGCCCGCCTAACCCGGTCTTGTTGCTCTGCTCTGCTTCTTTGCTACTTCGCGCCGTCTGCTCTCTTGTCCTTGGTGGCATGAGGAAGGAGGAAGAAGGAGAGATGAGGAAGATGAAATGAGCTGAGTGAGTTCAGGGAAATAAGAGAAACCTGAGCCCCCGGGCGTTTGCTTTTTTTTTCTAAAAAAAAAAATTAATAATTAATTTTTAATTTAATACAAATTTATCCGAAATGTAGTAAAATAAAATAAAAATAGAACTTAGTGTATGTAAATAATATTAATGCCTTTGTGATGTGGAAATCTTTTTTTTGTTAAGGCGAATTAATTCCTAATTTTCCATGCAATTTAAAATAAATATTTAGTCAAAATTTAGATATCAACAAGATTAACAAGGAATTATTAGAGTTAAAAATTGTTCAACGTAAATTATTTTGTGTAATTAGAGTTGGGAAACACTGAAAGTGCTTAAATGACTTAAGTGTAATTATAATCTCTATTTTATCACTTGATCTATCATGATATATTGTGCCGCTATCGCCATATAGTAAGTGCTATTAACCAAATCATGTAGATATGATATTCCATTTATTTTCTCATTTTTAAATTTTATTGCTTGATCGCTTCTTTTTGCAATAATTGGTATCAAAGCCAAACTCAATTGACTTAAAGCAAATCGATGGCGACAAAAGGAAAAAAAAGAAGTGAAAATCGACAAGTTCAATAGGAATAGTTTTAATTTCTGAAGATATAGATTGAGGATCATCTATACTAGAGAAATGTTGCATTAGCCATGTTGGCACAAAACCAGAGTCACTAAAGCGAACTAATTGGGATTTGCTAAATAGCCAAACATTGGGTGTGGCTGACATTAGCTTGTAACATTGTGTTTAACATTATGAAAATTGACACATTGATTCAAATACATTGAGAAGCTAGATTTACCTAATAAATTATGTCTACTAATCCATACCATTATATAAAACAAAGATGACATGTTGCTTTTAGGGGATGTCAATCATTTTTTTCCTCTTTAAATATCTTCAATTGATCACATGGGAAAATACCTCAATAACGAATTTTTTATATCTTGCAAATTTCAGTTTTCAATTTTGAACCTTTTATATCTTAAAACAAACTTCCTAAAAAAGCCCACAAATTCCATGTATGTCCACGTTCTTCCTTGAGATGGATCATGATGATATTGTACCAGTTTAGTAACCATTTTTGCCAGCATGTCATTTTAAGTTGTGTTCAATGCAAGATGGCCTTTTGGCTAGGAAAAGGCAATATTGATCCTTTTATCATTAGACTTTTAGGTCAAGCAACCTTTTCTTTTTTTCTTTTTTTTTCGGTCAGGTCAAGCAACCCTTGAAGACTTCGTTTATTAACCCTATAAAAAGTCAAAAACCAAAAAAGGAACATGTGGTCCGTTGGGAAACGCGTGGCACGGTTAGGACTCCCTCTTTTCTCAGCTCACGAGTGAAGAAAAAAAAGAACATAGCTATCTAGAAGGAGAAATGTATTAGGAATGAAGACTCAAAATTCCAGTCAACCATCGAATAATGCCCAATGGAGAAACTTTCCTTAGCACTATCTCTTTTCCTTGAGGAGGACTTGTTCTTCTTCAGTTTGGCCGTCATGTACTGCCTAGGTTTTCGTCAATTCGACTAAAATGTCTTCAGCATAATCAAACCTGGTTTATATCATTTCTGTTCGTCCTCGCCGTGAAGTGGTCGTTGGCTTTGTCTTGACGAGTCCTACATCCGCGATCCAAGCTCCAAAGGTAAAGGTAATAAAAGGAAATACTTTGTTCTAGTTTCGGAATTCTCGGTTTTGTCCCATGCTTCTCTTTGTTCCTAATGCCATTTTGCTGGGTTGTTGCAGAATTCTGCATTTTTAATGTGCCCCTGTCGCCTTACATTGTTTCATTTCTTCTTTTCCAAAGTGAACATTATCAGTTTGATAGTGTTACCGGTTGATCGAGTACCATGGGCTAACTTCTAAATCGATTTTGGTGTTAGCGGTAAGGAATGTCGGCCTAATATTGAATCCGGAAACTCCTGAATATCGGTCATGGTTGGTTCGTTGGTTCGATAGTTGAACTTGTCGACATTAATCTATTGACCTAAACAGGAGCAGAGTTCGGTTTTACGATTATTATTGGTCTTACCAAAGAACATGGGGTCATTCATGTCCATATCTCAAGGATTAAAGCGGTAATATGAATGAAATAAGATAAATGGTTCTATTTAGTACTTGTTCCAATATTCTTACTGAACAGAAGATGAAACAATTAGTCCATGAGTCCCAGTGCTGTGCTCCCGAAGATGAGCTAGGCCGGTGAACTAGGCCGGATCCTCAGCATCAAAAGAAAAAAAAATTAGTCTATGAACAAAAGAAAATGCGATGCTTGGCAATTTGATGTTGTTTAAGTACTAGACAGATCTTGGTCTTACTTTGCAGATTCGTAGCGATCTCATCATAAAACCTCTGCACTTTTTCTTTCTTATGCACCTCCTAACCACCCGACTCCCAAAATTTGTTTCCGGGAAAATCGCAAATATGGCTCTGCGCTGTGCGAGTTGGGGTAGATGACTCCTTGGACTAAAATTGGCGAAACGAGTCCTCGAACTTGAGCTAACTTCTGTACACCCTTGGACGCGCTTCAAATGGGTTTTTGCTGGCTTTTCCTTGGGAAAATAATAGTGAATCATGAGGAAGCGCTTCGAAGATGGCTGCTTTCCAATATTTCCTGCCCTGCATATCGTATGTAATGAGTTAAAAAAGATTTTTTTTTGCTCGAACAGTTTCTATTCATGGACATCATCACCAGATTGCGCGCTTGACCTTTTCACCTCCATTTAGTGATTCACTTGATGAGATGACTAGCTACATGTTCCTTCAAATATCAGGATTACACGTGCAGCTGCATGCAGTTTCCACGAACAGAAATATAGTGAACAAGGAGATCAGCCGTGCAGCTTCTGAATGTCGATGGCTCACAGCTCAGTGAGATTGCATTGGACAGAAAGGGCTCTAGCACAAACAGTCTTCTTTTTAATAATCATTCGATCTGCAAATTCTGAATCCTTCGACAAGATTTGTTTCAACCTCACATCCTTCCAATCAGACATATCATTCCAGCGCGATGCGGGCCCGCAGGACTCCAAAATGGAACTTTCTTTAGTCAAGGCAACCGAGAAGGGCGCTGCATCAGTCGGTCGAGCTCTCTATCATCAACCCATGCACCTGTGGGATAGGTCAACAGGGAATGTGGCAGATTTCGTCAGCCAGTTTACTTTCTCTATCGATTCCCGTAACAACCGTTCTCATGCTGATGGACTGGCTTTCTTTCTCGCTCCCAATGGATCGCAGATCCCTGCTAACTCAACAGGAGGCTTTCTAGGCCTCACAGGTCCGAATCGAAACGCTACCAACTCTAGTACTGCATTTGTTGCGGTAGAGTTTGATACTTTCTATGACCATTCATCAAATCCATGGGATCCGCTCTGTAATCATGTTGGTATCGATGTAAACAGCATGGCTTCTGTCAATACTTGTGTCTCATGGATGGATGACAAGATACTCCTTGGTCAACAACTACATGCTCGGGTCACATACAATTCTACAGCATTGAACTTGAGTGTTGTTTTTCAAGATGATGATGACAATTATACCAGCCTTTACTATCAGCCAGTCAATCTGACAGAGTACTTGCCGGAATGGGTGGTCTTCGGTTTCTCAGCAACGACAGGGCAGTTGTTTGAGGCTCATACAATTTTCTCATGGGAATTCAACTCCAGTCTACAAATCCTTGGGAAAAAGAGTAAGTCCTGGGTGAAGGGGGCTATCTTAGGCTTAAGCTCTTTGGTGTTTCTTATCCTTGTTGCAGGAGTTGGCTGGTATGCTTATAGGCTAAAGAGAAATAGAAATGATCGAAGTGGAGAAGAAGAAGAAGAAGAAGAAGATGCTCCAGGAATTGACGAAGGATTTGAACAGTCAAAGGGACCCAAGAAGTACTCCTATAATGTCTTGGCCATTGCGACTAACAACTTTGCCAATACTCGGTTGCTCGGGGAAGGGGGTTTCGGAGGAGTGTATGAAGGCCACCTTGCTGATGCAAATTCCCATGTTGCCATCAAGAAGATCACTCCGGAGTCCAAACAAGGCGTAAAGGAGTATGCCAGCGAAGTGAAGACAATTAGACATCTCAAGCATAAAAATTTGGTGGAGCTCGTCGGCTGGTGTCATGAGAGAAACAACTTCCTCCTCGTGTATGAGTACATGTCTAATGGTAGCTTAGAATCTCATTTGTTCAAAGATAAAACACTGCTAACATGGGAGAAGAGGTACAATATCGCTCAAGGCATTGCCTTAGGGCTGAAATATTTGCACGAGGATTTGAAGCAATGTGTCATGCATAGGGACATTAAATCTAGCAATATCCTACTTGATGCACAATTCGAGGCTAAATTGGGCGATTTTGGCCTCGCTCGGATTGTTGACCATGCCAAAGGGTCGCAAACGACCCTATTGGCTGGGACCATGGGATATTTGGCTCCTGAATGTATCTATACAGGTCAGGCAAGCAAGGAATCCGATGTCTACAGTTTTGGAGTCGTCCTCTTAGAAATAGCATGTGGAAGAAGAGCTATTGAACCCAGGGCATCACAAGGCCAAATTCAACTTGTGGAATGGGTTTGGCAGCTCTATGGAATCGGAAAGCTATTCAATGCGGTGGATCTAAAGTTAGGAGAAAGTTTCGATGGGAGACAGATGGAGCGCTTGATGATTGTAAGCCTCTGGTGTGCTCATCCAGACCCTAAGGAACGGCCTCCCATAAGCAAAGTGATAACCTTTTTGAACTTCGATGCTTCGCCACCCATTCTCCCACCAAAGTTGCCCATCCCGACATATATCATGCCTCCATCTTCAATGCTCGAACCGTTGCATGTTTCGTCCAGCAGCTTCAGAAGAAGTGAACCACAGAGCACTTACAGTACCGAACTGTCCACATTTACTAGCTCTTCCAAGAAGTCTTCCAATTCATCTTCTTCTGCATTGCTTCATAATACAATGTAAGTTCACTGTTTATATGGGTTCTAGATTGCAACTATTCGGTTCTCTGATTTGTAATGTCTACAAGTGGACCTTTGGTTTCTAGTTTCTGTTTGATCCTTATCATGTGAGATATTGGTAGTAGTATTTGTTGGAAGTTTGTTTGTAAAACAAACTAAGTGTATGTTTCCTTGTCCCACATAGAAAGAAAAAGTGGGAAGAAATGAGCCAATTAATAAGTGTGTGGTTTCTTTAGTGTATCTAAAGAAAAGATTGGGTGTGGATTAGACCTCATCATACCTATGTACGAGTGCGTGCGTGATTATTAGATGCACTTAACACTAACCCCTTTGTTATTTATTTATTTATTTTTATTCCATTCGGTTATATTATTAACTTTAATTAGTTCAAAGGTTGTTTTTGTTTATTGAGAATTTTCGAAAATTATGAAAATTGGAAATTGTATTTATTAAAAAAAATAAACAATAATTTATTATTTATTATTCCGAATTTTTTATTTATGTCTTTTCAAGACAACCTTTGAAAATGATACTCGTTCAATTTGCAACATTTCCCGAAGAGTTGCATTTGTTAATTTTTCAATTTCTTCCAAATGGATATCTTTGTTCATTTGGGCAACTTTTTTTTCGAAAGAATACATTCGTTCACTTTGCAATTTTTCAAGAAGAGTTGGCTATGTTCTTTCGGATGATTTATATATACATGTCAGTTTTCCAGAAGAACAATTTGAGATCATTTTTCTTTTCGAGTCTTCTTTCTAAAACTACAACCATCTTTTCAATTGTTTCCTAAAGAGACCTTGGAGTAATACTAGAATTCATATCTAGTATTCTTATTTTAGAACTTTGTTGTATCTTGGAGGATATTTGCCAGTTACCATTAGTAATTTTGTGAGGCAAATAAATTCTTAAAGAAAAAGATATCACACTTCAAAATCCGACTTGATTGTTCTATTGATTCGAAGCCATATTTTTCCAACAGTATTTGATGTGGATTTTGATGTGAAATTGTGGTGTATGAGTGTTTGTGGGAAAACACAGCAAAGGGTGAAAAGGAATATTGAGATAGGATTATAAGCTTATGAATAAAAGAAATGGTTTGTCTCTGTTGTGTACATGACCGAACAGCCTTGCCGATTTTATGGGCTGAATCCACCGACTTATACATGCAATATATCTCTGCATTTGTTGGAGATCTCTTTTGGGTTTTTAACATGGCCACAAACTTCAACCACCACGTGTAAAACTAGGGACTTGTAATGGTGCCTAAAAAAAAAAAAAAAAAAAAATTAGAGACTTGTAGATGTTAATTCTAGAGAAGCCTAAGCTTTTCTTGAAGAATTGATGAAAAACTTCAACACGATAGAATTATGAGAAAGCTGCATCATGTTGAGAATAGGTCTCAAGTTTACCCCCGTAATGAAATCTTGAGGCAAGTGAGTTTCATAGTTTGAATGGGTTTGCCGAAAGAGATTTTCCTATTTTGAATCAAATTCCAATACATGTATTAGGGGTGAGCATTTCCCGGTTCCAGTTCGGTTCCGTCTGGAACCTGGAACCTACCCTCGGGTATAGGTTCCTCAATTTTTGGAACCTAGAACCTACCCGTCAGAACCAAGAACCTGGAACCTACACTGTCACAGGTTCCGGGGTCGGTTCCAGGTTCCAATAGGTTCTTTTTTTTTTTTTCATTTTCGTATTGGGCGCGAATATCCGGAAGCGGAAATAATTCAATAGTTGGCCCTCCATTTTCAATACCTGCCAATACAGAGGAGCAATTCCAGAACACGCCATAGACAACTAAATTCATAGTGGGGGTGCGACATGCACAAGAGCAATTCCAGAACACGCCATGGCATACACATCTAGCACTCCATTCACAAATGAGGTAACTCAAAGATCAAATTCTCTGTGCCCTTGCACAAATCGACACAAATTGTACATCCTAATCGAAATAAGCAAAAGCAAACGATAACTTGATCTTCGCACGTGACGAATGCACGCTCGACTCAGTCCGATTCTCGAAAATCACTCACTCACTCACACGTACACACGGAAACCCTAAACTACCGGCTGAGGAACAGAAAAACCGTCAAAGCCACGAACAGGCAAAGGAGAGGAGGTCGAGGCGAAACCAACCTCTGAGACGAAGAAGAGCTCGCCGCTGCCGCCTCCTGCTTCTCCTCCTTCGGCTTCGCCACCGATCGCAGCCCGTAGCGGAGCAGCTTCGTTGGGATGGAGGTGAAGGGGTGTGGAGTTAAGGTTAATTGGGGGGCTGGGCAAGAAGCGAGCTGCGTCGGGGTGACTAGGCGAGCGAGCAGCCTCCACCGGGGGGACAAGCGGCGTCCAATGGCGGCGTCGACGGCAAGCGGCTGAGCGGCGAGGCGAGCGAGGGGTGACGCATCCAGCGGCAATGTCGAGGGAGGTCCGGCGACGGTGACGAAGACACGAGTCTCACGACAGCAACGGCGACACCAACGGCGCTGTGAAGACGGCAACGGTCGCGGCTCAACCCATGGCCAAGGGGGGAAGAGCTCGGTTCTGGGGGTGGCGGTTTGGAGCAACGACGGCCCGAACGGCCGAGCGAGCGGCGGCAAGAGGTGCTGACGGTGGCTTGGGGACGGCGGCGGCGAGGGGCGGTGCGGACGGCGCGACAGCTCGTCGGGCTCAACGGCGAGACGGCCCGTCGGATGAGCAGTGGGTGGTGGTGGTTTAGTGGCCAAGAGATGGTGGTGAGTAGGGCGTGGGCAGCGGTGTGGTGGTGGGTGAAGCAGCAGCCAGCAAGAAGAAGAAGAAGAAGAAGAAGAGGACGAGGAGGAGAAGAAGGGGTGGGGTTTCAGCGAGAGAGGGGGAAAGAGAAGAGAGAGAAGCAAAGAAAAGAAAAAAGTTGGGGGGCAGGAAGTGACGTGAGGAGGAAAAAGGGGAGAAAAGAAAGAGAGAGAAAAAGGAAGGGGAAGGGGGGAAGAATCGGCGGGGAAATCATGTGGGGGAAGTGATTAGTTTTTTAAAAATTTTGACCGGTTCCGGTTCCGGTTCCCGTAGGAACCGGAACCGGTCTCTTTAGAACCGGGAACCAAACCAGACCCTCCGATGCGGTTCTCCGGTTCCCGGTTCTACTCGGGAACCGTGCTCACCCCTAACATGTACGAAGAGGGCTTTCTTCATTAATTATATTCAAGATGATCTTTTAGTGTTCAACTTAATAAATCTTGTCGTGATACCTATGAATTCTTTTGTGAGATTGGCGAGGAATTATGAGGGTTAAATATAGTAATCTATGAATCATTTGGTGTAATTGCGGTAAGGAAACATTGAAAGTGCTCAAGTGACTCGAATATAATTATGATTTCTATTTTATCACTTGATCTATGATGAACATTTTGTGTTGATATCCCCATGTCGTAAGTCCCACTGACTGAATCGTATAAATATGATGTTCCATTTATTTCCTCATTCTTAAATTTTATTGTTTGATTGCTTGTTTTTGTGATAATTGGTATCAAAGCCAAACTTAATTGAGTTAAAGCAAGTCAATGGTGACAGAAGGGAAAAAAAAAGAAGTGAAAATCAACAAGTTTAATAGGAATAGTTTTGAATTCTAGAAGGTATAGATTGAGGATTATCTATACTAGAGAACTTTGCACTTAGCCCTATTAAAAAGAAACTAGAGTCGATGAAGCAAAATGATTAAGATTTACTGGATAGACAAGCATTGGGTATTACTTGGCTAACTTTAGCTCATAATATCATTTTTAACATTGTGAAAATTGACACGTTGAGTTGGACACATCGAGAAGCTATTTAGATTTACATAATGAATTATGTCTACTAATCCATACTATTTGTAAAACAAAGATGACAAGCAGCTTTCAGGGGACGTCAATCAATTTTTTTTGCTATAAATATCTTCAACTAATCACATGGGAAAAAAAACGTTAATCACTAAATTTTTATTTCTTACAAATTTCAGTTTTCAATTTTGAACCTTCGAAATCTTAAAACAATCTTCCTGAAAAAGCCCACCAAATTCCATGAATGTCCATGTTCTTCCTAAAGATGGATCATGATGATATGATAAAAGTTTAGTATCTATTTTTGCGAGCATGTCATTTTAAGTGGCGTTCAATGTAAGATGGCCTTTTGGCTAGGAAAAGGGAATATTGATCCTTTGTTATTAGACTTTTAGGTCAAGCAACGACTTTGTTTATTATTGTGCTAAGAAAAGAGGGAGTCCCGACCGTGCCGCATGTTCCTTTTTCTTTCTTTCTCTCTCTCTCTTTTATATATATATAGCTATCTAGAAGCAGAAATGTTTTAGGAATGAAGACACAAAAATTCCAGTCAACCATCGAAAGATACTCAATGGAGACTCTTTCTTAGCACTATTTCTCCTTGAACCGGATTGTTCTTCTTCGGTTTGACCGTCATGTACTGCCTAGGTTTCTTGATTCGACTTAGTATCTGCAGCATAATCAAACCTGGTTTATATCATTTCTGTTCGTCCTCGCCGTGAAGCGGCCGTTGGCTTTGTTGTGACGAGTCCTACATCCACGATCCAAGCTCGAAAGGTGAAGGCAATAAAAGGAAATACTTTGTTCTAGTTTCGGAATTCTCGGTTTTGTCGCATACTCCTCTTTGTTCTTAATGCCATTTTGCTGGGTTGTTGCAGAATTCTGCATTTTTAATGTGCCCCTGTCGCCTTACATTGCTTCATTTCTTCTTTTCCCAAATGAACATTATCTGTTTGATAGTGTTATCGGTTGACTGAGTACCATGGGCTAACTGCTAAATCGATTTTGGTGTTAGCGATAAGGAATGTCGGCCTAATATTGATTCAGGAAACTCCTCAATATCGGCCATGGTTGGTTCGTTGGTTTGATAGTTGAACTTGTCGACATTAATCTATTGACCTAAACAGGAGCAGAGTTCGGTTTTACAATTATTATTGGCCTTACCTAATAGCAGGAGGTCATTCATGTCCATATCTCAAGGATTAAAACGGTAATATTAATGCAATACGATAAATGGTTCTATTTAGTACTTGTGCAAATATTCTTAGTGAACAGAAGACGAAACAAATGGTCCATGAACAAAAGAAAATGCAATGCTTGGCAATTTGACATTGTTTAAGTACTAAGCAGATCTTGGCCTTACTTTGCAGATTCGTAGTGATCTCATTATAAAACCTCTGCACTTTCTCTTTCTTTCTTATGCACCTCCTAACCAGACGACTCCCAAAATTTGTTTCCGGGGAAATCGCGAATATGACTCTGCGCTGTGCGAGTTGGGGTAGATAACTCCTTGGGCTAAAATTGGTGAAACGAGTCCTCGAACTTGAACTAACTTCTGTACACCCTTGGACACACTTCAAATGGGTTTTTGCTGGCTTTTCCCTGTGAAAATGATCGCGAATCGTGATGAAGCGCTTAAAAGATGGCTTCTTTCAAATCTTTCCTGCCCCGCATATCGTATCTAATGAGTTAAAAAAGATTTTTTTGCTCAAACATTTTCTTTTCGTGGACATCATCGCCAGATTGCGCGCTTGACCTTTTCATCTCCATTTAGTGATTCACTTGATGAGATGACTAGCTACATGTCCCTTCAAATATCAGGATTTCGTGTGCAGCTGCATGTAGTCTCCACGAAGCGACATATAGTGAACAAGATCAGCCGTCATTGCAGCTTCTGAATCTCGATGGCTGCAGCTCAGTGAGAATGCATTTGGCAGAAAGGGCTATAGCACAAACACTCTTCTTTTTAATAATCATTCAATCTGCAAATTCTGAATCCTTTGACAAGATTTGTTTCAACTTCGCATCCTTCCAATCAAACATAACATTCCGGGGCAATGCCAGTGCACTGGGCTCCACGATGGAACTTTCTTTAGTCAAGGCAGCCGTGAGGGGCAATGAAATAGTCGGTCGAGCTCTCTATGATCAACCCATGCAACTGTGGGATAGGTCAACAGGAAATGTGGTAGATTTCACCAGTAAATTTACTTTTGCTATCGATTCTAAGAGCCGCACGGAATTTGCTGATAGATTGGCTTTTTTTCTTACCCCCCCCCCCCCTCCCAATGGATCACAGATTCCTGAAGGCTCAAAAGGAGGCTCTCTAGGCCTCACGAACCCTACCAACTCCGGTCTTGCATTTGTTGCAGTAGAGTTCGATACTTTCACAAATAATGGACTGGATCCAGGCTCTTATCATGTTGGTATCGATGTAGATAGCTTGGTTTCTGTCCATCACGCTTGTGTCCCGTGGGTAAAGTACAGCATACTCAACGGTGAATAACTTCATGCTCAGGTGACATTTAATTCTACGGAAAAGAATTTGAGTGTTGTTTTCGCAGATTCTTGTAATAATTCAACCAACCTCCACTATCATCTAGCCCATCTGACGGACAACTTGCCAGAACGGGTAAATTTCGGTTTCTCAGCTGCAACGGGAACATATTTCGAGTCTCTGTACTATTTTCTTATGGAATTTCAGTTCCACTCTTCAAGTCCCCGACACACCAATGGGCGGTACGGTTCAAAGAAAAAACAACAGGTCATGGGCATGGGCTATCTAAGGTTTAGGCGATTTTGTCTTGGTTCTCCTCGTTGCAGGATTTGGCTGGTACCGTTATTGGCCAAGGAGAAATAGAAGAAGATGATTTTCAATCAATTGATGAAGGATTTGAACAGTCGAGGGGACCCAAGAAATACTCCTACGGCGTGTTGGCCATGGCGACAAACAATTTTGCAGGTGCCCGGTTGCTTGGGGAAGGGGGCTTTGGCAGAGTGTACGAAGGCCAGCTTGCCGATGCGAATGCTTCTGTTGCTATAAAGAGGATCACTCCAGAGTCCAAACAAGGCCCAAAGGAGTATGCGACAGAAGTAAGGACCATTAGACACCTAAAGCACAAAAATTTAGTGGAACTTATTGGCTGGTGCCACGAGAGAAATGAGTTCCTCCTTGTACATGAACTCATGTCTAATGGCAGCTTAGATTCTCATTTGTTCAAAGAAAAAACGCCATTGACATGGGAAAAGAGATACAGCATTGCTAGAGGGATCGCATTAGGGCTGAAGTACTTGCATGAGGATTTGAAACAATGCGTCGTGCACAGGGATATAAAGTCTAGCAATGTCCTGCTCGATTCGGAATTCAATGCGAAGTTGGGAGACTTTGGCCTGGCTCGGATAGTCGACCATGCGAAGGGGCCACAAACGACTGTATTGGCTGGGACCATGGGATATTTCGCTCCTGAATGTATCTACACGGCCAAGGCAAGCAAGGAATCCGATGTCTACAGCTTTGGAGTTGTCCTCTTAGAGATAGCATGTGGAAGAAAAGTTATCGAATCGAGAGCACCAGAAGACCAGGTCCAACTTGTCAGGTGGGTTTGGGAGCTCAGTGGAGTTGGTAAGTTAAAGGATGCAGTGGATCCGAAGTTAGGCAAGGATTTTGATGTGAGTCAAATGGAGCGCTTGATGATCACAGGCCTCTGGTGCGCTCATCCAGACCCAAAGGTACGGCCTCCCATAGGCAGAATACTAACTTTTCTGACCTTTTTACGCTTCGCGTCCTGTTCTCCCATCGAAATTGCCAGTCCCAACATATCTTGCACCTCCATCTCTACCAATCGAGTTGCTGCACACTATGTCCTCCCAGAAATCTTGCAGTTCGTCTTCTGCATTTCTTTCGAATGAGGAATGAGTTACAGGGTTTTATAAAGTGTGTATTCTGACTGATATTCCATCATTCCTTTTTGTAATTTTACATGTATATGTGCACATTTTTTAATTAATGGTTCCCATTCACTCTTTTACTTTTGGACTTTCATATTGATTTAAAGGCATGATTGGATTATATACAGAGCATATTCTGTTTCAGTGGCTATTACTCGTCTCGAGTCAGGATTTCCTAGTAGGACCTCGCATGGCGGCCCGGGTAACGGCGACTTCAATGATTATGCAGTCAATAACATGAATCAGAAATCAATGAATGCTAATAGTAAGCCTGGAAACTATCAGGGGACAGCAGAAGTAATCTGGTGGGTTGCTTGTTACGTGCTCGACAAGTCTTGTAATCCGAACTTTTGATCATTTCATGAACTAAAATTTCCGTTCTGATCGATACTCAACATTATCTGTGTCAAATTTAATCATATTTACCGGACATGTTTAACCAGTTCCAAAGACTAGTTACGAATTGGCCTATAACCAGTTCCAAAGACTAGTTACATTTACGAATTCTTACCCGCAAATGTAAATGGCTGATGCCAATTCATCGTGACTATTTCTTTTCCCAGAGACGGTTCTAAATCAAGTTTAGCCCAACGGAACAATTTTCATCATTCCAACACCGCGAAATGCAGCTCTTTTCCCCGTCAAAGATCCACCAAACGTCATCCTCTGCTTTCCGTATGAAGTAGATGCAGTTTCTCCTACACCACCCCTCTTCACTCACCAAGACATGGAAACAACAATTAGCCCCCATGGAAAGTGCTCGATCCCGATACTACTCGCTTTGCTCCACAAGTAATTGTCGGCGTCAAGCCTCAGAGCTTTGACATCATCCACAACATTCACTGTCCTCCTGGAGACGAGAAAAACCGCCAAAACTTTGCCCTCAATCTCGAGCAAACACTCCCTGATGCTCCTCCACGAGGCATTAGGAACCGCCCTGCTTGGACACAGGGCGACAATCTCGGCGCCCAAACCCACACACTCTATAAATGCAAGCGTCCCCTGCGAACTCAGGGCATAGAACTTGCCATTCGCACCGATGGCATTGGCAAACTCCATGCGCCGCTCTGAACTGTTCCCATAATTCGGGTCCTCAACATTGCAATCATACTTAACCCACCTGAGTTTCCCTGGACGCCTCCTGGAGAGATCACAAATCACAAAATTCGGGCAGTTCATGCCGGTCACCGCCATCACAACATGGTCGGAACTCCCACTACGGTTCGCACAGGGCAAATTCAAGACGGCACGCTTAAGCGGAACTTTGCAATCCCAAGGCGGGAGAGACGAGTACCAAGACTCAACAGGATTCCAGAGATAGACCTTGGAAGGGCTCGCCCCGCCTCGAGCGATGACGACATCATGTGAGTAGCCGATAAGTTTAGTCCAGGGATGCCAGTAGCTCAGTCCCCTCCTGAAGTACCTCCAGTGGTGCCGCCACATTTGAGGGAATACGATACCAAAATGCTTGATGTCGGTCTCGGGGCTGAGGTCCATGAGCTGGAGTTGAAGTTGGTTTGATGAGGAGCATGGGGGCGGCTTCGACCTCCACGAGTTGGTTGTGACACCAAAGGGCATGTTGCGCATGAGGAGGGGGGTGGTTGCGGATGGTGTTGAAATGCGGCCGTGGTGGTGCCCCTTCTTTGCCTGACGCGCCTGTTGAGGTTTCATGAATCATGTATATGTGAATTTAAAAAAAAATATATAGCGGAAACAAAGATGATATATTTTATACATGATTCTCCGAAAGCGTTGTTCGTGCGTTTTAATTAAAAATCTGAATATAAAAATAGAGTTAAACGAATTAACTCTCAAAGCGCATTTTATACGAATTGGTTCAAATATTCTACAATTCGAGCCCTACAAATGTCGAACATTTAGTTCAGACACACCAACAATGGACGTCGAACGGAAGAGAAAACTTTCGGATAATCACCACTATGATCGTGCTAGCAATCTCGTGGAGACAATCCGCCGTATCCTTGATGTTTTTAGTCACAGCCCAAACGAGAGAAAATCCTTTTCTTTCTTGCATCTCAAAGACACAAGAACACGCACACACTTTGCTCTCTATTTTCAGCAACTGCTTTTTTAAGCACTTCGTTTAAGCACTAATATAATAAAAAAGCTGAATCGATCAGCAACGGTTGCTAATCGTATCGTTGCTGATCGTCCATGCACGATCGTGCATACTGTCAGCAACCGCTGATTCATGCATGATCGTGTATGCGGTCAGCAACCGCTGATTCATGCACGATTTCATGCATGATGATCAGGGGTTGCTGACCATCCATGCTCCGTGCATGTGCACGATTCGTGTGAAATGGTCAGCAACTGACCATTTCCACTTAATTAATTAATTATATAAATAAATAAATAAATAATCAATCTCCTTAAAAAAAATTAAAAAGAACATAATCTTTATATGTACATCTGGAATACATTAATATGTATTCACTTTGGGCATGTGATTATAATACAAATTAAATTAAATCTCATTTAATTTAAATGAGATTTAATTTCAAATCGACTCAATTCGATTACAGTAATTGCAAACACATTTGCAACATTATTTCTCTCTTGTTCCACGTTATCCTAATTATTTATGGTGTGTGACATCCCTAGGTTCATCACTAAGCTGGTAGTAAGACTTGTACTAATACATTAGTACTCCCAAAATAATTAATTGTCCCGATTAATCTTTGGGTCCTACAAGCCATGATTGACATCTAGTAATATGTCATGGCTACCCAGATAGTGTAAATGCTTTAAGAACACAATGAACCTGTCAGTTTTGGCTACAGTGTAATTCAATCCCTCTGTCTTACTATGTCTCTATCAAACAAAAACCATGGAATATTTGGCAAGTCACAAATTTGATCATATGCACAAATCTAACTGACATGCATTTTATTCGAGACATAAATAATTTATTCTCGATTACAACCCCGGCCGAGGATTTCAATGCAGTGTCATAATTAGATTGCATAGGACATCATTATTATACCTTGCATGTAACAAGGAGACAAATTCCATATTGCGCACACGTGCAATTTCGTCTATGAACAAATTATGACCATCAGGTATAAAGACGGATCAACGACCCGACATTACATGCACTTGTGAACCATAATTGTTCGACACACAAGTTAACATTGTGCCTCAGGTTTAAGGATTATTTACACAAGACCAAAACATGAACAATTAGACATTAACCACGCTAAAAACTTCCATGTCGCTAATCGTTCCATATGCGTCACGTTCAGTGAACTTGTCTAATACAAACACGTGTGTTCTAACTTAGGCATCATAATACCCAATGACATGTGACTCATCATTCCCTTAAGTATTCAATACTTAATGGTGAAATTAAGAACACACCGATCTCAACAGAATTATTAATATCCACTCAATAATCCATCGACCGGGAACGATTTAAAGATTTAGTCTAACTATGAACCCATCACATATATTCTTGATGTCTCAAGAATAGGTTTAGTTACAACTAATCTTATTCATAAATATAAAATAATTAGACAAATGAATGAATACATCATTGTCATTAATTAAATAATAATAATGATAGTACAACTGAAATCCTTAATGTGTAACTATTACATAGTAGTTTTAGGGCATACATCCAACAGAGCCATATAGAGACAGAGAGGAGAGAGAGAGAGACATGCTCGTATAGAAGTTGGATGAAGGGAGTATTTTATATCTAGTCAACTACTTGGCCATCAAACTTTGAGGACCTTTTGCCCTGTTTTAACATATAAAAACACAGAAAAAATTGAGAGCCCACTGTATCCAAATGCTTCGCTTGGAAAACACGCTTGCACAAAAAGAACGATCATCTATGGGATTTAACGTTGAATTCTCGGTCTATGTTAGCTTCTGCTCTACACATAAGGTCGTTCGCAGTCGAGATAAGCAGTTTAGTCGCTTGCCGAAATAGAACTGCCCATGTCGATGGCATTCGATGTAGGATGTGTTGAAAAAAGGTTACATAGTCTGCGTAACCATCAAACACGCGGTTGGATGAGTGCAAACGGGTATTGTCTCGCGTTGATTATAAGAATGCTACGATCTTTCCCGATTTGAATACCACATCCTAAAATGGGGCTGCGTATCATTTAGGTCGAGCCACCAGGTTAACGTGGGTTAAAAGTGTTAAGGTCTTGTCATAGGAAAAATGGTGGCTGTAGAGCAAGAGAGGGCAATCAGACTCCGAATTTCAAAGTTTGAATCTAATTTGTTTGGAGATATTTCTGAATTCTGCTGTTTATTTTCCTTTTTGGTTAGCCCTGATGATGACACTCTAATATAAAATTTTACAAAGATTTTACACCAAATTGATTAACATACACGATCACTAATAAGAACGACGGATCGCTCGTTGCCTGTCGAGTGGTCGTGCACCCATATCTTTACCGGAGCTTACTAGATAATTTCTCCAAGTTGTTTGATTGGCTTCATAGCTGTGAAAAATCAGAATTTTGATGGTTGATGACTGCATCACTACTCCAATTTTGAGAATCGAATCCGAGTCGTGACAGTGAGCTAATAAAGATTAAAGAGGAGAGAGATAACTATTGCTCTAACATTTGTGCAAATTAATGGTCTCTGTCTTTGCTATGTTGGGCACTAGGAAGCAAACTTTGTGATTATCTTATTGATATGACAAATTTTGGACAATTTGATATTCATAACACGCTTTTGTCATGTGTGAATTGGACGAAAAATAGCACATGGAATTGATGAACGTAGAATAAGATGGACCGATGCCGTACAAGAAAATGAAATGTTGTCGCAAGAAGAACTACAAGTTGGCCTTAGAGCCATGTTAAAAGGTCCAACCTAAGGTTTAAACTAAGTGAAGAGAGATAATGCTTTTCTTCCAAAAGTCTATATATAATGCGTTTCTTTTGGATAAGATTTTGCAATCTTTAGGCAAATCTCTTCCAAAAGCCTATATATTATCATGCTTTTCTTCAAAGAAGAATAACGCTCATCAAATATAACATGGATAGATTCCTCGATAACCAAGGTTCTTTCATGGAAACTCTATATGCTTTACCATGCAAAGAATAATCAAAGAAGATATCTTCATCACTCTTACCATCAAACTTACCAAGATTTTCTTTTCCTTTGTTAAGAATAGAACACTTACAACCAAAACTACGAAAATAAGCAATATTAGGTTTCTCTACTTTTAAACTCAAATTCAAACATAACTAGCTCTATGTTGACATCCGAATCATAATAGTTCAAGGAAGATACACGGCATATTGTCGACAAATCGCTGCAAACTATCTCAATGAATCGATGGTGAAAGGGGCAATTACCATCGACAATATAGAATTGGCGATAGGTGAAAATCAACAAAGCTGATAGATTGTGAACTATATGAAGAAAGTCGAAGTAGAGACAGAGCCGAATGATAACCAACAATGGATAAGATTTACCATATGTATGAGCCTATAAAAGCCCAAAGTGAACATGTTGTATGGGATCTACCATCAATAACACTTAGCAATTTTCTCAGCAATTTATTTTGTCAGTTTACTTTACCTGTATTCTTTATTGTTTAGCCTAGTTCTTGAGTAGCCATACCAATTGTTTCCTATCCGAATCGCCATAGAAACCCAATTGAATTGAGAAATCAAAGATTCCTTGCTTTTGTAAAAGATCTCTTGCCGACGATCATTTCGGTGAAATACTGTGTTTCTTGAAGAGTGCAATTTTTCCTTCTTACTACTCAATTTTGTTGGGTTCCAGGTTCCGAAAAATTTGATCAAGACCTTGTTCTACGCGAGTCCTCAGAAAGTTGGTTTTCAAATTCAACACCATGGTCGTGTCAAATAGAAACAATAGAGAGATTTTTCTCTTTTTGAACCTTTTTGAAAAGTAGGACAAATTCATGAAAGCCTTCACTTTTATGGGCAACAAAGAAAATTCACATGTATGAACAGAAATTGGTAAAATTATCCCACAAAAAAGGTATTAAATCTATTGCATTTATATCAATCTAGTCCCAAAATTTTTAATTTGGTAAATTTTATCATAAACTTTTTTGACAATTTGTAATTAAGTTATTTTGGTCAATTTTAGTCGGAAATCGCTGATATGGACATCAATCGTTCTATGTGACATCACTAACACTGATATAGACAATTTCTGTAATTTAAAAAAAAAATGCATTTTTTTTCCTTTTTCCTTTTTGTCATTGTGCCGGCAATGGTCACTAGCAACCCTCAGTGTAGCATCCTAGTGACTTTGAAAGTTATAACTTCTTGTGAATAATGATTGTCAGTGCAAACTACATGTTACATTTAGAGCAATAACCACTTACTGTAGAAATGATAATTAGGCTATAAATACTGTGATATTCATTGTAAAAGAAATGATCACATACGCAAGTCACCGATGTATATAATTTCTTGTCTTTTCATCAATATTTATTTGCCATTCACTTTTAGTACGTATATTTTCTTTGCATTAAAAATCTATAAATATCTTCCCCTGATTTTGTGGCCCGGCCAAGGAGTAGTGCTGAACACTATTAATAAACTATTAGTACGTTATTTATTTTAAAAAAAAAACGCGTCTTTTACATAAAATACTCATAAAATAAAGGAGTAACTACCCTCGATCACTTGACTTTAAAAATGATGGGTCACCAAAGCTCGGTCAAGACCAATCACAATATTACATAAAGGCCAGACTTTGCATTGCTCATGTATTTCTTACTAAAACAATAAAATTTTCTCAATAGAGTAATAATAAGTCTGTAATATTTGGGACTTTTCAGCGGGTCAAAAGAGAAAAGGTGGTGGGACCCACCTTGGAAAAAAGTGAATCAACAATAGGAGTAAAAGGGACGCGCGGGAGCGAGAGAGCGAGAGAGCTCGCGAGAAAGAAAAGAGAGAGGAAAAAGGAAAGTAAGGAAAGAAGAAGAAGAAAAGAGGGTTTACACCATGTGCTCGTCATGAACATTTCGCCAAGTCAATTCAACTCTATAAGGCAATGTGTGGTAAGTGATCACGCCCCTCATTCTTCCAATTGAATTAGTTTTTGAGGCTAGGGCTTAAATTCAGAATTATGTAAAATTTGAATCACAAAGTTTGACTTTTGAGTTGTTGATCTATGGAATTTTTTTTTTTAATGATAGTTTAGGGCATTGTGGAGCAGTATAATTTTACAGAACTTGATTTGAGCTTATGGTTTGTCTAAAACAAAATTACAAGTTTCCTGTGATGAACAGCGCACATTTAGCGATTTTGGGACCATATTTCGTTAGTTTTCGGCATGATTTTGGGTCAGTCAAGTTTGGGTTCTTATAATAAGCTAAAAGGATTTTCTATTGACTATAAGTACATTTGGAATGGGTTCAACGGAGACCGTAATGTCATCACCAAATTTCGCACTCAAGTTCCGCTTTGCGAGTGGCTTAAATAATCGCTTTGAGTGTGTGATTTGTTAGCGCGTAAGAGTCATTTCATTAATGTTTAGACTTAAGGCATGTTTGATAACTGGTTATATCTTGCCTATTTATAATTTCTTTTGTTTTTCCTGAAACAAAAAAGAACGAAAATCTTTTTCATAACTTTAGTTAATTTTTCTACTACGAGAATAAATTTAGAACATAATCAAGAAGTAAAAAAAAGTTGATTCTTTACTCTCGAAAACAATTCTAGAATCAAGCCATTTTCTTTTTTTACCTCTTTTCTTTTTTTCTCTTTTTTTCTTCTTCTTCCTTCTTTAGCCGGTCGCCAGTCTCGGCAATGGCCGCGGCAATGAAGAAGAAGAGAAAGAAAAAAAGAAAAAAAAAAAATCTTATAGAATTATTAAAAAAATTAAAAGAAATTCTTAGTCACCAAAAAAAATAATAAAGGGTGGTACCAAACGTTCTTTTTCAATTCCAAGAATAAAAATTTTATATATCTACCAAATACGTTCGAATGCTCAAAAACTTGTCAAGGGGATAGAATCAGAAAAAACCATTTTGAAACAAAAATTATTCCTGAGAACAGAATAATTACCAAACGGGCCCTTAGTAACATGTTACTCAATTTTAATGATGTTTCTCACTTATAGGAGGTTGAGTTTAACGTATCGAGTAACATTTGTTTTACAGTCATAAGCATTCCAAGATGAATGGTACTCTATCTTTTTTGAATTTATAAAATTCATGTTCCAAAAATAGTGTGGATTATATATAGTTGGATTACGAAATAACATTTTCATTGTGCATTTACTACTCCTTGATTGTTTACGAATGTTTCGAAAGTGTGCTATGCAAAGTATTGTGAAGTAATAGTGATCCATAGAGTGATAGCATATCGATGGGGACTTTTCGAAATTTGACTTTTGCATATAGTTTGAGACCGAGTCCTTTAAGTGAAAGGTTGGTCATGTCATCCCCATTTTCTACTAGGATTTCGGGTGTCCGAAAAGAATAATAATTCGAATGATGTGAGCAGTGAGCACAGAAGCGTGCAATACTTCGATAAAATATGATCAGGAGAGAGACAGCTTTGTGCTTCTTTATCTGTTTACAAGAGGACGGCGAAAACAACGTAGAAACGGAGGCTGACTAATCAAGATGTTCGTGTCTTGTTCTTCTTCTATTCTATATAAATAGTCACATCTTCTTGCGAAACCTACCGATCATCCAAAGATCATAGTTCAGGATGTCTCCGAGACAACTTGTTCTCGCACTCCTGCTAATTTCTCTGGAGTTGACACGCGACGAGATACCGAATCGAAGACGATTCCTGCAAAGTCCACGGAGGAAACAAATATGCCAATGAATTGAACATCGGCTACCAACTCTGGGTTCTATTTGGCGCTAGTCGAGCAGTTTTTAGCACCTTCAATCAAACAGAAGGCGACGGCAAGAAGTACGATGTGGTAACTCTCCTAACCGAGAGCTTCAACGACCCGCTCACGGTCGCCAGTACTGAAGGCAACCTCATCCGGTTGAACGCAGATTATCTCCAACACTACAGAGGAGATATACAGGAAGAGTTCGCCGGAGTGGTGTACCACGAAATGACGCACGTCTGGCAATGGACCGGCAATGGTATGGCCCCTAGAGGGCTTATCACTGGCATTGCCGATTACGTGAGATTGAAAAGCGGGCATGCATCCAAAAGCTGGCCGAGGAAGGGCTCAGGATCGAGATGGGACGATGGTTTTGCAATCACGGCTTATTTTCTCGAATATTGCAATGACCTAAAGCCCGGTTTTGTCGCCGACCTCAATGCTCTCATGAAGGATTCCTACTCCGAGGCGTTCTTCGTCCAGTTGCTTGGAAAGTCCGTGCACCAGCTGTGGGGCGATTATAAACTTGCTTATGCTACCAGAAGAATCCCCGGCAGCAAGGAGGACTATCGAAAGCCGCCCACCCGCACCAGTGCCATCAACGATTACGTCCCATTGAAGCCAGGATATGTGCCAGAGCACGACGCCTCCCAGAGACCCATGGAGAAATACTATGACGCCTCGCGCGCAGAGCTCGCTGGAGTCGCGCAAGTCACGCATGAAGCTCACAACTTTCGACAAAATGACTTTGCAGAGACAGCAAAAAACTTGGTTACGAGTGCAATGGAGTCCGGAAAGTTTGGCGCATGGATTCCTTACCTCAAATCGAGGAAACTAGACATGAATTAGAAGCCCATGACCTGCAGTTTGGATTCCTTCCCAGCAGTTTCTATCAGCTAGTATAAATGACTTCTTCATGATTATGCACAGCCATCGGAACATACATCGTCGATCATGGTCCGGCTATAAATAAGCGCGATGTGTTCCGAGCTATATATCGTCAGTGTGCTTGTTGGTAAGGGCATACGTGTACGTTGTTTTAGAATTTGAACTATGTTACTCTACTCTTGATATATGAAACTAGGTTGTGGAGGAGATTATATATGGTTCAGATGTTACTGAATCTGCCATATAAGAGTATATTTTAACTCTTTTTTATCACGTAAAGTCCCGTTTTCCATTTTTACGTCTCCGATAATACTTTACGGTCTCTATTATTACGAAGAAGATAAGCCCTGCGCCTCTTGTTGCCAATCCCCTGTGTACGATAATGATTTATAGGATCAGTTGGTGACCTTATGTAGGGTGAGCAACAGGAACCGTCCGAACTAAACTGAGCCGGTCGTTTTGGAGCAGTTCCTAAAGACATCAGTCCAATTCTCAGTTCCCAATTTTTTGGAATCGGTAATCTTTGATCCAGACCATCTTGATCAGACCAATTAATCCTTTAAAAATTTTCTTACAAATACATAAAAACTAAAAAGCCCTAATCCCTTCTTTACCAAAAAAAAAAAAAAAAAAAAAAAAAAAAGCCCTAATCCCTTTCTGATATTGCTTTGCTTCTCGCTGAATTTTCAAGAGAGTTTCTTCTGGCTGCTATTATTGCTAGTTTCTTATTCTTTTCTGGTATGTATTTTCTCATTGCCTGCTTTATGCGTGTGCGTTCTGGGTTGTTGCTTGACTAGCCCCCTTTAATCATAGTGACTCGAAGAGAGTTCGTGTACTCATGTTTGGTCTTGTTCGGTGCAGTTCTCAGAACAACGAACGGCCAAAGACAATCTGAGTTCTCTCCCGCAAATAAAACCAATTTAAATATGGATCGTCATCATGTCTTCCGAATTATTACTTTTTAGGACCACATGCTTAAAAAAAAAAAAAAAAAAAGAACACCGGTTTCATTGGCCCACCCAAGAACCGGACCAGTCCGATTAATCTAGTTCCAAGACCAAGTGGTCCGTTCCCAATCCAAAAACTGATAACCGGCTCCTCTGGTCCAATTCCTGATTCTAAGTGGGAAACGAACTGCTTAAAATCAATACACCTAATCTTCTCATTCTCTCTTCTCTCGCTTTCTCCTTTCACTTATTAATGTTGGACAATTTGACTTGTTCCGAACGGAATTTGTTTCAGTCACGGTATAAGAAGTTATAGGCCACCTAATTTTATGGTATATTGTTGATAGCTTACCAGCACTTAATGATAATTTTTTTAACAATTAGAAATTCTTGAGAGTTTTGACCTTCTATTGAATTTATTTTTCTTTCTTATTAGTGACTTAAATTTTATTTTGGGCGAAGACTTTAATTCACCATCTTCTCTGTGTATCTATCAATGTCTATTTTAGTGCCTTGCCAACTTTTTACGGATTAAATTATTAATTAGTTCTGGTTTACCAACTCTCGTTACTTACAAACATGTATTTTATTTTTATTTTTATTTTTGAACCTTCGTTATTGTTTACCATATTGTCTTACAAAAGCCGTAAAGGTATCAAATCCTAATTTGATGAATTTACCAACCTTTATCTATGTGTATTGCCCTTTTCTCTCATTTGGTTACCTACTCTTGTTTGAGTTAGTTACCGAATGTTTATTCGATGATTTTACCAACTTCTCTCTTCTCTGATGGAAAAATTATTCTTTTGGCCTCAAATATATTAACCATTACATTGACTTACCAGCCTTTACTTGAGTGACTTATATTTTTGTTCAATTGAGTTACTAACTAGTTTTGGTTTACCAAATCTCATCCGGGAGCTTATTACCAACGTTTATGCTCTATTCTATTTCGAAATTTTTTATTTAGTTATCACTTAAAATTTCCTTGTTCACCGAAATTTTAATTTTAATTTTTTTCACTCTTGCAAGTAGATCACCAACTTACTCAAATCACTACCAACTCCTATTTGAGTTAGTTACAAATATTTGTTTGATTTGTTTAGATATCAACTTTATTATCTTTAAAGAAAAAAAAATTCTCTCATTATATACCAAATTTTTATTTTCCTTTTTTAGCAACAGATTAAAATTATCATCCATCATATTAAATTATCAAACTTTATTTGTGTAACTTATGAAACTTTCTCTTATTAAATTTCCAATTTGTGTTGAGTTTCAACTCTCATGCTTTCCAACATTTTTTTTTTCTTAAATTTAATAATTTCTCTATTGAGTTTAGGCTTCTATTTGCATTACTTATGAACTCTCAAACTTTACGAACTCTTTTTTAAGTAACTACCAATGTCAATCAGAGTGATTACCAACTTTTCTCTTATCACATTACCAACTTATTTCACGCTACTAACTCTTATTTGAGTTAGATACCTATGTTTATTTGTTTTGTTTTGTTTTAAATTACCCAATTGTCTTATTTCCAATACACCAATGTCATTCAATCCATTACTACATCAAGTTGGCAAATTTTAGTGTTGATTGTACTTTTAAAAAAGTTTTAGCACTCAATTGCACTTTCACAACTAGCTTTGGGAGCTTTTGTTTCCTTTTCCTTAAATGTCTTGCACTTCCAACTACTCCTCTCTCTCTCTCTCTCTCTCCTCTAGGCCATTATAAATGCACCAAACTAAGTTCACTCCACCGATCCAATCAAAAATAGGCCATCCGTATTGGATTAGAATTCACACAATGTCGTTTCCTTAATTTTGTGGCCCGGCCACATTATGTTGCGCAGAAGTCTATTACTAAAATGTTCTTACTTTTATTTATGAAAAAAAAAAACGTAAAATTAAAGAATTAATTGCCCTTCGATTACTGTGATTCTAAAAAAGGTGTGTCACCAAAGCTCCTTCAAGACCAATTACGACACAAGTGAAAGCTAGAATTTGCAAATTGTCATCCATTTCTTACTAAAAAGATGAAACGTACTCAATAGAGAAATAAGTGAAAAAAAAAAAAAAGTAACTCATTAATGAGAGCTGTGAGCACATTGAATATTGCAGTTTCTTCGTGTAAGACATCGCTGCTATTCAGTTGGACGCATTCACGTCAGGTTTCCTAGGAAACATCGAAGTGTTGGTTGCCCAAAACAGATGCAACCCTTCGATTGAACAAATGATGAGGAGAGTGACAGTTTTGTGCTTCTTCCCTAGCCCATCAGGCGACGTTCTCATCAGTTTGCCAGAGGACGGCAAAGACAACGTGGAGAACCTAAACTGCAGAAACACTTGCCCATGTCATTCCACAATAGCTCCTCAGAGAGGCTGACTAATCAAGACTTTCCCTTTCTTGTTCTTCTTCTATTCAGTGTATATATAAAGTTACATCTTCTTGTGAAACCTACCGAGCATCCAGCGATCATAGCTCAATATGTCTCGGAAACAATTCATTCGCACGCTTCTGCTCCTGATTTCTCTGACAACGACGCATGCGATGATATACGAAATCATCGACCATTCTGCTAGAGCCCCCGGAGGAAACAAATCTGCTGATGAATTGAGCAGCGACTGCAAAGCCAGTGTTCTATTTGGCGCGCGACTGAACAAGTTTTGAACACCTTCAGTCAAAAGGAAGGCGAGGGCAAGAAGTACGTATGGCAACCCTCCGAATTGAGAGCTTTGCTCAGTCGCCACACGCTATCGCCAGCACTAGAGACAACATCATTCGGTTGAACGCAGATTATCTCTGACACTATCAAGGAGATATAAAAGAAGAATTCGCCGGAGTGGCGTACCACGAAATGACCCATGTTTGGCAATGGACTGGCAACGGTATGGCCCCTAGAGGGCTTATCAATGGCATTGCCGATTACGTGAGATTGAAACGCGGGTATGCATCCAAAAGCTGGCCGAGGAAGGGGTCAGGATCGAGATGGGTCGATGGTTATGCAGTCACGGCTTATTTTCTCGACTACTGCAATGACCTCGAGCACGGCTTTGCCGTGGAGCTTAATGCTCTCATGAAATATTCCTAACCTGAGACGTTCTTCATCCAGGTGCTCGGAAAGTCTCTGCACGACCTGTGGCGCGATTGTAAACTTGCTTATGGTACCACAGGAATCCCCGGTAGCGAGGAGGGCCATCGAAAGCCAATCACATGCACCCGCCCCTTTGACAATTCCATCCCATGGAAGACAGATGATGTGCTGAAGAACAACGCAGACTTGAATTCCCTGGAGAATAACAATTACTTTCGCATAGAGTTCGATGGAGTTGTGCTTGACGCTAAGGACGTTCAACAAAATGACAATGCAGAGAGGGCACAAGCCTTGGGCTGACTCGCTGAGCTCTCCACCATGCTCGAAAAGAATGGCGCACCGATTCCATCGGTCAATTCAAGGAAACTAGACCCAAATTGGCAGAGAGCAAAAGGTAGGACGTCGGTCCCGTTTGGTTCAGCATTCCCAAGGGCTTAGCCCCGAAAGCTCCTTGAGAAAAATTTTAAGCATTTGGTTCAGCATTTGGGGGTGTCTTTGGCCAAATGCTAGCATTTGAAATGCTGTGGAATGTTGAAGAGGGGGTTTAATGAATTTTTTTCTTCCAATATTGCCCTCACTGATAATTGTGTTTTCCTGTTTTACCCTCAAAAACTATTGTTCATCGTCTTCCTTGTTGTTCATCGTCTTCCTTGTTAGTCTTGAAACTTCAAGAGTGAAACTCAGTCGGCGGAGCTCAGCCGACCAGATCTGATCGCCCATGCACCACCGTCGCCACGCACCACCGTCGCCATGCACCGCCGTCGCGTGGGTCGCGGCCTCAAGCGGCGTCGCCTGGGTCGCACAACCCACGCGACGGGCTGAGCGGTGCTCGGCCGGCCAGATATGGCCGCCCACGCACCGCCGTCACCACGCGCTGCCATTGCATGGGTCGCGGCCTCAGGCGGCGTCGGGTGGGTCGTGACCCACCGCCTCCCCACCACCACTACCACCAGCCGCCTCCCCCACCAACTCCGGCTGCCTCCCAACCGTTCCCCTCTACTTCAACATCTCCTCCTCATTTTCCCTTTTTCTTTTTCACCTCAAAGCTACTTTGCAAAATGCAAATACCAAAATAAGAGTACCCAAACAATTCAGCATTCACCAAATGTCCATTCAGATACTTAGGAAAATGGCATTTGCATTTCTCCAAAGTTGAACCAAACGGGCCCGACATCTAGATCGGAAACAGATATGCCCGTGACCAACTGGTAAGCTTAACAACGGTTTTATTCTGCTAGTACGGGCGACTCGTCCATAATTATGCGCAGCCATGCTCGGTAATAAATAAGTGCTACGTTTTTGTTCGCAAGCTCTGTATTTCTTCAGTATGCTTGTTGGTTTGTGAAAGGCGTACGTATATTTCGTTTGGAAGTTTGAACTATGTTATTCTGCTGTTGAATCTTCCATGACACGCAATGCAATTCCCTTCTGTTCTCTATAAATTTTCAAGACTCTTAGACCCGTCGATTGTATTGTACTGTCGGCGGCTCGCTGGCGACGACAACAGTCTGGTTCTACCTATGATAAGGCTACGAGACGTGGAGATTGACACACGATGCATTTGTCGTAGAGACTGCAATAAGTTCCTGAAGAGTTTCGAACGCCAAATCATTCTGTCAGCCTTACTTCGTGTAGGAGTTGTTTCACATTATTGCCACTCCGAGATCTTCTATGGTGTCGTGAGAAAAGTACTTAAAAGTCTAAAACAAGTTAACTATACGTTGGATTCACAAGATCAACGACCAAAAGATTATTCAGTCCAGATTCTAGCAATAATATGTTCCTTAGTGACCATTTTCAACAATCATGAAAATGACAATATTTAAGGGTGAGTTCATTTCACAAAAAATGACCAATGTGAAAAATATTTTCCAAAAAATGATTATTTTTATTATTTAGAAAAATTAGTCAACAAAAAATATTTCATCACTAATAACAATCTATACTCAACTATTTTTGTGGGCAATGAAAAATTTCCATTTATTTTTTTTTAAATGATGTAATCTATTATTTTTGGAAAATATTTTCCAAATCATTCATTTTCCGTTAAATGAATGCACTCTTATTTTTTTGTTGTGGTTGCTTTATATGGTCAAATGGAGCCTTAACAAGGGTCCCAAGGATGTAATTAAGCATCGGTATAGGTCAACTCTCAAAGGTTTTCTTGATCAACTTGTTTACAAGTGTGCATCAGTAGCGGTCCTTGACAAAATTCATTTTGTATCTATATAAAGATTGATCCCGTTAACTTGCGCAATTCGAAACTAATTAACAACTCGAAACCTGTCTACTTTTGCTTGTTCTCGCCCGACGTAAATCAAGTGAGCAGAAATGGCGAGACCGTAGAGAATGTTTCTAGCTGTGGAAAAGATTGCACACTCCTTACCATATAGATGAGAATCCATCTCCATTTTCAGACAGGTATGACCTATCCCATTTGTCTCATTCAAAGTTGCACGACCAAAGAGTGCTAGCTGTACTTGCCCATGCTACTCCGTTTTATGGAGATTAGGAACAGTCTACTTTGCGAAAAATAAATAATGCAATAAATATTTTTTCAAAAATAATTATTTATACCACTTTACTGTTCATTTTTGTAAACGTTATAACTGATCGTTTTTAGGAAAAACATTTCGGAATCAATCATTTTCCATGAAACAAATAGAATCTTATCACTAAAATACAAAAATAATCAAGGCCATTCAAAATCCCCAGTCCAAAAATTATCACTCCTGCCTTAGTATCAACCTCAACAGACACCAAGTCGCGCCATCTCCGACGCCCGTCATGGCAATGGCCCCGGCGCAACATCTCTCTCTCTCTCCCCCAATCTCTCCCTCTCCCTCTCCCTCTTCACGGCTCGGCAGATGCCCGAATGGGTCCTCATAGCACCACTAGAAACTAGAAAGAAACTAGATGAGTGAATAAAAGGATGTGTTAAATATTTAAGTAAAAGTATAGAGTCCCTGGCCTGCAGAAAAGAATAATCTAAAGAAGAAACTTGATCCAATGGAGAATCTTGCAATAGACATTTTATTTTTTTCAATTTACTATTTTACAATGTACAAGAATGAAATATAAATATCTCTCTGCAGAAAAAGAATAACTATGAAATTTATGACAAAAATCTTTCCAAATGAATTGGCTTTCTAATGTTTGTGTACCCCTTACAGAGAAGAAACCGCTAAAAAATGCAGAGCCGATGGTTTCGTTAGTGAATGTGTAGTCATGAACCGGTGAGAATAAACGCATGAAGAAGACTTTGCGCAGCTTGAGCCTCATCCGGTGTGCCAGAGATGACGACGGTCCTCTCACTTTTCCCCAGACGAGGTTCATGCACTGTAACCTTCGCACCAGAGATCTATTGAAAAGCGTCATAGGGTAAACATAAGTTGAACTGAACTATACTAAATCAAAAACTGATAGCTACAGATTAAAATACAGTACAGAATAAAAAGAAAGGATGAAAGTGCCCTTATGATAATTTCCATTTACTTTAATATTCAAGAATAGAAGAATGGTATGTTGACATTTTGCACCTTCACATGAAATGTAGTTTATGTATTCAAGGCAAAGAACAAAGCACTGAACCAACAAAAGAATTTCCATAGTTTTCAACATCCTGAACATTGATAGTCAAAAGATAAAGGAATGGAAATTTTGGCACATTGACCATTCACCTTTATCAAAACCTAAAACATCTCAAATTTGATTCCTTCACCCTCTTTGCCTTCAAAACAAGAGTGTAGTCTACAAATTTTTAGGCCAAAAGAAACAAACAGAAGTATCAAACACTAGTTGAGACAAGATACTCATGTATTCCAGTGTATCAGTCAACTCGAGTTCAGAGAGTAACAAGGGCACATAGCATTGGGCAAGAATATAATTTGAAAAGTAGAGCAGAACTTTTGTTTGCCAAATTAAGCACACCAAATGAAACAGGTAATCTGCCAAACAAGCATGTATGAGTCTACCTGTCTCAGTCTACTCAAATTGCTACCGTTCTCCCCATACACACAGTGGATGACATTTTCAGGTACAACGATCTCAACCGTAGTGTTCGTCACAATAGCAGATTTACTCCCACTGCACCAGTTAGGTTATGCGGATTAGTAAACAGAAGAGTTGCAAGGCTAAAACTAATAAGTATGCTTTCTGTGGTATCCATTACAAATTCCTGACATTAGTTAGGCACTTCACTCTATGCGTATGCACAAGACAAGCATCATTTACATTATCTCGCTGCAATTGAGTAATTTGGTCTCTACAACTGCAGACATGTTTCAAAATTCACTAATAGGAAAATATTAATAACTTGGAACAGAATGGCTAATAAGTTTGCAAGCTTCAAGAACAAAAACTGAGTATCCCAGTGAACAGCAGTCCCACAAAGAGCATCAATAGTGAATTAATGGTTAAACAGTAACATGCAAGTCTCTTGCCATGGACTGCCATGACTTAGTCTTCATATACTAAAATCAATTGGGGCCAACTTTCAAGTGATAAAGGAAATCTAGAACATGGAAATTGCTCAATCACGCCCTCAAAAAGAAAGAAAAGCTAACATGATCCATAAACCCAAATCCTTTCTACCTTTAAATGCCACCTCTCATATTCTTGACAAAATAAGTAATGCAATATGCTCTTATAGGTAGACCACAGACTACCTACCTGCCAAGTTCTGTACCACTTCTTAGTGATGTCAAACCTCTGCCAACGTCTGAGTTGCTCCTTTGTGGAACTCCAGCAACTCCCTGCAAATGAAATGACCATAGAAGTGAATGTGCTCAGAAAAATATCCATTTGATCCCCACATACATTTAGTATGCACCAAAGAAATTTGAGCAAAGAGAACACACCTGTGATGTCCACAACCTCGGTGGGGAAGGATGATCAAGATGATGCCTTAATTCAAGTTGATCTGTACTAGCTGTCAAAGTCGTGAATCTGCTAAGACCTGGAGAAATACCAGGCGATGCGTCCAAACCCAGAGCAACAGGATCCTTTAGTCTTCCATAAGGACTACTCTCCGCCAAAACAGAGGAAGCCATCCTGCTTCCCAAATTGTTCGATGAGCTGGAAAGAATATTATCTCGCAGTCTACCAGTTATATTGTATAACGCATTTTGAACTTTAGAAAACTCCCCTGAAATCTGCATAATAGACTAATTAGAATATAGTAGAAACCTATGTATATCTGCAAACTATTCTCAACAAGTTGAGTTCACAAGACATGCTAAAAGTTATCAATATGGTCCACACACATAAGAACCTTAGCATACACACAAAGCTATCATCACATATCAACCGTACAACTTTCAAGAGTTTCATGTAAATCCCCCAGAATATTAATAACACTGTAACAAGCATCTAATTAGCATGAATTCTCGTAAATCTGGGAGATGGCACATCTCTCAGTGGCTTGCAACAGAATCTGCATAGAGGCTCCAAAACGTACAAACACTTTTTTTTTTTTGGTCCACTATATTGTGCTTCATCTTGCATAGAACCTAGGCCACATTTCTTGCACACGACAAAGATGAATCACAACATGATGACATAATTGTAATATTTTCATGAGACTCAGGTCATTTCCAAGCATCCATGAAAAAACTTTGAGAATCAAAATAGTTGATTCTTGATAGGTGGATAAAGCTTGCCTACTTGCAAAGACAAACAAGCAATCCGACAAAAAGATTAAATCAACTCTTGAACAGTTGCACCACGATAGTTTTAGGCCTTTGGCATCATATTCAAACTGTAGCATACAACACTAACCCCATGTTGACTTGAATACTCAAACTGTTCATATACTCAAGTATATTTTTCTGCAAGAAAATTATGGCAAATTAAAATAGCTGCGGCATCACACCTGTACCACTTCATCATCCTCTGAAGCACACTTAGGGACCTGGTCACCCACCATTATCCAAATGTTAGCTCCTGTTATCCTCCGTGTTTCTGAAACGATAGAGCCTCCTTTTCCCAGCAAGCAACCAACGAGGTTCGACGGGACTACAAGACGAGCAGTAACAGAACTTGAGCCAGAATCCAGACCCTTTTCGGTGCCAGCTTCAATTGACCTCATGAAAACAAGAACAACAGCCCTTTGTGCAGGTGAGTAGCGTGATTCGGGATTCTGCATTGTATTTCAAAGCCAACATCACATACATCACAATCCATCAAAGGCTAACTGGATGTAAATTAGTAAAAGATACCAAATAACACACCTCAGAAGCTGTAATAGTTATTAGTCGCTCGTCAGACTCAGCGACAGTAGGTCCAACACTTATTGAAGCACCTGATTCATTCTGAAGAGCCTTAACAATGGAGCCCCCCCTTCCAATGACACCCCCAACCCTGTCATTGGAACAAAGAATCCTGTAGCTAACTTCTTGCTGAAGTGCTTTCGCTTCAATGGTAGGGGCCCGGTCCACTTCAACAGCCAAGGGATGAACTCCTGCACCATGATTAACTGCTCCACTTGGCATTGCGGGTAACCCTGTGTTCCGCTGAGGAAGATCTACGTAAAAGTCAGGCAAAGTATGGAGGGATAAAGAATCAAGAGTTCTGCCACCAGTCGTCCGAGCCTTGTCGGGTATCTTATCAGCTGGTGGACATTCTTGAAGGCGGCCAGAGACTGCAACAAGTGCCTTCTTTACTCCATGAACCTCCCCTTCAATCTGCCACATGAGAGGACACTTACACACATAGCAACACCACAAATAATAATTTTAAAAGGAGAAAATTGGTTTATTCCTTATGGCATCCTTGGGCTCAACAAACTACACTTAATAAAACTGCTTTCCCATATTCTAGTGACACAAACAAATGATAATAGCATCATAACAAGATAAGGTTGAAACTCTGAATAAAATTAGCAGACAAGCTGTTTGTATTCCTTATGTAACAAATCTTTTGCGAGTAGACCACCCCATTGCCCTTCCCATGAGGTGAACCATAAGGTAGCAACATCTAATTGATCATCAATGCAATATATTAGACAGCAAAAGGCAAGGAAATGGGAACAAAGAAAAAAGACTCCAGTTCTCATTCATTAACGAACAACAGTCAATTTTATCGGTCAAGGAAACCAAATGACATTTTGTACGTGTAAACTTGCGAAGCATATTTCAGAGACATCTCCATCTTATCGCACATTAAAGTTTTTCAGAAGACCCTGGACATTGCTCTCACATTCTTTCATTCACGTAATGCCGCAGCAAGAATCCTAGTTAAGCCCTATCACTTAAAGAAACAATCTTCGAGAGGAAAGCCAAACAGGGCATCACCTCAATAGTCACACCAGATATTTCATGCTGATTCAAGATGCAAACTTTCTCATACATGCTAAAACCTTTCCAAAAGGGCGCAACAGCCACCGCGCACCGCAACAATAAGACTCTTTAATTATCTATAAATGGGCATAACTCTACCTTGAACATTGCAATCACTACCCTTACCTCTATCATTTCTTCGCCGGCAGTAGCGCACGCCGGCAGCTGCTCAGTCAAAACCCTAATCTTACAGCCACTTTCCTTCCTTATCTTCTCCACAGTCTTCCCTCCTTTGCCGATCACCGACCCGGCCTGGCTCTTCCCCGCCAAAACCCTGCAAGAAACCACCCCAACCCCCACGGCAACTCCGTTGCTCTCCGCCGCGACTTCGAGGATCCTCTCGAAAACCCTAACCAGCGCCTCCTGCGCTTTGGACACCTCCACCTCGCCCTCGACATCGCCGCTACCATCGCTCGCCCCCGGGCTCTCGTCACGACCCTCGCCGCCGCCGTCGGGCGAGACCGAGACCGAGACCTTGGCCGCGACCGCGACCGCGCTCGGGGCGATCACGGTGATGACCCGGTCGGGCGACTCCTGGGGCGCGTCCTCGACCCGAATCCTCGCGCCGGTCAGCTGCTGGAGGTGCTTGATGGTGGCGCCCGACTTGCCGATGACCCCGCCGATGCGGGACGCGTGGCAGAGGAGGCGGAACGCGGCGTGGCCGGGGGGCACGGAGAGCGGCGGCGGGGGGGCCCGGGAGCGCTTGGCGGAGGCGTTCGAGGCGGCGGCGGCGGCGGCGAGGCTAGGGCTGGGGCCGGGCATCGAGGCGGCCGAGGATTGGGACATGGGACGGCGCTTCGCTGGGGGAGTGAGGAAGCTACTGCCCATGCTCTGGAGGCGCGCCGGATGAATTCATGAATGTGGAAAAGACCAAGGTTTTTAGAGAGAGAATGTAGAGAGAGAGAGGGGACGGGGTTGTGACGATGGATGTTGCAGAATGCGGATACGAGGAAGAGGAAGAGGGGGAAGGGGGAAGAGCCGGTGGTCAGCCGGTTGCCGGTTGCCACGAGGGTCGATCCTATTTTCTTGATTTTTATTTTTTCTTTCCCCAATTTTTTCTTTTTTTTAATCTTAAGAACAAAATTGCTATTTCAATGAATAAAGCCGGTTTCCGTCGGCTAGCACGATAAAAAAAAACAATAACTTGAAGAGAGGAGGGTATTTTGATCAGTTAACACGAAAAAAATGAGCTCCGCAATGGCGTAACAGTTTTTTTACCTGCTTTTCATACCCAAAAAGGCAAAATGCCGTCATTTTTCGATATGATTGATACAACAAATCAAGGTATACTAATAAGTGAAGCTAGAAAAATACCCAAACATGTCTCGTCTTTTGCTTAATGACAGTTTGTGCATGTTCTACTTTTGAAAATACTATATGCGTGCTTGAATCATGCGCTACAATTTTACACTTGTACATTAATTGCCTCCATGTCTCTATTTACGAGAACGTCACATTCTTTTCCAAAAGCATCCATCCCTAATTCTTGAATTGTCACACCCACCCACATTACTTAAAATTAGCTAAAAACCAAACCGCCCAAATATGAACAAGATGTCATAATAAGTTTATAAGGAGAAGCAATTTGGTCTTTTTAAAGTGGAGTTTTGCTTAGAGTTATGTAAACAATAGCCATCATAAGGTCGAAAAGTGATAAAAAAAAAAACTATTTTCTTTAACAAATTTTCCCTTTAAAGATGAAAATACTTTACTGCCTGTACAAATTATGCGCAAGTACTACATAATTGTCTAGGGCAAGTAAGGTTTTTAAGCCATATCCATGCTTAGTTTGTGAAACTAAAAACCACACAACAATCATAATTTTTTTCCTGCGAGTTATTGAAATATATTTGCATTTCTTTTTAAATTGGATGAAACCTCATACTGAAGTTATTAAGATAATTGCAAGTAATTTTTATAGTTCAATTTAGGTACTTTCACTCTTTTTACAATCTAAAATTTATCTTTTTCTAATAAGATCATTTTTCCATTGCATAACTATTCTCATTTTTCTCCACATGCAAGTGTGTAACAGAATTGCACCGGGAAATGAGCAAGAACCAAACCATTCCCTCTTTTGCAATGAGAAAAAGTGAGCAAAACTTCCTCTATGTGGTGCTGCAAGAGAAACCTGTTGGATTTTACAAGGTCCAATCTACTTATGTGACTTAAAAGTCTAATATTTAATATTTGATATATGCCCAATTTAGTTAAATATATTAATTGTGACATCTAATTAGGTATGTAGAATCCATATCTTAAACCTTGGTGGAAGGTTGAAATTTGGATGCTCTAGAGTTGGTCCAATCACTCACTCTATGTAAGATCTATTTTCAGTAGAGAATTATGCATTTCATTATCATGCTTCTGTCATTTTCACAAAATTATTGAGAGAAAAATACACATTCATCACAAACATCATAGAGGAGAGTGGTGAAGATTCGTGCTCACAGGAAAACATTTTCTCACTCGTTGGATCAATAAGGACTATGTTTGATTCAAATGCGCTATATTTATTAATTGTATATCATGCTCATGTGATTGAAAGATCTTATTATTCTAATATGTGGTATCAGAGCATCGGTTTATTCAATGCATGAACATGGTTATAATGTTTATTATGATCTTTCACCCCTTTTAATGATTGATTCATATTATTTTGTTGATGATGGAATAAAAATATAATGATAATTAATTTTTGAATATATTATGCAAATAACGTCTTTGATTTGGATGTTTTTGAATTTTTATTAATAAAACGTCTTAAATTGGTAAATATTGTCGTATATTTTGGTTATTGTTCTATGATCTTATCATTGAATAACCTAATTTTGTGTCGTTCCCTTTTCCTTTATTCGGCACACATGTGCTTGGAAAGCGAATATTGTCAATGGCGATTGGATTGTGTTAAAATTGTCAAGTATGACTCTATGATGACGAATATATTTTTTTATTCTTTTTGGTGGTTCGAAAGTATTTGAGTATTAATCAGCCCAACGGAAGATTATTATTTTAAATAGATTTAGATTATGATAAACTTTCTTATGTTATGCTCATGATTAAATTCATAACTAGCCCAACGGGAAGGTAAGATATTTAATTTTGAGTATAATGATAATATGATAAGCAAATAAATTGCTAATACGTGAGTCAAATTAATTTTGCCCAACAGTGATTTAATTTTATTTATTATTGCCTTATGAAATTTGCTGGTAAATTATGAAAGAATCCATTTAAAGTGTTTATAATTGGCTCAACGGAAGGTTACAGATGATTCTAGGATTTCCTTTGATAAGGTTTTGTCTATTTTACCTTTCCATGTAAATGAATCATTTATTTTTCAATT
Source organism: Eucalyptus curtisii (assembly GCA_017140595.1). Taxonomy (NCBI): domain Eukaryota; kingdom Viridiplantae; phylum Streptophyta; class Magnoliopsida; order Myrtales; family Myrtaceae; genus Eucalyptus; species Eucalyptus curtisii. The sequence continues at coordinate 9,225,197 of CM029500.1, read as the reverse complement.
TATAGTGATACTGAATTAAATTATTTCATTTATTTTTGTGGATTTCTTAAAGGTACTAAAGTCATGAATGTAATTTTTTTGATCTAGCATACAATCCTGCTACCGTTACAAGTTATCTTTCCTCTATTGAACAATTGAGTGGTACAAATTTCAAAAATGGAAAAAGCAAATAAGTATCATTCTTAGGATCATGTTTTGGACTATGCCTTACGAGTTGACGCTCTTGCTAAACTCATGGCTAAAAGCTCAAATGAGCATAAAGCTACTCATGAAATGTGGGAGCAATCCAACCGCATAACTCTAATGATTATGAAAGGTTCCATAACGACAGCCATCCGATGAGCCATACATGATTCTTCTAATGTTGAGGAGTACCTTGCTCACATTGAGGAGCGGTATGAGAGCACTTCCAAGGAACATGTTACTGCGCTCTTATTTCCAAAAGGATTATTACCCGTAAGTATAATGGAATCAATGTTGTTCGTGAGCACATTACATGGATGAATGATATGGCTACTCAACTTATGTCCTCATATATGGAATTCTTTGAAGGTTTCCCTATTCACTTTATCATGACATCTCTTCCTACGCAGTTTGGTCTTTTTAAGATCAACTATAGTATGCAAAAAGGGAAATGGAAGATGAGTGAGCTAATTTCTATTTTCATCCAAGAAGAAGAGCAGCTAAAATCCGAACAACTTGACAATGCTTATGTAATTACCTCTGTTTCAAATAAAGGAAAATGAAATATGTATGGCCAGAGTCACAATAATGGAAACAGGGGTACCCAACCGTATAATTGACAAGGCAAGTCCCTCTGGTTCAAAAGGACTGAATGATCCTAAGTGTCACTTTTGTAGAGCTAAAGGACTTGTGAGGAAAGAATGCTCGAAATTCCGATAGTGGTTGGAGAAGAAAGGTAATACTTTATCAAGTCATGTTTGTTATGAGTCCTATATTGTTGTGCTCCTTTAAATACATGATGGATTGATGCTGGTGCGACTCTACACATAAATAATTCATTGCAAGTTTCCTTTCAAGGAAGAATTTAAATGGAGGGGACCATTACATTGTCATGGCAAATGGAGCAAAGGTTCCAGTTGAAGCTATTGACACCCTCTGTTTAGTGTTGGAGAGTGGTTTCAATTTGGATTTAATCAATATTGTTTATGTTCCCAATATTTCAAAACTTGATGCTTACGATTATTCATTGAAGTTTGAGGATAAAAGTTGTTCTATTTCTCTTTATGGTGAGACTTTTAATTATGGTTTGTTAGAGAGAAACCTCTGCAAATTGTGTTTAAATTCTTCGTTTACTAAATCATTAGTTTCAATGAATGTGAATGATGAAGTTGCTTAAACTGATAAGAGATGAAAATCAGAGAATGAAAATTCCTCAAAAATATGCCATGAACATTTGGGCCATATATCATGAGGTAGAATGGAACCCTTATTAAGGATGGAATTCTATATTCTCTAGATTTCTCTGATTTTGACACCTATATTAAATGTATTAAATGAAAATTCCCAAAGGGCAACAAACATGGAGCCACAAGGAGTGGGGGATTTTTACAAATCATTCACACTGATATTTGTGAACCTTTCTCAACTTGCGGTATTAGTGGTCATAAATATTTTTCACTTTCATCGATGACTACTCACGTTATGATCATTTCTAGCTTATCCATGATAAATTTGAAGTGCTAAACATGTTTAAGATCTACAAAGTCAAAGTTGAAAATCAACTCAACCTAAAGATCAAAGTTGTAAGGTCTGACCATGGAGAAAAATATTGTGGAATGTTCTTCGACGCAAGTCATAATCCTAGTGCTTTTGTTTTATTTTTGGAGAGATGTGGCATAATTGCTCAGTATATAATGTCGAGTGCTCCCCAGTAAAATGGTGTTGTCGACAACAAAATTGTACTATGATAGATATGCTATGAAGTATGATATGTCATAACACTCTACCAGAGCATCTTTGGTTGAAGCTCTCAAAACAGCCATGCATATCCTTAATCGGGTCCATAGTAGATCTATAATTAAAACACCTTATAAACTATAGACACGAAAGAAATCGAATTTGGAATATTTTCATGTAAGGGGTGTTTAGTTGAGGCAAAAATATATAACTGGCAAATGAAGAAACTCGACCGAAGGACCATAAGTTGTTATTTCATTGGTTACCCTAAAAGATCAAAAGGTTTTAGATTTTACTGCCCTTCACATACCAATAAATTTAATGAGACTAGGAATGCGATGTTTTGGAAAATGCTGATTATATTACCAGCAAAACAGTAGACCTTAAGGAAACTCGAGATGAAGTTTCTACTCGGGATCAAATTTTAGTTCCTATTATTTAAGGTCTAGTGTACTATTACCTTCACTAGAAGGTACTTAACGAAGAAATATAAAGCTTATTCTCCCTCCAATTGATGAAAAACTTTTAAAAGGTCAGGACGAGAAAGGAAATCAACTATCTCTAATGATTACATCATGTATTGAACTCAATGAAAACTAATGATGTCTTAGACCTAGTAAACTAGCCTAAAGGGGCCAAAGCTGTATAATAAAAAAAAAAAAAGAAAGCTTAGCTGGACCCTAAATGTAATGTTGAAAGGTATAAAGCCAGACTAGTCACAAAAGGTTTCACTCAAAGAGAATGAGTGGATTATAACAATACTTGTTCCCCTGTGTCAAAGAAGGACTCTTTCAGAATAGTCATGGTTCATAGCTCACTATGATTTAGAGCTACATCAAATGAACGTGAAAACGGTATTTTTTAATGGAGACTTGTAAGAAGATGTCTATATGGCACAACCACATGTGGTTGAGGACAAGGAACGCATCAAATGTAAACTCAAAAAGTCCATCTATGATTTAAAACAAGACTCAAGATAGTAGCATCTTAAGTTTCATGATGTGATCGGTAATTTTAACTTTAAAGAAAATGCAATGAATCAGTGTATATATCTTCAAATCAATGGGAGTAAATTCATCATTCTAGTATTGTATGTAGATGATATATTACTTGCTAGCAATGATAAGGACATGTTGTATGAGACCAAAAAATTTTCTTTCACATAACTTTGAGATGAAAGATTTTGGTGAAGCCTTTCATGTAATAGGCATTGAGATTCACAATGATAGATCTCAAGGGATCTTAAGATTATCTCACGGAGCCTATAGTGAAAAGATTCTCAAGAGATTCAACATGCATAGCTGCTCTTCCAGCATAAGGGTGACAAATTCAACTTACTACAATGCATTAGAAATCAACTAGAGCTTGAGCAAATGGAGCATATTTCTTATGCATTTGCTATGGGAGTCTTATATATGCTTAAGCATGTACTCGCCCAAACATAGTGTATGTTGTTGGAATGCTTGGCCGTTACCAATTAAACCCAGAAATGGGTCATTGGAAAGCAGCTAAGGAAGTGATGCGTTACTTACAGGGTATAAAGATTTTATGCTTACCAAGAGAACAAATAACCTTGAGGTTATCGGTTATTCTGATTCTACTTATGCTGGGTGCATTGACATTAAGAAATCCACATCAGTTTACATTTTTATGCTAGCAGGTGGACCTATCTCATAAAGAGTGCAAAACAGTTCTTAACTGCATCTTCCACTATGGAGGCTAAGTTGGTAGCATGTTATGAGGTGAGTTCTCATGATTTATGGTTGACGAACTTCATTATGGGTCTAAAGGTAGTTGATACTATTTCAATACCACTAAAAATTCACTATGACAGTCGGGTTGTTGTTTTCTTCTCGAAGAACAACAAGTCAAGTGGTGCATCCAAACACATTGACATTAAGTACCTAGTGGTAAGAGAAAGAGTCCAAAATCAAATTGTGATTATTCAATATATTTGTATGAAAGCCATATCAGCGGATCCCATGACGAAAGGCTTATCACCCAATCGCTTTCGAAAGCATGTTGTTAGTATGGGTTTGGTTAATGGCTTTTAATTTAGACCATGGTTTTATCGTTTTTTGCTTCTTATAATATGTGCACCTTTGAAGTTTTTTGAAATAAAAAATTACGCATGGACCTCATGAACATATTTATATTATAAATCCTAATAATTCATGACTATAAACCCATTAGATGTTGTGTTTAATGTTTGTGCTGGGATAGTAATTGGAGAACAGTACTATGGCATTGGAACATGGATACCGACTCCAATTCTTTTTAGCATAAATGTCAAACATAACCTTACTTAAGGGATGTTGTATATGCTTAATTATGTTGTGCTAAACCTCATGAATTAGATTGATAATAGAACCTTTAGCCAAGTGGGAGAATGTTGGACTTAATGAGGTCCAACCCATTTATGTGGCTTATCAAATTTATTATTCAATATTTTATATATGCCCGATTTGGTTAAATATGTTATAGGCAATATATTGTGACATCCAATTGGGCATGTAAAATTAATATCTTAAACCTTGATGGAAGGTTGAGATTTGGCTACTCTAGGTTGGTCCCATCACTCCCTCTATATAAGATCCCTTTTCAGGGGAGCATATGTATTCCATTATCATGCTTTTGCTATTTCCATAAAATTGTTGAGAGAAAAATACACACCCATCACAACTATCATAGAGGAAAGTGGTGAAGATTCATACCCGTGGGAAGACATCTTCTCACTCGTTGGATTAATAATGGTTACGTTTGATTCGGACATGTTATATTTATTAATTTTATATCATGCTCACTCGTTGGATTAATAATGGTTACGTTTGATTCGGATATGTTATATTTATTAATTTTATATCATGCTCGTGTGATTGAAAAATCTTATTAGTCCAAAACCACAAACACTTTGAATCCTCTAGTTTCTTCTAGGCTTCCCTAAGAGAACTTACTTCTCAGAGTTTCTTGCTCTTGCAACTTTCAGGGATAGTATGACAAGTCATTAAATACTGATCAAGAGGCTTAGAGGCTCTCTGAGGTGGAGTTGGTTCCTGTCTAATTCCTTTTTACGACATGAGTTTTTGCAGAGGAAAAGCTCACCAGAGAGTTGGGCATCAAAATGCTGTATTTACCATTTGGACATGTCTGGTTTTAGTGCTGATGCATACACGACAAGAAAAGGCAGCAGGATAGCTCCGACCAGGAAGTAAAATCCGAGAAAAGCGAACCAAGAATTCATCTATTATCATATATATTCATAATACAAAATTTTATCAGCTGACTTGCTGGGACAGAAGGACAAGCAGTCCTTGAGGACCCACTAGTATTTCATTCAAAAAGCTGACCAGTCCAAACCAAACAACTGGAGTCACATCAACTCCACCGAGGGGAGGGATCAGCTTCCTTGTTGGTATGAGAAGTGGTTCAGTAGGAGCATAGGCGATTACATATGGGAACTTCCCAACGGGAAGTTTCGGGTACCATGACATTACTATTCTCACAACGAAAAGGAAAGCAAAAGCCGAGAGAAATGGGCCCAGGATCCCAATTGCTAGCTTCGCCGTTGCAGGGTCCAGATCTGCGATAACTAATCCATGTATGGTATCTGTGGCAAACTGAGAAACTTGTGGAACATCAACCTTGATGTTTCTAACAATATCATGAGAGTCGAATAGGTCCCTCAAAGTGGCTGAACTTGATGATACCAATTCGGCACTAGAAGGTACTGCAACCTCCCAACACGCACTACATCTCATTGACCGAAGTTGAAAACCTGATTTTCTTCCATTGTGCCACTTGAAGCTTCTCTGCCACAAGTAGAAAGCCACTTCACTAAGACACTATACAACCATCCGAGTTGCTATGGACTATGTAGAAGCCAAATCACATATGGTCACAGCATATCAGAAAACACAAGCCTTTCTCGTTTGTATTTTGAAAATTCCTAGGCTAAAAAGAGAAGCCTTTTTCTAAGATGGAGAGAACGGTTGAGATAAACTAATCAGTAAGTAATTGTAGTTAAATTTTGGAGGCTGCACTCACTGGCTCTATTTCCACCTATTGGATGAAAACAGCCAGAATGAAACTGCAACAGTTCGTAGCTGTGCTCTCTTCTTTATAATGAAGCAGATTTCTTGAGATAGATTTTAAGCTGGGGATTTTTGTGCTCTGCCTGCTTATGTACGGTAAATTACCTAACAAAAGCCACATTGGATGAAGTACAAACAGTTATGGTCATTCAGGCTCAAAGACACTACATTCCAGGTTATAGAATTATCCTTCAGAGACCAATGCCAATCTTCAAGACAAACAAGAACTAGGTTAGCAAAATTGCAAGAACATGGTCAAATTCCCATATTTAGGTATATGATCAGTGTGTGTACATAAGCAGACGAGACATGCAGAGTCAGCCAAAAAACCAATAAACAACAGAAAGGTATATAGGCAGAGTCACTAAGCTGACTGCAGACTTAGAAGAAGTGATATATGGAGGGTCATCGACAATATCAGGGGTTGAAAGACAGGATGAAGTCAAATTCACTCCAAATCATTCGGGTATTGACCAAATGGTATTCATCCAGTCCAAGAAGATCCTGCAGTATCAGTTGAAATTTTGCAACACCATTTATATATTTGACCATACAGAAGCACGCCATACGCATCAAGGCTCCAAAACCCTCTTGCCCTCTTCTTTTTCTATGTCTACCCTCGAAGGGTTTTTTTTCTCCTCCGGCCTCACCATTACGTCCCATGTAACACTATCTAAGAGCAGTACATAATCGACCGTGGAAGTGTCGGATAAGACTAACTCGATGGAAACAACACAAAAAATGACAACCATTAATTTACGAGCACTTCCCGGTAAACTATGAAATTTTACAGAACTGAGCAAACGGTTGTTTAGACCCGAAGCACGAATGGGTACAAGTCCAAGCCGTCACTCCGTAAACCAAATTCCGTGAACACTCTTTGCCAAAGCAAGCATTACTCTTTCCGGAAACAAGATCCTATCGATGCACATCCACATCCCCAGATGCAAGGATCACGAGTTCCGTGGGAAACATAAAAAATGAAAGGGCACCCACAAAGCATAAGCCAGTACTAAGATCAAGAAACACTCACTATCGAGTGGAGCTTCGACGGTCGGGTCACCCGAGGACGCCACCCCCCTGCCAAGATTCGGAGGAAAAGATCACCCAAAGTCAGTTCAAGTCAAGCGCGGCGGGAATTTGCGTTAGCAGGACATGCGAGGATCACGCAAGTACCTCGAATTCGAAGGTGTACGCCAGGTGAGAAGCAAACCGCCATCGTCATTGCTCTGCGAGAGAGAGAGAGAGAGAGAGAGAGGTAGTGGTTGTGGACACCGTGAAGGGAACGTTAAGAAGGTTTTATCCTCGACGACGACGACGAAGGATTGAGCCCATTTCTCTCGAGTTGGGCCGGAGAGTTCGTCTGAACCGGAGTCGACAAGCGAACCGAGTTGAAGAACCGGTTTAGGTGTTTCCGTTATTTCAAGGAGGCTTCTTGTGTTCCATTTGAACCGTAGTTACATGATAGAGGTCATCGGTCTCAAGATAAGTCAGTTTCCACCGACCAGATCAGGCCAAATTAGTTTTCAATTTGTGGAACCGAGAATTTTCCACTCGATTCTAAAATCAGTTAGAGTTTTCCAGCATTAAAAGAAAATGATAATTTACTAATTAGAGTTTGCTTCAATATAAAAATATAAAAAATTGAGAAATCTTGGCTGGTCCACATGTCCGGTCTAGTCCAAACCAATCCCTCAGGAGCCACCTAGGATTGATTCGTTCAGTTCAGTCCAATTTGATTCTCAAGTTGGCCTGCGGTTGATGTACTGTAACAATTTAGTTCGACGAGAGTGTGGAGTAATCGCTCGGTCAAAGGGCCCAAGGTTGGGAGAGAGGAAAGGAATGAACCAAACTTTGTGAGATTAGAAATAATTCACAAAGGCACATTTTGATGTTATAAACAATTTCTACACTCCTAAGATGATTGACCTCTTAGATAAGTGCCTACTTATATGCCAAAAAAATAAAACTATGAGATTATGTATCAAATGAAGCAAAGCGAACAATACCTTAAGGAGTATGTGAACTAGATTACATACTTCATAATAGTTTGAAGACTTGCGACGACTTTTCTTATATTTAATTGACACAAATTATTTATATTGAAAGTTTAAGAATGAGTTTCAATGACCATATTAAATGAATTAAAAATTGAAAGATGATATTACATATCAAGAAAATTTAGGAACTAATAACATTATTTACAAAATAAAAAATTATGCATACTAGCCAAACCCATTATTTTCAACTTGGAAAATGGCACTAATAATATCGAAAATCTTGTACATATATAATATGAAATCAGAAATGATAGCTTTTTTTACGGGTCTATAATTCCTGGAGAATTTATGGTAAAACAAAGTTGTATTATTTTTCATTTGGTTCACGTCATATTTTTGTCGATTATTGTCGATATATTCCCCTCGGATTCGAAAATAGACATAATCGACAGCATAAGCGAGTGCAAATGTCACCCGCTCGAATTTCCTCAATTTTTTTTTTTTTGGTCGGAGAATTTCCTCAATTTACGCAATTATAAAAAAAAAAACCCCATTTTTAATTACAGTCCACACGCCCCGAATCATAGAAAACTCCGAACCGAATCTCATATCCCGTGTCGGGGAAAAAATTCACGGGCGTCGAAAATTCCCAAAAAAAATAAAATAAAAAATAAAAAAAGAAAACGAGAAATGGGAAAATTCCACGTCATCATCCGGAAGCGAACCTATGTCGACGAAAAAAAAACCATCCTTATCTCCTCCATTCCTCCAGCTATTCCATGGTAGTTGCGCACCCCGAATCGCCATCGCCGCTCTCTCTATCCGTCGCCGTCGCCGTCGCCGTCGCCGTCGCCGTCGCCGTCGCCACCGCCACCGCCACCGCCACCGCCACCGTCGCCGCCGCCTTCTTGTCCACCTCCGGCCAGCTGCCCTCTCTCTCTCTCTCTCTAGAAGTTGTGCGCGGGAGGCGTTCGAGCGTCCGCCGCGATGGCCTCGGTGACGCGCCCGAGCCCGCACCAGCTGATGTTCCCGGGCGCGAGGTCCTCGCCCTGCGCGGCGGTGCGGCGGTCCCTCTGCCCTCCCCCGCCGCCGTCGGCGTTCCCCTCGCAATCGCTCTCCAGGGCGCCCGATTCCGCGCTCTGCCACTGCCGGAGCAACGGCGGCCCCTCGGACCCGGCGGCCCCGCCGCCCGACGACTCCTCCGCCCTGCCGCGGCGGCGGTGGGACTCCGCCATCCAGGACCTGCTGAGGTCCGCGATGAGGGCGTTCGATTCCTACGTGGGCGCGCGCGCGAAGGAGCCCGAGGGCGCCCGCGGCGGGGGCCATTCGGCGGGGGAGAGAGGAAGGGGGCGGCGGGAGAGGGGGATGGGGAGGAGGAGGAGAGCTGGGATTGGGATCGGTGGAAGCGGCACTTTGAGGAAATCGACGGGCAAGAGCGTCTGCTTTCGATATTGAAGGTGCCTTGTTATCAGCGTTCCTGTTCTTTCCTCTTTGTATCTTTGTGCTTTTTGAGGAACCATGCGTAGATTAAATGGGGTTCTTTTTTAAAACTGTAATCTGGGTAATTGGTTAAATTATCTGCTGTCTGTTTTGGATTTTTTTATGTTTGATAACATGACGTACTTGTTAAAGTTCTAATGGCCTCTATTCACTGAGTTGGTTTATTCCTTGAAATGCAGTGGTTTAAGTTTGGAAGGAAAAAAAAAAAACGAAAAAAGAAGAAGAATCTTGGCAATTTGAACGCCATAGCTGAAAATGATCATGCACGTTTTCTTGTTGCCTTCGCTTTATGAGCATCTAATTTACACTATTCAGATTCTTTGCACCCATGAAAAGAGGCTAGACATGTCTTTGTTGGTGATTCTAAGGTAACCACTTCAATGGAAGCAAACCTCACCTGCCGATGGAGGCTTTAGCTGTCGATCTTTCAGCAACCCGATACAGTTGTATGCAACACCAAAAGGATCATTTTGACCTACGGTGACCGAGTGCTAGTTTGTAGAGGAATGAGGAGGACATTCAGTGTCCTCCATATATGGAAGAACTTAGAAACAGGTGAAGTTTGTGAGAGAGTGTGAACATTAAAATATGTCATGGCAATGGCATGACAACAAACTATTGGAAAGTGTGATTTGCTAGGGGTTAGAGCTTCTTTTTGTCTCATTTATAGTTTGATAATACGATGTCAATCGCATGTTGACAAAGTACCAGAAAGTATGACCTAAAAAGCTGGAAAGTACGCAGGAATTATGAATTTGTATAGTCGCTATAGCGAATAAAATGTCGTCTTTCCTAGAGAGTCCCACATGACATATTTAACATTACTATTTACTACTATAATGTACTACAAGGACATCTGAAATGACGAGAGGGTGGTAAAAGAATTAGATACTCCTGAGTTGACTGAACCTGGAGGCCGCATTAGAAACATGTCTCCTACTCCGGATTTTTTTTCTCGAATTATTTAGTTAGTATATACTTTAACCATGTTTATCCTAAATGTTACTCAAATTTTAATTTTTTACATTGTTTTAACAGTCACAATTAAGTAATGCTGTACTCAAAGAGGATTATGAAGAAGCTGGGAGGCTTAAGGTGGCAATTGCAGCGGCATCCACTGGTGACACTGTTGGCAGAGTGATGTCTTACTTGAAAGTAGGAACTTGGACTTCAAGAATCATTTTTTGATTCCATTATTCTCCAGCACTGACATTTTGTTGCCTCTTGTTTACTGTTTTGAATTTCAGAGTGCTATAAATGAAGAACGTTATCATGATGCAGCTTTTATGCGAGATAATGCTGGTGCTGGATTGGTAGGTTTCTTTGGTACATGCTTTTGCTTATTCTAGGTGCTATACTCTACATTACTCCTAGAAGGACATGCTGGAGTTTGGGAAAGGCTTACATTGTTACATAATTGTTCTGTATATATTGGTATATATATTGCGATAGTTTATGATTGTATATATATTGTGATAGTTTATGATTATGCTTCCCATCTCGTATGATGAATCTCTGTGTAAAATGATCATCGAGTTCTTTTTTTTTTTTTTTTTTTTTTTTTTTTTTTTTTTTTTTTTGGGGGGGGGGGGGGGAGAATGTTGAGAAAAAATCTGGGGCCATAATCCATTATCACTTCATCATAGTTCCTGATATGAACTCTATTGAATAACTAAGAAAAACAGCAGTTCTGAGAGTAGATAACAAGACGTTGTGGAGGAGATTAGCAATTATATAATGGAAAGGAAATAACTAGGTATGAAGATTCTAAGAACGTTGAGTTCTTGGGCATATTATTATCAAGTTTTTCCATTTTCACTTCATGCAATAATTGAAGTGAATTGGAACTGTCGCCCTATAATTTTCTAACTGACTAGAGAGGACTAGTAAAATTGCGCAAAAGAATCTAGTAAATAATGAAAGTGGTGCTATGGTTGAGATTAAGAGATTGGCAGTTGAAGCAGTTGGTGCTAAGGCCAAACTTTCACTTTCCTTGGTGCTAGCTGTTATATTTATGCTTCAACATAATATTCCCTTTGCCTTTGAATCAGTGCCCAACCCTTTGTATGCTGAACCATGTGTTGAGATTCAATAAGGTGAAAAAACCAAACCTTTTTGCACTTACAAATTCTTGCATTTTCATTCATTGTCCAACCTTGAGTGCCCAAGATTCTACACGTTGATAGCAATTGAAGTAGTTAGACTTTGTGTTGTATATTTTTCTTGATTAACTCTCAGCTAACATTGGTTTGGATTTTTATTGAGTCTGGTGAAGCATTTAATACATTATCCTTGCATCCTCATGGCATTATGTTCTTTGTTTTTTCATGGTTTTTGCTTATAGGTGGGATGGTGGGCTGGGACTTCAAATGATACATATGATCCATACGGTATAATAATTCGTGTTACTGCAGAGCATGGAAGATATGTGGCAAGGAGTTACAGCCCTCGGTAAGCTCGCATAATTAAAAGTATTATTTTCTAACGACAAATTCATCCCATGTGATTTATGTCTGATATGAAGTGAAGAACTATTTGAATGAAAAAATAATTCACAGGCCTAGTTGAGGCTTTCTTGGGACATCATTAGAGGTTGTAATTATAAACATAGATAGGTTTCACAATTTTTTTTGCCAGAGATGGTGTGTTGAGCAATTAGTGAAAGGCAACATAGAGACCGACATTTCATTTGACCCATTAGAAGGGAACCTGTTTAATCCATTTCTCTCCAAACTTGTCAATGTCAACTTTACATATGATACCTGGATAAGAAGATCTGAAGTGGCTATATTGGCAATCATCAGCAATTATAACTGAATTAAGAATTTCCCTACCTGAGGAAAAGTGTGTCAGAGGCTGAAACTAATTTAAGACTAACCACCTTGAGCAAATTATCAAGAACATTAGCAATGAGTTTATAACTGCTTCTTACAAAGCTGAGAGGTTGGTAGTCTCTGATATTTGTCTTTTGAGGGTCTCAATTGTGTCATAATCTGTTAAGTTGAGACAGTTTGTGCCTGTATCCTTGAGGGTAGTTTTCGTCGACCAGCTATCTAGGGAATGTCAACCACTGTGATGGTGCCTAAATTGATAGGAATGCTTTGGTCAACAATGGGGTTAATGTCCACATTCTGCTTTTCTTCCACTATGTCTTCATGTTCTTGTTAGATTAGGTTAGGTTTGATTATGGTTCTATGTGAAAAGCACGCTGATGGCTTTGTCTGGTACTCTTTTGAATGCAAGATGTTGAATACCTAGTTTGCAATCAAACTATTTCATTATTTTTCTTACAATGAATATGTTTAAAAAATCCTGTATCTATGTGAGCTCATACACAGGTTTAAGTGAGAGCTTCTTAAGATTATGCTGCTGTGATGCACTTTTTTGCTATCACTGCTTGCATGTGTAAATTATACTGGTAGAGGAATCTATACTGGAAGTGTTCCTTTTCTTTGTCACAGTTAAGCAGCAAAAAAGAGCCCTGTAATATTGAGTGTCAACTACCTTTTATCTTAAGGTCTTATTACTCATACGGTGCAGAAAGTCTTATCGACTGACATTTTGTCATGCCTTTTATAATTGTGCAAAATGAAACACCAAATAATGACAAGGATAGAGTTCCCAGTGGTAATTAGTTTTGCAGTTTCCATGAGTATGAGGAAATTTTCTATGGATGACAAATTGTCTGCATTTGTATATTTCTATTTTCCTAATCAACTACTATAATATAAAGGGATGGCTAATCAACATCGAGCTCTGTGTTGGCTCATTTTGTGGATTTATACTAGATATGCAGCAGTTTGCTTGTGAGTTCCAGCTGCCAGCTGTAGCTCTGGAGTACACCTACTTGACTGGAAGCAGTCTCCATTTTTGGTTTCTTTTCATTTCTTTTTTCTGTTGTTTTTGGATTGTATGTGTGTGTTGTTGGTTGGCCCTGCCCGGCCCGGAAGAAAAATTTTCACGCTTAGTTCTATATTCTATTGGTTTATTGGTCAAGTTCTTTGTTTTGGAACCTTGTAGTCTTTGCTGAATATAGTATCTTTTCAGGCAACTTGTGACTGCTGCAGGTGGTGTTCCCTTGTTTGAAGTTTTCTTGAAGGTGGACAAGAAAGGCGAATACGGGCAACAGGTATATCTTTTCCTTTTAGGTATATCTGTTGCCTGGGTGTTTGTCATCAGTATAATGTGCTCTTTGTGACAGTTCTTTTCAAATGCTTATCATATGAATCTCTCTCTCTCTCTCTCTTTCTGTGTCTCTGCGCACTGTCCCTTGGCATGCTTGGGCAAACGCAGAATTTTGGTGCCATTTTCTTTGCTTTGATGTTGTAATGTCTTGCTATTGAAATCCAAAAGGTTGTCGAGATCACTTTTCCTATTAAGGGTGTGTTTGTTTCAATGAAAACTCCATGATAAAAGAAAATATCTTCCATGAAAATCATTTTCAAGGAAAGTGGTTAGTTTTCATTTGTTTGGTGGTTTAGAGAAAATGATTTCCTTTTTGTCAGAAAAGGAAGTCATTTTCCCCAATCTAACCTTATTGTTTTCAATCTATGGAAAACGTTTTTCATAAACTGATTAGTTTTCCATCATCCAAACACTGGAAAGTTGGAAAACAATTTCCTAGAAACAGTTTTTCTTCAAACAAATGGGCCCCAAGATAGGTTTTGGTTTTAGTGTCTTTTTTTTTTTTTTTTTTTTTTTTTTGGGGGGTGGGGTGTTAACGTTGTATAACCTTGCTAGAGATCTTTATTGATGCTCTGCCTCCTGCGATTGCAAAAATAAGCTTATATAAGCAAATATTATCTGCATATGTTTTATGGAATCAGAGTGTGATGTTCTGTGGAAATAATGACGTTAACAGAATAGAAATAGCTAATATATATCTGGATATGTTAATTGTGGTGTGTGGACAATGTCATTGTTAGTAAATAGACAACCTAAGAATATGTTTTGTTGTTATTCATGCCAGAATGGACTATTCAAAACAATAGTATTCCGTTGAATATAATCAACTACTGCCTGGGATTTGAGAAGTTTTGAAATGAGGGAAAAACCCACAAACTGTCGCTTGGGGACTTTCCGACAAAATTTAAAATTGCTACCCCTCATTAGTCATGACAATTCGATATAATTGGAAAAGGTGCTCCTAACTTTCTTTTGATGACCTTGGGCGAAATTCCTTTGACATCCTCTGTTATTACTTAAATAAGGATACTTGGCAATAGCTTTATTTATCTAGTTGGGCATCTCTGTTTATGCGAAATGCTGTATATGCTCTGCTTATATTCCCTTAATTGTGTTAAATAGCAGAACTGCCTGGATTCGTGGACAAGCTTCTGCATTTGTCCTTAGGATATGCTTTCTTTCATGCCTACATGTGCATTGTGTTTGTGTTTTCACTTGAAAGATGAAACTCATGGCTAACTCCACTTTTGAAGCTTTCATATCTTAGTAAGTTTAGTATGTGGAGTATTTTCTGCTAGCTAGACTGTGACACTTGATTTTGCATGTGTGTTTAAGGGTATTCACCTGGTTTTCAGGCTGTGTACTTGAAGCGGAGGGAAGTTATCCAAGATCCTTTGATAGGCTCTGTGGTATCTGTTACCGAAAGCAATACTAATCCAGCAGACTCAATTGAGGGAAAAAATGATGTAGTCATTGCCACTACAGAAGATGATGAGAATGGTAGTGGCAGGGAAGATGGTTCTGATCTTTCTGAGCAACTTCCTGGTTTTCAGAATATTCTGAGAGATATGATTCCTGGTGTAAGGGTCAAGGTTATGAAAGTTACAGCACCAGGGAAAGTTGACAAGGACCTTATAGCTAAGGTGATTGAGCAGATGATGGATGATGAAGAGGAAGAAGATGATGTGGATGCTGAAGATTTGGAAGCTGAAGATGAAGTCAAGAGCGAAAGTGATCAAGAGAGAGATGAGATGGAAATGGATGCGATTCCTGGAGTCATTGAAAGTGAAGGGAAAAATGAGTTTGCAGTTAAAGTTGTTGTTGGTGGCCTTGTGCAGAAACTTTCTACCAATGTCCCTACAAAAGACTTACTTCGAGTGCCAGCAATGCTAGAGAAAAAGGGTCATTCTTCATTTTGTTTCTCAATGATTAAGGATGTCAGTGGAAAGGACTCCAGTGGCAGGAAACAGTCTTCTGTGGGTAGGGAAGCTAAGTTCCGGAGTGGTCGTAGTATTGACCAAGTTATGCTTGATCTCGCCAAGTTCATTGGTGGGGAGAAAATACCAATGAAGGTCGTGTAAAGTTCTCTTAATTTGAGTAATCCATTTATTGCTTCTTTGTTTTTGGTTTCAGAGATTTGAACATTTTGTTATTTTTTCTTTTCAACGGTCCAGGTCCTAAAAGATGTTGGTGAATTGATAAGCCTCACTCTCAGCCAGACTCAAAGTCACAGATCCCTTTCCGGATCAACAACTTTTAATCGCATTGAAATACCAAGTTCTTTTGATCCTCTTAATGGTACTTTGCTTCTTGGTATTTAGTATGGATTGTCATTCATGGTCAAAACATTACTTGCATCCCATTTTACTTCCATTAAAAGTAAATGATATCCCTGTACAATCTTATTTGTCAGGACTGTATATTGGTGCCCATGGAATTTACTCCTCAGAGGTCATTCAATTGAGACGTAAATTTGGACAGTGGCGAGAGGATGGGCAGACCAAAGATCGAACAGAGCTCGAGTTTTATGAATACGTTGAAGCCTTAAAACTCACAGGAGATCGCTATGTGCCAGCTGGAAAGGTAATCACCTTTCATCTTAAGATCGTTCATTAAGTTTGGATAATTGATATAATGATAGCCCATAAAATCATTAAGGATGACTGCATCAAAGTAAAATGAAGCTAGTCTAGATAGGTTTTGCAGTAACTGGCCCCAACATCCATTTTCGACTACGAAAAAGGTTTGCGAAAACAGTTTGCTGAACTTTAGTGGCTGTCTATAAAGTTGAAATAATTGCCTGCTTTTTGTTTATTATTTTCAATAGCTCATAAATTTTATGTCGTAGGTATTACTACTGTGCTGGGGGTTGACAGCTTTTCCTGAGATTGTCTAATTAAGTTTAATGTTTGATCAGCTTTTCCTAAGATTGTTTAATTTACTTCTTATCCTCTTCTTTGAACAGGTGGCATTCCGTGCTAAGATTGGTAAAAAATATCAGCTTCCGCATAAAGGGATCATTCCAGAAGAACTTGGAGTGGTATAGTTTATTTTGTGATCTAAAATGCTACTCTACTCAACTCCTCATTTTTCATCACCTCTTGTCAAATAGATTGAAAAGCTACTGATCTTATGACCATTCAGATTGCTAGATATAAAGGCCAGGGAAGGCTTGCTGAACCTGGATTTCAAAATCCAAGATGGGTGGATGGTGAGCTGGTTATTTTGGACGGAAAGGTTAGTGTTTCTAATAGTCTTCTCCATCTTGTTCAGGTCACTGGATCTTCAATTCCTCAAAGTCTCCTAACAATATGATGTTTATCCGTGCAGTACATTAAAGGGGGGCCTGTCGTTGGGTTCGTCTATTGGGCCCCTGAGTATCACTTCTTGGTGTTCTTTAACCGGCTAAAGCTTCAGGATTAGATGCGCATTGTACATAACATCTGAACATGCTACCATTCTCTCCAGGCATGAAGTAAGTTCTTCCTCACTTGAGGTTTAGTGGGTTTGCTCGTATGAAGCTGTCATTTAGTTCTTTATCCAGTGAATGAGTTGGACACAGGTAGTTCATCTGTTCTAGGTTACCAATTAACCTTTACCATGAAGATGACACTTCAATCCTTTGTGGGTAAATAGACATTTTTTGCTCAAGGAGATCTTTCTACCACTATCCCTTCCTTTGGCACAGCAATGCAAGAATGATGCCTATGAAATCAACCCTTTCATGTCTGCTGACGTTGATAAGAGTTCTGAAAAGTTCCTCTATTGTTGGTTTTCTTTCGATTAAGATTTGTGGCACGCATGTAAACTCTTAAATCTCCTTTTGCTTGCTGCTGCAGTAAATCCAGTTTCCAAAATCTCGATACAGCATTTTTCATTGACGTGTTTGTCCAATGAGATAGCATATAATTTTAATATGCGTTTGTCTTTTGGTGGACATCTGCTGAAAGTGCTACTATTTTCCAGCTAATTACACTATCTATGGATGATTTGCCCATGAGTGACCTACAGAGGGAGGATGCTTCTTAAGTGCTCAGATGGCCGTAAGACTACATGCTCTTGTTAAAAGGGGAAAAGGAAGCATATGCTGATGAAGTCTCCTTCACTATTGTGCTAATTCCTTTTTGTCACGCCAGAGGTTTCTCGGTTTTCTGACCACTTCTCGGTCAGTGATACGCATGCTTGTCCTTGACCAATTCTGATTCCAGGCTGAGGAAGTAAGCATGTAGACAGAGACACTGATGGAGTGAAGGCCTTTCAAGGTTCCTCTTCGTGAGTTATCTTCAGTCTTTGCCATACTGAGCTAAATTTTTTTCCATACCTAGTTCTTGTCTCCTATGTTTAACGTCATAATCCCAAATGTAAATGAAGATGGGATGTTTATGACGCACAAGAGGGGGTGTTTAGATGCGTTCATGGCCTCACAAAATCTTATTTAAATTCTATGTAGCGTCTGATGATATTTTCGCTGTTTGTTGATGGCAATCTTCTCCTCACAGCGTCTAGTTTTTTCATCTTGTCTCCCTGTTTTCATATTTGCCTGGTATGTCTTCTTTTTTTCCCCCCTTCTCCCTTTCCTGTGATGATTTTCCTTTTGAAATCTCTCTTTTGTAGTAGAGGCGCTTATTGTGAAATCCATCCTTGAGACATGTCCATATAATTGACCATTCTTGGAGGGTTTTTTGTGCATTTTTGGTTCGCACATTTGATGTATTGGACATCTTGCATTGTGGGGTTAAGTCGGTCTTTCGTCTCGCCTTAACTACTCTTTCTTCTTGACGTCATTTTCTTTTAAACCTTATTATCTATAGAAAAAAAAAAAAACTATCAAAATTTTTTTTTCTCATTTTTTGGCGCTTGATTTGCTTAGAAAAATGATTACCTTTGAAAAATGGAGATATGACTACTAGAAAAATGATTACCTTTGAAAGAAGGGGAAATGACTAAATATTGACGCTTGGATCCGAAACTTTATGTTTGGATACTAAAAAAAGTCAACATTGTTCCCAAGTCCTTGGCTTTTAGGGTCAAGTTTCCGGCACTTTAGCTCAGGTACATTGATAGGCCGGGCTTGGGCCCTTACTACCCACGCCCGGGTCAATTTAAGTCGTATCCAAAACCTAGCTGTTGGTGCCTAATGCCTCGACATTCAAGCTTGGGTTCATAGAGGCAATGCTCAGATCCAAGGCTCAAGCTCTAGTCCGAGCACCTAGGTCGGGGATCACAAAGGCTGAGCGCAGGTTTTTGGCATTTGGGCTCAGATTCTTAAAAATAATACGACAAAATTTCAAATGAAATTGATTTCTACGGCGAAATTAATTTCTCAATTTCTATTCCCCGCAACAGTTTACGAAAGAAAGTTAAAACCCGTTTGATAACGACTCAAAATTTCTATTTCAAATAAAATCCGTTTGATAATAGAATAAAATTTCTATTTATAGGAATATAAATTAATTAGATAACAACATAGGAAATCCTCAAATACAAAATAATAGTCGAAATAATACTAATACATTACAAAAGTTGAAAATACAATTTCATGGAATTTCCGGCATATTATTATCGCTTGCCATTTTATTGGCAATGGTTCTCCTAAGCATATTTATTTGGTTTCCCTCATCGATTAATGTATCGTTTGCAAGCTCATCGTAGATTCAGACAAGTACTGCGGAAGCATGAATATGGGTGCCATCAATGGCGCCTATATAGCCCTGTCATTTTATCAAAAACTAGTATTATACAAGATTATCAATAAAATAAAATTGATGGTGTAAAGGAATATATGAGAATTCTACCTTGAAGTAAGGTTTATGGTTAGGAACCAATCGGGGGAAGGTCGGTTTATTTTGATTCTCGAATTGAATCAGTCAAGTTGCTCATCTCTAATTTCTTTATCGTTGCTCAGTGAACCTTTAATGGCCATTGCATAGCAAAGAGAGAGATTCTCTTGAATCTCTTGCCTTCGAATTAAAATTCAGGATTGTGTAACAATCTAATTATTTTGATTTTGCAAGAATTTTGAATTCGTAAAAAAACAAGGTTAAATTTCTAGGCACGTTTTTAATTCATCTATTACGTAAGAACTTTTTCTTCAATTGGCCATGCGCGTGCCCTTTTCTAGGAGGAAATAGCCTCATTGTTTTTAAGTAAGCATTTAAGAACTTTGGTCATTTTTGAAAATTGGGGACCCATTCGATTGCCTTTCATCCTAAAGAGGAAGTTATCAAAAAAAAAAATTGAAAAAAAAAACACGAGCAAAATAAAATAAAAAAATTAACAATAATTTGTGAAGTTGTGGTTATGAGTGAATTAAGTTAGCAAGAAAGCACAAGGTTCTTTTATATGGTTTGATTTCGGTTTCGATTTCTATTTCGAAACCGAGAAGTTAAAAATTTCAACTTTTCGATTTTTTCAATTTCTCTATTTCGGAATAGAAATCTGCTTCGAAAATAGAGAAATCAAATTGCGTTACCAAACGGATTGTTTCCAAACCCGTTCCTAAACGAAAACGAAAATCGAGAAATAGAAATTTTGTCATGCGCGCGCTTGCCCTTAGTTAATGAAACGTCCTTATAAAAAAAAAAATATATATATATTTTAAATTCAATTTTTAATTTATATTTCTTTTCTTTTTCCTCCTAGCGTTAGCAGTTGACAACGACAAAGGCTCGGGCCTCTGGCCTTGCCAACCTCTAGGGAGCTTGAAGCTCATCGGATCTAACAAACTTGGGTTCATAGAGGCAATGCTTAGATCCAAGGCTCAAGCTCTAGTCCCAGCACCTAGGTCGGGATCACAACGGCCGAGCGCAGGTATTTGACATTTGGGCTCAGATTCTTAGTTAATGAAACGTCCTTATAAAAAAGATATATATATATATATATTTTTTAAATTCAATTTTTAATTTATATTTCTTTTCTTTTTCCTCCTAGCGTTAGCAGTTGACAACGACAAAGGCTCGGGTCTCTGGCCTTGCCAACCTCTAGGGAGCTTGAAGCTTGTCGGATCTAACAAGGAACTCGCCGAGGTGGTTCCTCACCCGAGGTTAGCTCAACTCGCTCGCCTATGACGTTCGCCATTTTCGAAAATTGGGACACGAGGACAATTGATTCAAAGGGCAAGATGATCTCCAAAGATAGAACTCCGGGTACGTAAACGGATTCGTATACGTATACGATGCTTCTAAAAGTAAAGATATGTAAAATTGTAAATGGCGATTTCCCGAAAGGTGAAGCGCGGTTATTTTTTCGTTAGCTCTCTCAAAATGAAACTCGTGAACCTGTGGGCGACTGCCACGTGCCAGTTCCCACCAGTTTCGCGACCGGGGAACGTGCCTCCAACCGACTTCCTTGAATGGCAGGTGAAGGTATCTGGCAATTCGTTTCGTTCTGAGCAGAGCTCGAGGAGGAAGACGACGACGACGACAACCCAGAAAAGCTCTGCGCTTCCTGATCGAAGCTCGACACGCACTCCTGCCCAAGATCACTGGCGGAGATCCGGAGCCGACGACGTGCGGAGCACGGCGAACGGTGATGGTTCGAAGCAGTTGAGGGGCCGGCTTTCTAGGGAGCCTGCGAAGGTCTTCTGCGTCGGAGGAGGAGCAGAGAGAGAGAGAGGGAGGGAGATGACGAGACAGTACGAAGAAGACGGAGGAGAGAACTCGCGCCCGCCGGAGCTGCAGCCGCAGACGAGCTCCGGGTCGGGGGGTAATGGTAGGAGGAGGGTCCGGGCGAGGCCCGACCCTTTCCTGGTCGTTTGCCGGTGCTTCAGCGTCGTGACCGCCATCTGCGCCATCCTCTGCATTGCCGTCAACGTCCTCTCCGCCGTCCGCTCCTTCGAGAATGGATACGACGTACCCTCTCTCCCTCCCTCTCTCTCTTTCTCTCTGTATGTGTGTGTGTGCTGTTGCTCATTGCTATCTGAATCTAATGGTCGTGCCGGGTCGTGTGTCGTCACTAGGTTTTCGACGGCATATTCCGGTGTTACGCGGTGGTGATAGCGTTTTTCGTCGTGCTCGCGGAGACCGAGTGGGGATTCATTATCAAGTTCTGGAAGGTTGGTTTTGGTTTTTCTTCTTTGAATCGTCTGGATGCATTTTGAATTGTGGTTTTTGGAAACGCCCATGTAAACGTGTGAAAAGTCTGGAGAGAATTGCGCTTGCCGGTCTCTGACTATGCTTTCGTCGATTGGACAAATCTCATAGCATGAAAACTCTCAGTAAAGATTGATTGCTGGAGTTTTTTAGCTGCTGAGGATGCTCGAGATGGGTTGCGTTTTCGTAGTCTCTGTTTTTGTTCTTGTTGGAGCTTGTACCCTCTCTCTGCGCCCCCTGATGAACATATTTGGTGAACGCTTTTTCAGGTATTGGAATATTGGGTTGGGAGGGGCATGCTGCAGATCTTGTATGTACTCTTAAAGACTCCTCCTTTATTTCCTGTGGATTTCTTTAAGTGTCATCTTATGGACCTACCAGATTGACCCACGTTCTGTCATCAATTTCACTCATTCAGATTATGAAATACTAGCATTTTGGAATTGCATTATGGTTGATATAGTCATGGACAGATCAAGTGAAAAATGATGTTTTGTCTAGTCTTGAACATGGTTTTGGTTCGAGCATTGAATAATCTGATTTGCAATATGAAAGTTATTGGAACCTTGCTGTTAAAATTTAGGGTTAAACAATCTATATACCTTGTCTTCTGAAATTGTTGTCCCTTTTTAACCAGTGTTGCAGTGATGACCAGAGCTTTCCCAAACTATACTGGGGAGCAGCAAGAGCTTGTTCTTCTTCAGAACATTGCAGCTTATATGCTCCTTGCTTGTGGTGTAGTATATGTTGTTTCGGTAAGG
This sequence comes from Eucalyptus curtisii, assembly GCA_017140595.1. NCBI lineage: Eukaryota > Viridiplantae > Streptophyta > Magnoliopsida > Myrtales > Myrtaceae > Eucalyptus > Eucalyptus curtisii. The sequence continues at coordinate 9,202,650 of CM029500.1, read as the reverse complement.
TTATTGCTCTGAACTGGTTGTGATTGTATGCTCAAAGTCCAATTTTGAAATAACATCGGAGGTTTTCCTGAGAATGTGTGGTAGGGTCCTGAATAATGACGTGCAGCAAAGTTGTAGCTTCAGTTAGCATGCTGAAGATTTAATTATATTGTTGTCGAAGTTGACCTTGGTTTTTCCTCTGTGCAACTCAAATTAATCGGAAAAGAAAACTAAAATCCCTTTGTGTTATGGGATGGAGATATCTCCCCAAATGTAGTTAGACCACAGGCCCTTTGTTTCACAACAATTATTTGCAGCTTCTGATCTTACCATGTATTTTTCTAATTATGGTTTAATAACACCTGATGGAGAATGTGATTCTATTGGTGGACTGGATAAACACAATTTTGTAGTTTCCGTTACATTTGGATCCAAGGAATCCAGTGATGCTTAATCGTTTGCTTTGGTATCGATGAACAGGGAATTCTGTGCATAGGCTTGTTGAAACGTGCTCGACAGAAGAAAGAAATATCAAGGGACCAGGCAGTGAAGGACTTGGAGGTAAACAATGTTTTAGTTAGTGCTCATTCTGGCAGTCAGTGTCATGCTACTAGATGTAGCATTGGCATATGTGGTCTCTCCACTTGCGGATGATCCTTTCTTATCTTTTACATGATCACTACAGTTCTTAATTTCTTCTAGCACTCACATTCAGAAGCTGACCCAACTATATCGAAACTTACGAACACGATTGGGTTTGCCACTGAAACCACAACATAACTTCATCAGAATCTAGTATATGCCAAGCTGATTTGTTCAATTGAACAATCACTAAGGTCCTTTTGGTTTTAGTCTCGGTTTTTGTCTTCTTTGCTGGAGTTCAAAAGTGAAACTTCCTTAAAATAGGGTCAATATTCAGTTGGCTAATTTCACATTTATAGCCTTGTTTTATTTTTCTGCCTTTATTGCTTATTACAGCGAATTTGGGCTGATAACTTATATCCTTTACCATCTTAGGAACTGGAACGGCGCAGGGAAGAACTTGAACAATTGCTTATTGTGGAAACGGCGTGAAGGCACTTTTTTTTGCGTTACTAGCAGGACGTCTTCTTCTCAAACTCCCAATCAAGAGACCAAGGAAAATGATCTCTCTGGATATTCTGACCCGATTCTCATGAGTGTTGCTTTCTTATTTTGTACTTTTCTCTTTACGGCGATAGTATCATTTTGATTTTTTGTCGAGTGATGTGTGGCAATTGTATGGTTTGTGTAAATCAAAATGTTCTTGATTCTTTTCTAGGATGATCAATTACGGAACAATGTATTTGTCATAATTCCTACCCTGTATTTTTCCATCTTCAAAGAATAGTGATCTTGGCAGGCTGAGCAGGAGGTCGCCGAATTTCAGATGCTCGCATAAGCTCTAATTCACTAGAAATCTGGATTATTGTCAGCTGTTAGTGGAAACTTTTTATTAGTCACAATGTGGTATGGTAGTTCATCTTTGCTCGGAACTTGTCCCCTTGTTGTCGACGGTTTCCATGGAAGACATTGCTTTTCTTTTCTTGTCAAAGAGTGAACGAGGGATCAAAGTCACCAGCGTGAAATTTTTCGATGAACAATATGAATAAGTTTGCAGAAGGAAACGAAGGCAAGGGCAGTTTACCTCTGATAAGTGGCATTTTCACTAGGATCTATAAAAGCGCATAGAAGGATTATATGGGTACAGATTCAAGGCTTCAAGGCCAAGATTGTCCTTTTTTCCCAATAGAATGGCCATAAGCAGAGAGAGAGAGAGAGAGAGAGATTCCTTATTGCACTTTGATGAACTAATAGAGGCAGCTCAAGGTAAATAATATATGCGGTCACCTGTGCGCACGTGCAAACTAATGGGATCAAAGCAGTGTCTCCTATCATGACTCCGCAATCTTAAACCTGTCACTTCCAAAACGAGTAGCTTTTATCCCCTTTTGTTGATATGGGGTGAAGTGAATCACAGTGCTTTGGATTTAGTATATCCGTTCATCAAAGATTTCCATAGTTCAAGAAATCACGTTGATATGCAAAAGAGAGAACCTATCTAGCAGGATCAGAGTAAGAGGCTTGTTGCCGGCACGTATGAAGGAGATGGTTGTTGCCTCCCCCACCATTTTAAACTTAAACAAAGAAAATAAATCTACAGTAAGCAAATGCCACAAAACCTCACACGTTTTGGAGAAACTCAGAATGACTTTACTGTCATTTGCACTTCAACATTCTTAGTAATCAATGGAAATTCACACCCGAGTAGTCCTCTATTCAATATGCAACTTTCAACTTTCTGTTGGAGGAGGAAACTTCCATCGAATGTAATCAATAGGGTATAACCCACGGTTTTGTCTATTCTATCGGTAAAAGGAATAATGTAGCTTACACTGCAATGCAGTTGCAGAGTATAATTTGTCACCATTTTGGTACCTTCTAGATAGAGTCCATCCACACAGGACCTAACATTCAATTCCGTCACTTCTTCTCAGATGAATCTCCATCTTTGGTGAACTTTGTGCGCCATCTCTGCTTATTCTTCTCAACTGTGTTATAATTCTCGGAGAATTTTGCTAGCCCTTGTCTGAATGCTCCAAGGTTTACACCATTACCGACCAAAATACTTGTTACTCCCATTTTTGAAACCTGCAAAAGTCAAAGGTATATTTCCTCAAATAAGCACGAAGAACTGGTGGTGTTACACAAAATCCACCATAGAAGCCATAAGAACCAAAAATTACTTATCGTTCCAGATGCTACCTCCACAAAAGATATAGAACACAGGAATAAACATTTAGTCTAACTTATGAATTACCACTTCAATATTCCTATCCTCATCGTCAAAGAAAAGCATTGAGTTGAATGGCACCCCTGTCCTTGAATGAATTCTCTGAAAATGCTCAGTCTTGTGTGACCAGCTAGAGAAAATCTCCTGAATAATTGCAAAGAGAAAATTGAGCATATAACAATTTCTCCGCTCTATCAATTTAAGAAATGCTTGTTCTGAATCAGAAAGGTGAACCACAGACTATGAATAATCCAAATATTGATCCAGAGCAACAAACTCCAATTGCATTACAAAACCACTATGTCTGGTAGAGAAAGTATAACATCATACAAATTTCTCCTAAGGCTACAATTGACAGGGCTATGGTTGCTTGACAAAACCACCTTGATCTACTATAGGAAAAAATAACATTATAAGCATTTCTCCTAAAGCTACAATTGGCATGTTGTTATTTCCTATTCCCTTAATTTGTTTGACCTTTGATGAAAAGGATACCAGTCGATTATAGTGCATCAAAGATGGCTGACAGATTAGCGGAAATACCCTACTATGTCTGACCCAAAAAATCACCAATTCAGCATGCGGTTCAATATCAATTTCAGTAATTGATCTTGTTTGTTGTAATCGACTTATCTCAACATAGATGCCCAATTATAGATCTTTTATGGTTCATATGCTGGGTTAGGTTCATCCGTGTAATAATCTAATAATCAAATGAACAGAGTTGAAGACATGAAAGCTCCAGAACACAAGGTCCCTTGCATGTAGAAATTTCCCCCATCTATTAACAAAGAAATATAGTTCTAGATTCCCATATGGATAAGCATGCATATTGGCTGGACTCCATTCAACCACCAGCAACTCTAACTTCCACAAGGTCTCTCACATATTGTGACACATCTGGTTGACTAAAAACTTCCGCCACTTAGCCAGACAGTTCAATAACTTTTTCTAATCCCATTCATCAAAGATTAAGTTTCTCAGATTAAGATAATTTTCTCTCAAATTTGTCAGAACTTTGATGAGACGAAAGTCATGTAATGATCATACATCACCCATGCCAGATGAATAAATGAAATGCTCTAGCTTGCTTGACCAAAAAGATATCACCATCTAGTCAAATAGTTCAAAAAAATAGAGTAGATACAAATATGTAGAGCAGGGTTGAATTGCCTGATGCTCAAATAACTATGCACACCAGTGAAGGTGGCATAGAGTAGATACAATTATATTCTAAATGCCAACCTGGGCAACAAACATCGACTTCAAGCTAAGTTTCTCCAGAAAAGTCTTGGCTATATCTGGAGTTGGCGATCTGGAAGCAATGGCAACATCGATCCCCTTGTCTTTCAGGGCATAAAGAATACCTTTAGCATGGGGGTAAAGAGAAGGCATTTCGCGTTTGGAGCGACATTCGCTGGGTGTCAACAAGAAACCACCATAAGCAAGTCAAGAAGGTTTTACTCACAATGCAAAACACGCATCTAATCAAACGAAAAACAAAGGGCAGCCTAGCACTCAGGATTCGCCAAATCTTTGTATTGTACTTTCAAAAAGACACCATTAGGCCTCAAGGGCGCCAATGAACGCGAAAGAACAAAAAAAAAAAAAGACATTCCAGCTGCAGAAGGATGTGCAGTTCAACAACATACAGATGTTTCAGAATGAATTAACAAGCTACAAAACACAAATAGTACCGACACCAAATCATATTAAGCTCAAACACCAAAAGATTCAAACAAGAAAACATCAAGATAAAGAAATGAACTAATTCGCAAGTCACAACCGATGCTGATATCGAATTACGTTTGCCCATCATCCAAAACCAATGCCCATCGACATAAACAAAAACTTTTAACAAGATTAGCGTCCAAGAGCTCAAATTTGACATTTTGCTGCCAACCCAATTCATCCCACGAACGCCTCGTCCGGTCACGACGAATTGACCTTGAAATGAGGGCTGTGTCCAGAATTTCACGCAGGTACTTGCGATGGAACGATGGCGAATGACGAAAAGAGAAGAACAAGAATAAGGAAAGAGAGGAAGGAAGGAACGAACCAGTAGAAGGGCCAGAGGGTGTAATCGAGATCGAAGACGACGAGCCTGGGCAGCACCTGGAACATCGTCATCATCTGCAAAGCCTCCTCTTTCACCTTCTCCTCCCCCATTTCTCCTTCCCTTCCTTTCTCTCTCTCTCTCTCTCTCGGTGGAGTGGGACTCGAATTGGCTGATGGATGGGCTGCACTGAACCAAAAAAGTTCGGGTTTTTTGGATTTGGTTCTTATTAAAAATCGAACCTTTTTTTTATTGGTTCAGTTTTTATCAATTCAATTAAAACCAAATCAATAAAATTTAAAAAATTTCTTTTGATTTTGCTCTTTAAAAAAAATGAATTTATGATTATTTTTATTCTTATTCTTTTCTTTCATTTTCTTTTTATTTTTCTTTATTTTTCTTCTTCTTCTTTATTGACAGGTCACTGACCACGGTGGCGGCCGACGACTGGTTAGAGGCAAGTTGGAGCCTCGCCACAAGCCACTAAGACTCAAGCTCACACGATTCCAGCGAAGCCGAGCTCGCTTGATGCCAGCAAGCTCGAGCCTGTAGAGCCTCGCCATTCGCCGACGAGGCTCGAGCTCACCGAAATCTAGCGAGGCTCAAGCCTTGCCAGCACCGACGTGGACAACAACCTACCAATGAAGGAGAAGAAAAAGAAAATAAAAAGAAAAGGAAAATAATTAAAATAACTAAAATTTGATTTTTTTTAAATTAAAATAAATTGAAAGGAGTGCATGTAGAAAAAAAAAAACAATAAAAGTAAGAATCGAACAAAATTTTAATTTTGGTTCGGATTCAATTCGGTTTGATTTAATAAATTTCCTTATCGATTGGTTTTTTTTTTTAAAAAAACCAAACCAAACCAAACCACCTACACCCCTATTGCGCCGTATCGAGTCCTGCGACTAAGGTAAATTTATCCTAACTTTTCTTTGATGTTTAATAGAAGAAAATTCCAAATAAAGATCAAAAGTGTCTTTATTTTTTCAAATAAAGGATTGAAGTGGATAATGTTTTAAATAAGAGTCGAAATGCCTTCATTTTCTCAAATAAGAACCTAAAGTGAATCTTTTTTTTTAAATAAAAGTCTAAACTCATCAGTTGTGAAGAGTAATTTCACCTTTTTAAAATTTTTCTTTTTTCTTTATTTTTTCATAAAAAATAAATAAAACAAAAATTTTAAAAATTAAAAAAAAAAGGGGAAACACAAGGGAAAGGACTGCCACCTACCAATGGCTATCGCCCCATTGCTAGTGGGGCAACGGCGATAGCCAACGAGGTCAATGGTGCCTAGGTGAGGGTCAACGACCCCTGTTGATCGAAGGTGAGGGCCCACTAGCCCAACCAAAGACGAGAGAGGGCGGCGACCCTCTCCCAAGATCTAGGCAAGGGTCGCTAGCCCTCACACTAGTCTAACGGCCCTTGCCTAGGGTCCCTAGACCTTGCCGCCCAAGCCTGGGGGCACTAGGCAAAGATCGGCAACCCTTACCTAAATGGGGGCAAGGGGCGGCGAGCCTCTCCTAGATCTAGGACAAGCTCGCCACCCCTTCCCGTCCCTAGTTAGGGCCCAGCGAGCCCTCACCTCCGATCCAAGGGGGGGAGGGGGCACTGGCCCTCGCCCAGGCACCGATGACCTCGACGACTGTTGCCACTGCCCCACTGTCGGTGGGGCGATAGCCATAAGCGAGAAAGAGCCCTCTCGCTCATGTGTTCCCCTTCTTTTTTTTTTTGAAAAAAAATCTTTTTTAAGTTTTAATATAATTAAATTTAAATTGTCTTTAGACAAAAATATCCTCTAATAGACCGGAATTTTTTGCCTTCAGGTGAGCCGGCAAGGTTAGGTCCTTACTTGAAACAACCATAACCACTTCGAGCCCTTATTTATAAAAAAATCCATTTTAGCATTTTATTTGAGAAAATAAGAACATTTCAAGGTCTTATTTGGAATTTTTTCTTTAATAGGGTTAATACCACGAAAAATCTCAAACTTGTATACTTGTAATGAATTTACTTCAACATAATTTTTTTGATCATCAAAGACCACAAACTGATACATCTTTGACAATATGACCACAAAAAAAATCCAAACTATTATAACATATTTATTCCAAATTAAATATTTTGATTAGCAAAAGCCCCAAATTGATGCATTTATGACAAATATACCCTTAGTTAAATTGGATTAATACCATAAAAGTGCAAAATCAGTACACCTATGACAAATGAATAGTAAAATCTCAAACTGGTACACTAGTAAATTGCCATATATCATCCAACTAAGAAATTTAATAGTAAAATTTAATGGAAACTAATAGAGGGTAAATTTGTCATTAGTGTACTAGCTTGGGGTAAAGTTATCAAATTGTATTGTTTAGGATTTTTAGTTGTCAAAAAATTAGTTTGAAATAAATTTGTCACTAGTGTACTAATTTGGAGTTTTTGGTGCTATTAACCCTATTTAATATGAAATATTAACTTTATTTTTATATTTTGACAAAAAAAACTTTCTTTTATTAAAGTTAACATTCGAATATGTTATTTTGTAAAAATAAATAATTTTAAAAAAATATTTCCTTAAAATTAATAATTTCTACCTTCTCTCTTTATGGGAGCTAAATAGTTGATGAGCCAATAAGGTGATTTTATCCCGGATATTTAATAGGTTCTCTTAACCTTGTTTTTTTAATTGGATCCCACCTTTGAATTTTAAAAATTTGCTAAATGTAATTATTTCATTAAGTATATTGCTATGTCATATTTATCTTTCTAAGGGAAAGTGTCACAAATAATCCTTAAACTTTGATTTAATATGCAATATGATTCTCAAACTTTTAATTTGTTTAATATGATCCATGAACTTTTAATTTGTTTAACGTACTTAATTTAATCCTTATATTATATGAAAATGTATAAGGTCGTCCCTAAGAGAAAGTGACACAAATGATCCTTAAACTTTGATTTAACTTACAATATGGTCCTCAAACTTTTAATTTGTTTAATATGATCCATAAACTTTTAATTTTTTCAATATGTTCAATTTAATCCCTAAATGATATGAAAATATATAAGGTCGTACCTAATCTTAAATTATTAAAAGGATAACACTTAACATTTTCATATTGCTCAAAGACTACATTTTCATCTCTCTCTCTCTCTCTCTCTCTCTCTCTCTCTCTCTCTATGGGAGTGAGAGATATGGGTGATCTTAACCATGATTAATTGTACACTTATAAAAATAATAAATTTTTTTTATCGTCTATGAAAATATTTAGATATAAATTATTGTCAATAATATAATTTTTTTTCATTAACTAATTATTTCAAACAATACAAGTGATCATATTAAAGATAATATTTTCAAAAATGAAGTAAATGAAACCTAAATGTAATTTATCCATTAAATTATCGCTATATTACATTTATTTTTTCTAACGTGAAGTGCCACATTGGCATAAATTGGGCTAGAATGATGACATTGGCTGACGTGTTGTCTTCCCAAGCCGGTAATTAGCCCACAGGCCCTTCGTTTCACGACAATTATTTGCAGCTTCCGATCTTATCATCTGTTTTCCATAATATGGTTTAATAACATCTGATGAAGAATGTGATTCTATTGATTGACTGGATTAACACAATTTTGTAGTTTCCATTACTTTTGGGTCCGAGCAATAGTGATGCTTAATCTTTTGCTTTGGTATTGATGAACAGGGAATCATGTGCATAGGCTTGTTGAAACGTGCTCGTCAGAAGAAAGAAATATCAAGGGAGCAGGCGGTGAAGGACTTGGAGGTAAACAATGTTTCGGTTAGTGCTCATTCCGGCAGTCATTGTGATCATGCTATTAGATGTAGCATTGGCCATACGTGGTCTCACCACTTGCGGATGATCCTTTCTTATCTCGTACATGATCACTTCAGTTCTTAATTTCCTCTAGCACTTGCATTCAGAAGCTGACATGACTCTACTGAAACTTACGGACACGATTGGGTTTGCCACTGAAACCACAACGTAACTTCATCAGAATCTTGTACATGCCAAGCTGATTTGTTCAACTGAACAAGCACTAAGGTTTCCCTTTGGTTTTTAGTCTTGGTTATTATCTGCTTAGCTGGAGTTCAAAAGCGAAACTTGCTTTAAAGAGGGTCAATATTCAGTTGGCTAATTTCACATTGCCTTGTTTTATTTTTCTGCCTTATTGCTTATTACAGTGAATTTGGGCTGATAACTTATATTTTTTACCATCTTAGGACCTGGAACGGCATAGGGAAGAACTTTAACAATTGCTTATTGTGGAAACGGCGTGCAGGCACTTGTTTTTTGCATTACTAGCGGGAGTCTTCTTCTCGAAGTCCCAATCAAGAGACCAAGGAAAATGATCTTTGTGGATATTCTGACCTGATTCTCATGAGTGTTGCTTTCTTATCTTTGTACTTTTCTTACCATGGCGATAGTATCGCTCTTTCCTTCTTAAACTTTTGTCGAGTGATGTTTGGCGGTTGTATGGTTTGTGTAAATCAAAATGTTCTTGATTCTTTTCTAGGATGATGAATTACGAAACAATGTATTTGTCATAATTCCTACTCTGGAGTTTTCCATCTTCAAAGAATAGTGATCTTGGCAGGCTGGGCGGGGCTGCTGAATTTCAGACGTTAGCGTAAGCTCTAATTCACTAGAATTCTGGGTTATTGTCAGCTGTTAATGGAAACTTTTCATTAGTCACTATGTGGTATGGTAGCTCATCTTTGCTTGAAATTCGATTCCTTTTTGTCGACGGTTTCCATGGAACACATTGCTTTTTCATATCAAAGAGTGAATGAGGGATCAAAGTCACCAGAGTGGGATTTTTCGATAAGCACTATGAATAAGTTTGCAGATGGAAACGAAGGCAAGGCCAGTTTACCTCCAATAAGTTGCATATTTAACAGGATCTATAAAAGTGCGTAGAATGATTATATAGGTACAGATTCAAGGCTTCAAGGCCAAGATCTTCTTTTCCAATGGAATGGCCAGAGAGAGAGAGAGAGAGAGAGAGAGAGAGAGAGAGAGAGAGAGAGATTCCTTGTTGCACTTCGATGAACTGATAGAGGCAGCTCAAGGTAAATCATATATGCGGTCACCTGCACACGCGCAAACTAAAGGGACCAAGGTGGTATTTCCTATCATGACTCGACAATCTTAAACCTGTCACTTTCAAAACAAAGTAGCTTTTGTCAAATGAAGTGAATCACAGTGCTTTGGATTTAGTATATCTCCATCAGAGATCTCACATTGATATGCAAAAGAGAAAACCTATCTAGCAGGATTAGAGTAAGAGGGGGAGAAATCTACAATAAGCAAATACCACAAAACCTCACACGTTTTGGACAAACTCAGAATGACTTTACTGTCATTTGCACTTCCACATTGTGAGTAATCAATGGAAATTCACACCTGACTAGTCCTCCATTCAATATGCAACTTTCAACTTTCTGTTGGAGGAAATTTCCATCTAATGTAATCAATAGGGTATAACCCACGGTTTCATCTATTCTATCAGTAAAAGGAATATTGTACTGTAATGCAATTCGGAAGTGTAACCGGTCGCCATTTCAGTACCTTATAGATAGAGTCCATCCCCACAAAACCTTACATTCAATTCCATTACTTTTTCTCAGATGAATCTGCATCTTTGGTGAACTTTGTGCGCCATATCTGCTTATTCTTCTCAACTGTGTTAAAATTCTCGGAGAATTTTGCTAGCCCTTGTCTGAATGCTCCAAGCTGTAAAAGTCAAAGGTATACTTCCTCAAATAAGCACGAAGAACCAGTGGTGTTACACAAGATCCACCATAGAAGCCATAAGAACCAAAAATTAGTCATCGTTCCAGATGCTACCTCTACAAATGATACAGAAAACAGGAATAAACATCTAGTCTAACTAATGAATTACCGCTTCAATATTCCTATCCTCATCATCAAAGAGAAGCATCGAGTTGAATGGCACCCCTGTCCTTGAATGAATTCTCAGAAAGTGCTCAGTCTTGTGTGACCAGCTGGAGAAAATCTCCTGAATAATTGCAAAGAGAAAATTGAGCATATAACAATTTCTCCGCTCTATCATATTAAGAAATGCTTGTTTTGAATCCAGAAAGGCGAACCACAGACTATGAATAATCCAAATCTTGATCCAGAGCAACAAACTACAACTGTATGACAAAACCACTGTCTGGTAGAGAAAGTATAACATCATACAAATTTCTCCTAGGCTACAATTGACAGGACTATGGTTGCTTGACAAAACCACCTTGATCTGCTATAGGAAGGATAACATCATAAGCATTTCTCCTACAGCTACAACCCTTTTCCTCAGCATCTGCAATCATTCTATACGCAATCCTACAATCACGGACAAAAGCATTGGCTGTGACTGCAATTCATCAGAACAAATCACATTGCTAAAGAAAATGTTTCATTTATGCAATAATATATAGACCAGAGGTGGCGATTAAATTCATGCTTCTTTCGACAAGTGCCAACCTCCTGGCATCGTGAGGAATCTGTAATTTGACTGGAAATGGACACCACACTATTCAAATTCCAATTACAAACCTGTCTTTGACACCTGAGCAGGGCTCCATCATTTCGAGCTTCGCAGCGATTCGGACAACACAACCCTCCACCACACGGTTGAGGTACACCAGGGGCGTCTTGCCAATTATCTGCACCGAAACAGCACTCGATCAGAGTACAGCGCCTTAGCAACTATATCTACACAAATGGTGCTGAAGGAGATGCAACACTGCTTGCCTCAGTGACATCTTTCGCAATAAGGGACTCCCCTTCCACCATGTTTCGTCGCCGCACAATCTGAAACAGCCTCTTCTCTCAGCACACAAAGCCTATTCTTATAAACAAGTTGGTGGGCTCCAATTTCTAGAAGGAAGCAAAGTAGCTCCAGGCCACTTCGCGGGAATCACATCAGAATCGAGCCTTGGGCGAAATCAGCGTCTCGACCGAACACAGTACGAAGTGATTCGACACGAGAACCTGGACTCGGGCTTGCGTGTAATGCGCGCGAGTAAAGAGCACGCATACAGAGCGCGGTACTGGGTCCCTCACAAAACTCAGTGCGCGCACAGGATCATAAGCAAGAGCAGAGTACAGAGAGAAAAGAATATGCATGCGAAGCTTTTCTTCAGCAGCAGAAGAGAACAGGAGCAAGCCTCAAAACGAGAACGGACGCATCGCATGCACTCCAGTTCCAAAACAAAAGGAGAAAGACGTGCGAGCTCTTACCTTCTCCGAGAAGAAACGACGAAGAGAGAGAGAGAGAGGGGGCCTGGAATGTGAGCTCCAGATGATTTTGCTTGCGAACGGCCATGTCTCTAGTTAGAGTAGGAATAGAATATAACTGACAAATAAAAAAAAAACGTGAGGACATGAATACGTTGACTTTTTTAGTCATTGTATTACTATCATCTTTTTCAATTTGTGCAAACGAGTCTTTGAATATTATAAATTTTTCGATTAAGTCCCCCGATCGACGACAATATTGACCAGACCGGGGTATTGGCATCGACGAAAGTCACAAGTCTGACAAAGGCCGTCTTCGAATGAAGATAGTTACGAAAGATTTGCTGAACTCTAATTGCAAATTATTTGTCCCGGCAATTTAGTCGCAACAAATTGATTATGTAGAATCGTTGTACTTTTCTTAGATATTTTATATTTAGTCAAGAAAATTTTGGGATGTTAGTATTTTCATGGAAATATGGGGGGATTTCGCTGTGATCTCTCTACTATGTTTCATTAATAGCCACGACGAGAAAAAAATAAAGAAAAATAAAAAAAAAGTTTGATTTGTTGTAAAATATTGCGTTGCGAATATATAATAGAGAAGAGATTGAGAAGAGAAAGCAAGTGAATACTAGAAATAGTAGAGAAAGCCATATATTTCACTGTATTGTGATTGTTGTTCTGATAGTTGTTATTGTACATCGAAACTAAACTCCTATTTATAGGAGAACAAGAATGTACTTATCATTAATATCAATGTATCAAATGATACATGTGCTGGATAAGGGAGATGAACGTTCATTGTATAGGGAGATGTACTTAGAAAGTATGATCCAAATGTACCATAATAAGTACATTAGATAAGATGAATATAATGAATATTCATTCATGTATCTCATTCATTCATGTATTTCATAACACTCCCCCTTAAATATTCATTGTATTCATTATGAATTGTGCATCGAATGATACTACCTCATTAAAAACCTTAAGCCGGAAAAACCCGGTGGGACAAAAACCAGACAAAATGGAAAAAGAGTGCAGAGCACAAATGTTATGATCTCTCTCTTTTATGGATGCATTAATTGCCTTGTTAAAAACTTTAAGCCGGAAAAACCCTGTGGGAAAAAACCGGACAAAAAGAAAAAAGAGTGCAATGCATATATAGCCACTGCTGAAGCTAATCAATCTTGCATCTTGTGAACTCGCCGCATATCAATGCTGCAATGCATAGTTCATAATATCTCCCCCTCAATTGAGCCATGTAGCCACTTTGCTGGGGCTAATCAATCTTGCATCTTGTGAACTCGCCGCATACCAATGCCATATACTAATTTCTCAAAAGTTGATGTTGGCAATGATTTGGTAAAAAGATCTGCAAGATTATTTATGGATTGAATCTGTTTAACATCAATTTGTGGACTTTCTTGGAGTTCATGAGTATAGAAAAATTTCGGCGAGATATGCTTGGTCTTATCACCTTTGATATATCCTCCCCTAACTTGTGCAACACAAACAACATTATCTTCATAAATTATAGTGGGAGAATTTGTAACCGGTATTAAACAACAAGAATTATGAATATGCGTTATAATGGATCTTAACCAAACACACTCTCTTCCAGCTTCATGTAAAGCAATAATCTCAGAGTGGTTAGAAAATGTAGCTGCTAGCGATTGCTTCGTAGAACGCCAAGAAATAGTGGTGCCGTTATAACAAAATAAATACCCGGTTTAAGAGCGAGCCTTATGTGGATCAGATCTATATCCAACATCAGCATATCTAACTAAACCGAAGTTAGTGGAATCCTTTGAATAATATAATCTCAAATCTATGGTTCCTCGGAGATAACGGAAAATATGTTTAACTCAATTCCAGTGTCTCCGAGTTGGCTCAGAACTGAAACGTGCCAATAAATTTACCGCAAAAGCGATATCTAGTCTCGTACATTGTGCCAAGTACATCAAAGCCCCAATTGCATTGGGATATGGTATTTCAGGACCAAGTATCTCTTCATTTAATTCTCTAGGATGAAATGGGTCCTTTTGGGGATCTAGAGACTTTACAACCATAGGGGTGCTCAATGGGTGAGCTTTGTTCATGTTGAAGTGTTTAAGCAATCTTTCAACGTACGCTGATTGATGGACGATTATTCCATTTGCTTTATGCTCAAGCTCTAGACCAAGACAAAGTTTGGTTTTACCCAAATCTTTAACTTCAAACTCCATTTTCAAATACTCAGCAATTTTAGCTAACTCTTCTGAAGTTTAAATTAAATTTATATCGTCGACATAAACTGCTATAATAGCAAACCCGGTTTCTGATTTCTTAATAAACACGCATGGGCAAATAGGATTATTCTTGTACCTTTCCTTAATTAGGTACTCACTTAGGCGTTGATACCACATGCGCCCGGATTGCTTTAACCAGTACAAGGATCTTTGCAATTTTATTGAGAATAAATTGCGGGGAGTGCATGCTTCAGGCATTTTGAATCCCTCGGGAATTTTCATATAAATATCAGAGTCTAATGAGCCATATAGATATGCCGTCACAACGTCCATAAGACGCATTTCCAATCTTTCAAAGATTGCTAGGCTAATGAGAAAAAGAAATGTAATCATATCCATCACATGTGAATATGTCTCATTATAATCAATCCCAGGTCTCTAGGAGAATTCTTGGGCAACGAGTCGGGCTTTATACCCGACAACCTCGTTTTTCTCCTTTCGTTTTCGGATAAATACCCATTTATATCCAACGGGCTTTACATTATCGGGGATATGAGTTACAGGTCCAAAAACCTCTCGTTTAGCTAGGGAAGCTAATTCAGCCTTAATTGCTTCCTCCCACTTAGGCCAATCTTGCCTTTGACGGTATTCAATAATAGATTGTGGCTCACAATCATCATCCATAATTTTATGACCAACTGAGAATACAAAAGCATCATCAATGATTATTTCATTTCGATCCCAAATTTCATTACAATATGTAATGGAATTATCAGTATTCCCGGGATTGGTGTTCATTTTATGGGTTGCGTCTCTTCAGGGGCAATAAGCTCTTTAGGAGAAAGCACAACGCCATGCTCTTCTGGAGCGGATTCCTGATTCTTTCCCCCTCGTTTTCGAGGAGTAGTATTTTTTGATCCTATCGGTCTACCACACTTCAAGTGCGGGGGATTTTAATCCATTTTAGCCTGTCCTTTGGGAACAGCTATCCTAGCTAGAGTATTTGCAGCTGGAATATGATAATAGTGCAAATAAACGTGCAAATGTATCATTGCGCGTAGATAATAGGCAAACATGGGATCATCTACATGATGCATTCACTAATACCATAAAATATCGAAATGGTCCACTTAGTGGTTATATTGGTCCACAAATATCACCCTGAATTCTTTACAAGAATAAATGAGATTCAAGATTAACCTTTGTTATAGAAGGTTTGATAATGAGATTTCCTTGTGAGCAAGCCTCACAATTATAATCCTTGGACAACAATACATTTATATCCTTTAAAGGGTGCCTTTTTGTATTTTGAATTATCCTACGCATCATTGAAGCGCCAGGATGACCAAGGCGATCATGCCACAGTCCAAACTGATAAGGGCTTACCAATCTCCAAGATGTGGTGGCGTAGGTTTCAACAACCTTAATCAATACAAACCCATAGAAGAAGCTTCTAGCTTCTCATGGATGATCTTCAAGCCCATCTTATATGAGGAAATGCCAATATATTCTTTATCTTGCTCATAAATAGTCTCAATATGGTACTCATTACGGCGTACATCTTTGAAACTAAGCAGATTCCTTTTGGATCTAATACTTAGAAACGCATTCTTAATATACAGGTTGGTGCCATTTGGCAAAATAATCGTGGCATTCCCAAAACTATCAATAATTGAAATAGGACCTGATATTGTATGGATTTGTGCCTTCTGCAATGTCATACTCGAGAAAAAGTGTCTACTACGAAATATAGGATGTGTTGTTGCATTATCAAGCAAACAAACATCTTCCTTTTTCTCGGTATTTTCCATTTGCATTTATGTTGACAACTTCAGGTGTCAAGTATCATAAAATTTGCATATAATCATTGCAAAATTAAATCCTTAAATTAAGTAAAAGGATTTACAAATATCAACCGCCACTTCAAGAGCAGAATGATATTTTTAGATTTGAAATTTGGCTTTGGGCCAAGAAAAATAAAAATGAAGAATTGATAGAAGATGATGAAGTATAAGTTGATTAATAAAAAAAAAATACCCACATTGCAAAAATTACTTACTTAGTCGGTAGATTCTCGTGCTTGCAAAATTACTTACTCAGTCAGTAGATCTTCGTGCTGATAACGTGTTGTAAAATATTGCGTTGCAAATATATAATAGAGAAGAGATTGAGAAGAGAAAGCAAGTGAACACTAGAGATAGTAGAGAAAGCCATATATTTCACTGTATTGTGATTGTTGTTCTGATAGTTGTTATTGTACATCGAAACTAAACTCCTATTTATAGGAGAACAAGAATGTACTTATCATTAATATCAATGTATTGAATGATACATGTACTAGATAAGGGAGATGAACGTTCATTGTATAGGGAGATGTACTTAGAAAGTATGATACAAATGTACTATAATAAGTACATTAGATAAGATGAATATAATGAATATTCATTCATGTATTTCATTTATTCATGTATTTCATAACATGACTGACAAACTTAGCAAATAAATAAAAAGATGAAGAGCATTGCATCATTTGCGGACCGGGCAAGGAGACTTTGGCGAGGGCAGCCGGTTTGATGTCTACATTTATCTTGGTGTCATGGGAGATGCTCTTGTAATTTAATTTCCGAAATTAAGATTGGCAAAATAAATAATTGCAAATTGAGACTGAAAATTAAATATAAAGATTCAGATCTTATTTATTTCATGGGAAATGAATGACTTAGAAACTATTTTATTCTAAAAATAATCACTTATATAACTCGAAATAATTAGTTAATGGAAAATATTTGCATTATCAAAAACAATTTATACTATTTTCATGGGCGATGAAAATATTTTACATTTATTTATTTTTATAACGATCATACAAATTATATATTTTCCGCAAAATAAATACACTCAAAAATCACATCTCTTATATCCCATCCAGTTCAAACTCTAGTGGTCTAGAGTTCATGGGTCCTGCAACGAGTGACTATCGTCCTTACTCACTAGCAATGACCGGTAAAAGTTCGAATAGTTTCAGACATCTTTATCACCATATCCAAATTTAACATTAATTAAATCAAGAGGCACAATGAGGCCATGAGAGTAAGCTTTTCGCATGGATAAGTTCTCGTCTATTTAGACGCCTAAAGTAAATCCAAATCTATCCATAATATTTTATAATACAAAAAAAAAAAAAAAAACGATCTACAAAATTTAAAGTAAGATCTTTTGATTGAGTTTGATTTTGAAACACCATTAGAGATACAAATTGGTTATAGATTAAATTATCTTTTCCTTTGCTCAAAAAAAAAAAAAAATTATCTTTTCCATTATTCTAGCTAACCGGGATTCTCACATCCCCCTACAAATTGGTTCTCTTATCTCTCTCTCTCTCTCTCTCTCTCTCTCTCTCTCTCCCTTTCTCTCTCTACATCTCCGAGTTGACTCGCCGGAGCACGGCCGCCTGCCCCGGTCCGAAGGCTCGCACGCACCATGGGAGTCCCCCGCCTTCTACCGGTGGCTCGCCGATCGGTACCCGAGCTCGATTGCCGATGCCGGTGAGGATGAGCCGGCCGATCGACCCCTCGAGGCCCAAACCCTAATGGAATGGAGTTCGACAAACCTGTACCTCGACATGAACGGGATCATCCCCCTTTCGGACAACAGGAAAAATGTTTTCAGTGCGGCCAAGTTGGTCACCTGGCTGCTGAATGTCGTGGCAAGACTGCTGATGATATGTTAAACGATATTCCTATCCACAAGAAGAAATATCAGGTTTGTTGAACTCTGATTTAATGTTGAGTCTCTTATTCCCTGCTTTTCTTTTGTATGACTGTTTGTAATGTGGCAGTTCCTCAACATTTGGGTACTCCGGGAGTACTTGCAGCATGATCTGGACATACCAAATCCTCCGTTCGAGATTGATTTCGAAAGGATAGTGGATGATTTTGTATTTTTACTTCGTTGGCAATGACTTCCTTCCACATATGCCTACATTGGAGATTAAGGAGGTATGTCACATCTAGTTCCTTTGATCAGATCACTATTATGCGTGGCAGCAATCGCGAACTAAGATGTTCACAACTTTTCGCCTAACAGAGACCCGATTTCATGCTAACCTGGTGGTTTTGCTTGGGTTTATTCCGTGTGCTCACTAATTATGCGGACTTAGAATGCTCATTGTGCATCTTTCTGTTCTTCAGGGTGCTATCAATTTACTAGTGATGGTTTATAGGAGGGAGTTCACTGCCATGGGAGGTTACCTTATTGAAGCAGGCGAGGTAGTTTCATTATGCATCCTTTGATATGCAGTTTTCAGTTGGGTAATGTTGTGGTTGGATGATGAATTCGTGGGTTGGTTGCTCTAATACTAGTTGTTCGGCTTACATGTTCTTGTTTGTTGAAGAGTTTATTTCTTCTTTAGGATGTGGTTTCCACAAGGCTTTTCTAGTTATTTTTAGGGTTTGCATGACAAACCTTTGTTTCTGTTCCAGAAACAATTTTTCTATTCCACGCCGCCGGACGCCGCCGCCGCCGGCCGCCGGACGCCGCCGTCCGAAAAGAAGAAATTTTGTGTCGTTATCTAACGAATTTCTATTTTTGGAGTAGAAATTTTGTGTTGTTATCAAACGGTTATTTTTGCTTAGAAACTCTTCTAGAAATAGAAATAGAAAAATCTGTTTCTGTTCTAGAAACTATTTCTGGAACAGAAACTATTTTTGGAATAGAAATTGTGTCGTTATCAAACGGTTATTTTTAGCTGCCATAACTATTGGCTGTCAGTGTGTTTTTGGAAAGACATTTTCTATTTTGCGTTTTTTCTTATAGTTTTGTTTTAACTCTTGCGAATTTGATTTTATTTAGTGAACATGTCAAATCAGTTGGTATATGCAGAGTCTATTTTGTCATATATATATATATATATATTTTAAGGTTTTGGTAGAAAATCCAACAAATCCTAGTTTGTGATGGTCGTGTGAATCCATTAGTCTATTCGTTTCTTGTAAAATTTAATGTATTGACAGTCTTTGATGAGGAGTTTTAATTTCTTTCTCGTGTCCAGGTCATGTTAGACAGAGTAGAACATTTATCCAGTCTGTTGCTGTCTACGAAGATCAAATTTTTCAGAAGCGGGCTCGCATACAGCAGGTAACTTTGGTCATTTATGAATGCTATAAATTGAATCTGTTTGTAAGGTAGCATGTGATGGAGAATTCGAAGAATGATCCAAATTCTTTCAGTTTCTTTTGGTGTTATTCGTGGAACAAGTGGAGTGGAAATAGATTTTTTATTTATTTATTTTTTAATTCCATTGAAAATAGTCGTTGAGGACTCATAATCAATTAAAGCATGCGACACTTTTAGTACGAACTAGTGAGTACAATACATATGCCAGCATTCAGTCCTATTTAACTTTATGCTCGACATTTTCTCTAGGCAGTGGAGAATAATGAAGAAATGAGATCTAGATCAAGAAGAGTCATTAGAAGAATTACAAAGTCTAGCTGTTGACAAGGTATGCAAAGAGTTGATTTTCTCCTTTACCTGTGTGGTAATTGAATATCTTCTGTTTTGCACTTTCAGTTGATCAAAGTCAATTGAAATGGGGTAAATCATAATTTCTGTAATCAATAAAGATGATGCAGTTTTGTTTGGGCGGGGACTATCATTAAGTTTGATTTAGTTCTCTGATTGTAGGTTGGGATTTAATGAAGAGATCAGGTGCATTGAAAAGATGTGCACTTAACAAGTCGAATGAATCAATCTTTAAGTGGCTCCTTTTATATCTTCCTAGCTTTGATTACTCCAACCTCTCCATTCAATAGATTTTAGCATTATTTAACTCTTGTGCTGTCTAACCGAAAGCAGTCTTATATGATGAGTGATGTCTTATGGACTCCAGTGTGTACCATATACATGAGCTTGAATGGTGTTGACGCTACTCTTTTTTGGGGGCCAGAGTATTTCTGCTATGTTCATTTTTTTTTTCTTGTGTCTTTTTTTTTTGGGGGGGGGGGGGGGTGTGAGCATATGGGAGAAGCTAAGTTTCACATGGTGTACCATTGAACTGTGATTTTCCGTATGCTCTCAAGTGAACATTTTATGAGTGAAGATACCATTTTTTAAGCGTTCTGAAGAGAATGATCTACCTTTTACATATTTTGAGTAGTCAGATAAATTGAAAAGTTTGACTTTTTGATGTGTTATTTTTGTGGATGAATTATATCTATTGTCAGTCCCATTATCAATATCTCAAAGGAAACATGAGAAGCTTTACGAGCTAAATAATCAATTCTTGAGTTTGATACACTATGGTTTGAAATCAGGTTAGATTAGGGGAGCCTGGATACAAGGAAAGATATTATGCAGAGAAATTTCATGTGTCAACTCCAGAGGAGATAGAGAGAGTTAAGAAGGAAACGGTAAATTTTTTTTTTCTTGTATCTTAAAGCATTCAGTTTACTTACTTTAATATCAGTTTTATTTTTCATAATTATTTTTCTTTTATTTCATCTCGTTTGTCTTGGTAACTTAGTATATATTTGTTTTACAGTGTTCTGTGCTTACTCTTCTTGATTTTAATTATTGTGATTGTTTGTGGCATTGATTTGGTTTGTTTGGATGGTAAAGCAGTCTTCAGACTCTGAATCTCTTAATAGCAATTCCTTTACATTTAGATGTCTACTTTTATTGCAAATCTGTGTGGATGTGGAAGTTACGTAGCTTTGAGGAGCTGTAACTGTGTTCTTTTAAATAGGAAAGACATAATGATAATTCCTTTTTCTGATATGAATCAAGAGGGAAGTTCTTTTTACGTTAATTTTCCATAGGAAGTGTTCCTTTTATGGAGATTGATTTATTTAGGAGTATACCTGATAGTTTTCACAGCCAATGTTTTGCTTGGTGATTTCTATGGAAGAAGGATCTGAATAGCATTTAGTCAACTGCATTTGGACTTCAGATGAGGCTAATTTATTCTTCTGCTTATCTTTAGACAATTTTAAGTATGACACTTAGATATTCTGGAAGAAATGTTGCTATTGGGGCATTAGCTTTGGGTAAAAGGGTATTGGTCAACTAAGCTGGAATGTTCTGATGCCAGGAACTAAGCTGGAACATTCTGGCTCCATCATTTGTTTAAAATGGTTTTTGGTGAACTAAGCTGGTACCATCTGAATCCTACTTTAGCAAATAGATGTTTTGATGTATCTCAAGTAGATGCTTATGTGGTTGCATTTGGTCTTTGCATGGTTCAAATCTATATGCCACCAGGTGCCAAATTTGAGTGTGATAGAAAAGAGTGGCAGCTTCCTTGTGACTTGATATTTTTGTGGGTACGATACTTGGTAGGAATTTTCATGTTGACAGTGCCTATCTTTCGCATTGTAAATATATGTCATGGACTTATTAATTGGATGAGTTCTCGTTGTCAGAAGCTTCAATTTCACTGCAGTTCCTCATTCCAGATTGTGTTATGAGCGACCCGCACAAAACAATCAATCAAATTACAAGCATAAGCGTAAGAAAATGTTTTTCCTACTAACTATCCCATAACCTATCGCACCTTATCACTCCAGACCTTGACGAGGTTCTGATATCACTTTGGGCGGGTATGTCACGCCCCAAACCTCGAGTATGCGGATATCCCTCGACGGTCGATTAGAAATGCGACGTTTTAGGAAGTGTCGCCGACCCATTCTTTTAATCTTTCGATTAAAAGCATGTGGAAGCCAATTAAATACACACCTAGTCAACCATAAAAAATAGGGATAGTAAAAACACACAACAATTTTTCACAAACTACGATTTATTTATTAACAGGTTAACCCGACGAGTATGATATGTGCAAGTTTACTACAAAAGCGACTCCTACACGACCTACTAACAAAAACGGTCAATGTCAGGGTTAACTTCCACTTTCACAACCTATACAAGCTCCTACAATATCTGCTATAATACCTAGGTGCAAAATTGTGCATGGGGTCAGGTGGTTACGGCTCCCGGGCCCCTCCGGCTCGGAATTCAAATTCAAAACGACACCATCAAGAGTGTCGATATCCATGGATGGTCCATCAACGTATTCGATGGGCAACCCATCAAAACCTTGCAAGGGACCAATCCTATCACCGTTTGTCATTCTGCTGGCCACGACATCTGCTCAATTGTCTGTGCATTCCCTAGGGAGGACTTTTTCCGAGGCCTCCAATTATAAAGGACAAGCCATTTTCTCCTATAAGCATTGTTTCTGAATTTCTGTGGAAGCCTGTGGATATTTTCGCATTTAGTCTGTTTTTTTTTTAATTAATAAAGATGTCAGATGTTCGACTCGACACCTTCATATAAAATCGCATTATTTGTGTAAAATTTTATTATGATTAAACTAGCCGCGTACCACATCTGCTCAATTGTCTACGCATCCCCCAGGGGGACTTTTTCCGACTCCTCCAATCATATAGGACAAACCATTTTCCCCCATAAGCATCATTAAGAGTTCGAATTCTTCAATGGCTGTAACACTGGGTGTTATCTCCTATCAGTGATGGTTATTGTGTTCAATCTAATTGGCATCTCATCCAAAAGTCGTGCATGGACAAGGTTTACTTTGTTTGTGATGTTGGTGGCCTTAATATTATCCATGGTCACATTTTCGATGCCTATGGTCTTGCTGAGCAAGGAAGGAGAAATAGAGGATGGAAAGATCACGTTTACTCATGTAAAAGAGGGAGTTGCAGTCGTTGCATGGTCGGTACTAATGGGAGTCATTTCCTTGGAAAAAGTCCCTCCATCGAGTAGATTTAAATCATAATAAAAGTCTACATGAACAAGGCGGTTTTACTTGAAAGGACGATAGGATTGGTCCCCTGCAAGGTTTTGATGGGTTGCCCATCAGATACGTGGATGGACTAGGAGGCGACCCCATGGACATCAACACTCCTGACGGTGTCGTGAATCTAGATTCTCAATATCACATCTACTAATTCGTACATAAATAATCAATTTTCATTCTCTAATTTTTATACGATTAACTTGATCACAAGACCTTGTCCATGCATGACTTTTGGATGAGATGCCAATTAGACTGAACACAATGACCATCATTGATAGGAGATAACACTTAGTGTTACAGCCATTGAAGAATTCGACCATAATTTGGATCATCCAAATGTGGAGATTCTTTGATATCTTTAAATAATTTACATAGATTTTACACATTCCGTAGCTAGCTTTTTAGAGATTAAAAGCATGAATAATAAAAAGAAAAACGGTGTAGTGTTGATGCATTCCATCATTGATTGTTGTCACGCCACGATCCTCGAGCGCGTGCCCATCCCTCGGTGGTCGATTAAATTGCGACGTCTCAGGATACGTCGCCGACCCATTCATTTTAATACGCATGCGGAAACGAATAAATAAATCCCTAGACAACACAAAGATGTGATAGAAAAGCATGGCCACAATTTTAAAATCACAACACATCTTTATACACAATTGACTAGTTTATTTATAATACTAGTCTATACACAAAGGTCTACCAAGAAAGCCGGCTCTCCATAACGAAAATGTCCTCAGACCAGCTAGCCAAACTCATTCGTCGATTCTTCAGTCTCCACCGGCTTCGGACGGGATGTCGGGTCCTCCACCACGCCATCGCGAGGGTCAGTTGCATCCTCGTCTAGAGTAGCATCAAGTACTACAGAGGGGATACCAAAAGTCCTAAGGGGACCCACCATGAATCCATTGGGTCCATAGCAAAACCGCACTATGAATCGATGAGGTATCCTATGAGGTGGATCATCTTCGACCCAAACAGTGGTCACTACAAGCTCATAGACCCAGTGAATTTCGGGATCGGGGTAACTAGAAACCCGCTTGGTAACCCTCATGAGCTGGCCAAAATGCTATGGATGATTCGTCATCTAAGAACCTGAAAATGTTGAGCCCACGACGGGGTGAGACAATGTCTCAGCAAGTTCACCCCCTAAACTCCGACTAGGAAGGAAATACGCCTAAAGGCCGTCTATGCACACACAAGACGGAGGACTTACCTCGCTTTAATTCCCACCTGCAAGTCAGTACAGTTCATATTCTCAACCAACCCATTCAATTCAAGTCATCGATCCACTCAGTCAATCAACTTGATTCGATACCAACAGTACTATCTATCAATTCGACACCATATATCAATCTCATTGATACCACCACAGCTCACACAAGTTATAATATATGGTCATAGCTCGCTCAAGCTGATAAAACTATCTTAGCTCACACAAGCTGATAAGGTATATTGCTCTCACAAGTTGATGTGCAAAGGGGCTCACACAAGCCGACAATTCACCACATTGAAAATACTCGATAAAATAATCATGTGGGTCCAAAAACGCCATATCTTTCTTTTCAAAAATCTCACTAATTATATAGACCACAAAGACATTTCTGGCGTTAAAAACTAACGGCCGGTATTTTCCAATTAAATACCGGATTACTCAATTTTGGGATAAATACCCAAAATTACAAATCCTAATCAATTTACACAAATCAGCACTCAATTAAATAAACAAAGCATACCATTGAAATCGGCACAAAAATCCTATCACTGGCTATCCCGATATAATTTTCGGTAAATAATAAATTTTTAAATAAATACAAAAAATAATTAAATAAATACAATTAAATGTCATAAATAGAAACTTAGGCCGGAAAAGCCTAATCAAATACCGAAACGAGCTCGGAAAATTTCTAAACTTATCTAGAGAAATAAATACAATCTATCTAGTTGCTAATTTAGCAATTCTAACCACATAACATGCAATAACGAGTAATTAAATCGTTAATCCGTTCTAACTGACCACATAAACCATACTTAGCCTAAACATTAACTTTTAAGCATCATTAACTTCCGAAGCAGAGTTTAGTGAGTAAACTCACCGGTTTTGCGATCCGGTGAGTGCATGACGACGGCAACGCAGAGACGGGCGACAAACTCTGAAGTGATGACACCCGACGAGCTCGGAAGAGGCCCGAAACGAGCTTATAAGGTCCACGGTTGGCTGGGTTGCTCGATTCTGTCCAAGAATGGAGCTTATTGGCCCGGGGCTGAAACGACAAACGGAGGAGGACCGGTGGCCCAGGGCGAGCAGGCGGGCAGGCGGGGCTTCACGGCGGCGGAGGCGAGCTAGACGATGGCCTAAGGAGCTCGACGGCGACCAGGAACGGCTTGGGGGACTGGCTGGGCACAACAGGGGTGCGGGTTGGCGGAGCGATAGGTGTGGGCAGTGTGCGGTGGCTCCGGCGGCCTTGGGCGGACGTGCGACGGCATGGGGGACTTGGCTCGGCTTCCTCTACAACTTTGGAGCTTCAAAATCACTGGAAATGGAGAAAGTGAGCTACTAAAGAAGAAATGGGATAACAACAACTTGGAGGAGGGCTACCACACCTTCTAGAAACCAATATTGTCCCCTTTGAGCTCATCCAACAAGCCCCACCACTCCAGCCTTGGTCAGTAGCCCCTATCCACTTCAAAGCTTCCCCAACACACTTGACAAATGGTCCAAAAGATTGTGCACCAAGGGGGCCTACGAATTTGGTACCAAGTTGCCCAAATTGAACCTATTTCTATCCAAATGGACCTAAACTGGTCCCCATAAATTCCACCAATGTGCCCTCAATTAAATTGACATTTTTCCTTGTCAATAGAACTAACTTGCATCCTAAAATCACGATAAAGAATGGTTCTTTGAATTTTCTGGTCGAAAACAGCCCTATATTGAATCTCTACCAAAAATCTCAGCTTGTAGAAAAATCTTTGGAAGATGACTCGACGTTCCTAAAATAAATCGTGACATGACAGAACTTTCAATTTCGAATTCGGATTCAAATTCGCGGTTAATTTCAATTTGGCGTGATTTTAGCGTGATTTAGCCTACCAGGTAGCTTTTAGGAATTTTTGGTGTAATTGTCCCGTGGTCGATTATTTTCGAGCCACAATGTATCTCTTCGATACATTGGCGACTTTCGGTTGTCATGAAAATCTCGAGATTTCAAATACGGGCACATGGTACCAAAACGACAGAATAATCGTTCTAATGTCGATTGCCGAAAATTTTGCAATCTGGTGGAATTACCCATACTTTGATCATATATCTTAGTCGAATCGATCTATCTTTGATCTCTAATCGATTTTTAACTGCGCCGTAATGACTATTGCATATTAGTACGGTCGAGCAGTCAATGCTTGGTCGAATTCTTAAGTTTATTACATTAAAATCCCTTAATAGCTTCACTTGTTATGCTTGTTATCTCATGAGTGGCCAACTCAGAGAAAAGAACTATAGGCGTGTCGATGAAAAGCTCAACTTATTCAATCGAAAATAAAGCCTTAAAATCAAAATGTCACGACTCTTCACCTCTTATAAAAATTTCGTTCTCGAAATTCAAACCTTAAACCAAAACGGTGGGGATACAGTCGTCTCATCGAAACTTCGCTTTCCCATGTTGCTTCTCCTGTCCCGTGGTGTTGCCGGACCACTTTGACCAAGGGAAACGTCTCGGTATGTAAAACCTGCTCCATTCGATCTACGATCTGAACTGGGCTTTCCACGTCATCCACGCCTAATTCCTCAAAATTTATCCTGTGGGTCGGGTTGGGTTCATACTTTCTCAATATCGATACGTGAAAGACGTCATGCACTTGCGCCAACCTCGGCGGTAATGCAAGACGATATGCTAGAGTCCCTATCTTTTCCAAGATCTCAAAGGGACCTACGTACCTCGGAGTCAGTTTCCTTTTCTTGCCAAAGCGCGAAGTACCCCTCATCGGTGACACTTTCAGAAAGACGTGCTCACCAACTTGGAATTCCAATGGTCTTAGGCGCTTATCTGCATAGCTTTTCTAGTGGCTCTGAGCGGTCTTTAATCTAGCCCTGATGATTGTAACTGCATCCACTGATTGATAAACCAACTCTGGGCCTGTGATCTTTTGTTCTCCAACCTCATTCAAACAAACTGAAGTTCTACATGCTCTGCCGTACAATGCTTCAAAAGGAGTCATCTGAATGCTCTGCTGGTAGCTGTTGTTATAGGCAAACTCGACGAGATGAAGCCGTTCCTCCTAACTTCCCTTGAAATCCATCACGCAAGCTCGCATCATGTCTTCGAGGGTTTGAATCGTCCTCTTAGATTGGCCATTCGTCTGAGGATGATAGGCCGTACTGTATTATAATTTCGTTCCTATGGTGGTCTACAAGCTCTTCCAAAAAATAGCTGTAAATCTCGGGTCTTGATCTGATGGAATCGTCACCGTCACTCCATGTAGACGAACGATCTGACGCACCTACAACTCTGCGTTTTTGTCCAAATCCAGATCCTTCCGTACTGCAATGAAGTGAACGGCTTCGTTAGTCTGTCGACCACTACCCAAATGGAATCATTACCCATCTGACTCATTGGTAATCCTGTCACAAAATCCATCGTGATGTGCTTCCATTTCCACTCGGGAATCTCGGGAGGTTGCAAAAGTCTTCCCAGCTTACAATGCTGTACTTTCACTTACTGAAACGTTAGACACCTGGCGATATGCTTGGTGATGTCCGCCTTCATACCGGACCACCAATAATGTTAACACAGATTCTGATACATCTTCATACTGCTAGGATGAATGCTGTAACTGCTACGATGATCTTCTAATAAGATCTCTTCTTTAAGACCTACATCGTCAAGTACACACAATCGTCCTTGGAACCTTAGTGTTCCGTCTTCAGAAATAAAATCAGCCTTTCTTTTATTGGTATCCTCTTGCAGAATCTTCTGAACATCCCGGTCTGTCAATTGAAGCATCTTAATTCTAATCTGAAAATTTGGCTTAATTCTGAGAGTGGCTATAAGATTCGAAAAGTGGCCTACCTCAAATTTGAAAACCGAATCTCAAGCTCTCTCGAGTAAAACCCATTCCTTAACATCATCTATGCAACTGAGGACTTTCGACTCAAAGCGTCTGCGACCCTATTCGCCTTTCCCGGGTGATACAAGATATCACAATCATAGTCCTTCAGAAGTTCCATCCAGCGACGCTATCTCATATTCAACTCATTTTGAGAGAATAGATACTTGAGACTTTGATGGTTAGTGAAGATATGGAATCTTTCTCTACACAAATAATGTCTCCAAATCTTCAGAGCGAAAATGATTGCTGCGAGTTCTAAGTCATGCGTCGGGTAATTCAACTCACGAGGTCTCAACTGACGAGACGCGTATGCAATGACTCTGTCATGCCACATTAACATGCAACCTGTTCCTCTAAACAACACATAACTATAGATCCCGTATCCTCCAAGACCAGATGGTATGGTCGGCACTGGTGTGGTAATTAGCTTCTGTTTAAGCTCTTGGAAACCACGATCGCACTTGTATGTCCACACGAATTTCTCTTCCTTCTTCCGTAGTCGAGTCAACGGTGACACTGACGCTAAAAATGCTTCCACCAACCTTTTGTAATAACATGCCAAACCCAAAAAGATTCTAATCTCTATCACCGTTATTGGTCTTGGTCAACTGATCACTACTTCAATCTTGGACGGTTCCATGGAGATTCATTCGCTTGAAATCACGTGACCTAGAAACGCTACATGAGTCAATCAAAATTCGCATTTACTGAACTTGGCGTACAGTTCGTGATTCTTCAATCGATGATACATTGTCCTAAAGTCAAATTTTGAAAATATCGATGCTCCTTGTAACTGGTCAAACAAGTCGTCAATCCTCGATGGTGGATACTTATTCTTGATCGTCACCTGATTGAGTTGACGATAGTCGATGCACAAACGCAACGAACCATCTTTCTTCTTCACAAACAGAACTGGTGCTCCCCAAGGTGATGCATTGGGACGTATGAATCCATTATCCAACAGTTCTTGCATATGTACCTTTAGTTCTTTCAACTCAGACAACACCATCTGGTAAGGAGCTTTAGAAATTGACTCTGTCTCGGGTGCTAACTCGATCACGAACTCTATCTCCTTTTCTGGTGGCAGATATGGCAATTCCTTTGGAAACACATATGGAAATTCTTACACTACAACGATGTTCATAATTTTCAGCTCCTCAATTGTCATATCTATGACAGTCGCTAAGTAACCTTCTCGATTCCCAATAACTCGAAATTCTCATCTGTTAACGATTTAAACTGGATTACTCCACAATAGCAGTTCATCACAACAAGAGGCTCCATGAGCCATCTCTTTTCATATATAACGTCAAAGTTAAACATAAGTAAACTAGTTAAGTACAACTCTAGAAGTGATTCTTCTTTTTATAGCTTTATTACAACAAATTGAAATTACCTCAAAACATTCTTCTTTTGATCGGTGCATGGTCGGTTTATTCCTGTCACTTTCGCCATCCTAGTGGCGCCATAACTGTGGTAATGGTGCTTGTGTTCCCTTGGGCCTACACGGACAGTCCCTCACTTGATGGCCGTGTTGGTTACATCCGTAACACGTTCTCGTTATACCAGGACACTAGGTTGGTCCATGCTTCATTCTACAAACTCGGCACCTGTCTGGTAAAACAAGCTCCCGTCTTTTTAACACCTTCCTCTGCTTTGTCTCATCGATGATGGCGGCGGCAGCTTCTATGGTTCCATCTGCCCGTGCGGACAATCCTTAAACTGGTGGTCTTGCTGGCCACATTTAAAACAAGCTCCCGTCTTTTTGAAACACGGGGCAAATCCATGTCTTTTCCTACAGACATGACACGCGCCCTTTTGGTTGGGAGGGGTGGAATACATTTCTTCTGACATCGACCTCTTCCCCAATCGATTGCCATCTCTACTGGATCCTAACCTCGACTCATACGCAACAGTTGGCTCCCAGATCACATCTCCATGTTGGACCTCAGCAGGTGCGGCAACAACGGTGGTTACGGCATTGACGGCGGCAGTGACAAAGACAATAGCGGCGGCTTGGTGTCATGCTTGCTGGCCCAACAAGCTCCCAAGGATCACTAGTGTCTGAACGATCTCGTCGAACTTAGGATTGCTTGGTGCTGCTACACTCTCAGTATCGGCTTGCGGCGGTACTCTTACACTCGCGTTGGCCTGAGTCGGCGTTCTACCATGACCACCTCGGGCATTGATCCTTGTCGGCGTTCTACCCCGAGTCACAGAGGCTACTGCCCTCTTATTAGGAGTCCTCTGCTCCTGATTACTTATTATACAAGATTTTTACAAAACCATCTTTCCAATTCCACACCGAATTAGGAATTGAGTGATCCACACAAACAATCTACCAAACAACTATCACTGACATGCATCAATATGAAATAAAGGTCAATCCTACTAACTATCCCATAAACTTATCGCACCTTGTCACTCCAACTATCGACCAGCTCTGATACAACTCTCGATGGCTATATCACGCCCTAATCCTCGAGCGCGTGCCCATCCCTCGGTGGTTGATTAAATTGTGACGTCTCAAGATGCGTTGCCGACCCATTCATTTTAATACACATGCAGAAACGAATAAATAAATCCCTAACCAACACAAAGATGAGATAGAAAAGCAAGGCCATAATTTTAAAACCACGACACACCTTTATACACAACTGACTAGTTTATTTACAATACTAGTCTATACACAAAGGTCTACCAAAAAGGCCGGCTCTCTAAAACGAAACTGTCCTCAGACTAGCTACCCAGACTCATTCACCGATTCTTTGGTCTCCACCGGCTACGGACGGGATGTCGGGTCCTCCACCATGCCATCGAAGGGTCAACTACATCCTCGTCTAGAGTAGCATCAATTACCGCAGCGGGGATATCAAAAGTCTTAAGAGGACCCACCTTGAATCCATTGGGTCCATAGCGAAACCACGCTTTGAATCGATGAGGTATCCTATGAGGTGGATCCTCTTCGACCCAGATAGTGGTCACTTCCGGGATCGGGTTAACTAGAAACCCGCTCGGTAACCCTCATGTCGCGACCTCTTTTTTCTTCGGCGCCCGCAATCGGGTACGAGCGCCTGAGGAGGCTAATGGCTCGGCTGAAATTAATTAAGCCCGGACTCTCCCAAGTCCACCAATTCACGACTTAATGGTTCAAGTTTTTAACCTGTAAATCAATTTTTAAAATGGAGTCGCCACTAATCGATTTGGGGTGGGTTGATTAGAAACCCAAGCGAAGTATTGGGAGAAATACTCACTCCCGTGCAAACCAGAGAAATTAGGATCGGGGACTTGATTACACTAGTTAATCACTAATGCCCTTTCGGTACCTAATCTTGTTTAAACCTTGAGGTTTTTTGGATGTTCGAGGGATTTTCCATGCATTTTTGGGAGGAAAAACATTTCTTGAGTCTTTTTCTAATTTTTTGGACATAACGGGGATTTTTGGGATTTTTGGTATTTTTTGGAAAATACAAGTCTTTTTGGCTTTTTTTGAATTTTTTTGGCTTTTTCATGAATTTTTGGCTTTTTTTGGATTTTTGGCATTTTTTTGGAAAATATGGAATATTTTTGATTTTTTGATTTTTCGGAAAATAAAATATTATTATTTTTTTTATATTTTTCAAAATATTTTTGAAAAATAAATTATTTTTGACTTTTCTCGATTTTTTAGAAAATAAAACATTTTTTAACATTTTTTAAATATTTTTCGATTTTCTGGAAATTAAAACATTTTTAATATTTTTTTTTCGAAAATATATTATTTTTGATTTTTTTTTGAAATATTATTTATTATTTATTATTAAAAATATTATAAAAACTGACCCGGGTCGGATCCGCGGGTTGGGTCCGACCCGGGGGACGACCCGCACGCGGACGGGCCCGCAACGCGGGCCCGACTTTTTTTTTTTCTCTTTTTTTTTTTTTTTTTTTTTTTTAAACGGCGTCGTGGCCGAGCGTTGGGAGACGCCCGGCCCGGCCCGACGACCCGCTACCCTCGGCGAAACCCTACCCGGATCCGACCCGAAATCCGGCGATGACCCGGTTCCCGCCGCCCCAAAATCGCGCAAAAACCCTACCCGCTTCCCCGGCCCGGATTCGACCCGACGACCGGGACCGCGACCCGGAAATCGAGAAACCTAGGGTTTCTGATTCGCGGCGCCGAAGGGGGGGCGAAGTGTCGCCGGGTCAACGGCGGCGACGACTGCGATGGAGGAGGCGGTGACGATGGCGACGGCGGCGACGGTGATGACGGCGGCGCTTATTACCTGTGGCGAGGAGGCAAACGGTGAGCGGCGACGGTCGCGACGGCGGGCCTCGGCTCCTCGGATCTGGTCCTTCTCCCTCGGATCCGAGCTTGCGAGCACTCGGGCCTCCCCGAAGTCTCTCGGGGAAGCTCGCGGCGCCGCTCGCTCGATCGCTCACTCTCTCGGCCTCCACCCGCTCGGATCTCTCCCCTTCGGGCTCGCTTGCCACCCGCCTCCCCAAAGTCTCTCGGAGGGAGGTCGGCAAGCTTCGCGACCCGATCTCTCGCGTGCTCGCTCGTTGATTCTCCCCGAAGTCTCTCAAGGGAAGATCTCCGAGTTCGCCGTGCCCTCTGGCTTTCCCCCCGACACCCTATTTATAGGCGCGGGGGTGCCGATCGACGGAGGCTAGGCCGGCGGTCCTTGGTGCGTCGACCGGCCTTCCTTCGCCGGCCGAACCGGCGTCAGATCCTCCCCCTCCACGGAGGCTCGCTCGTCATCAATGCCCCGTCCTCTCAGCCACCGGCCTATGCTTCTCTCTCTGCCCTAGCTTGTCCTTCGCGCGTCTGCGCGCGTGAGTTGCAGAGACGTAGGGGAAGAAGAGGGAAGAAGGAAGAAGAAGAAGAAGAAGGGGGGGGCCGGGCGGGAGAAAAGGAGGATTGGGCTTTGGCCCGTGCGGGAGGGAGAAGGGGAAGGAAAAGGGACTTTTTTTTTTTTTGTTTTATTTTTGTTTTTGTTTTTGTTTTGTTTTTATTATTTATTATCCGAAAACGGCAAAATTGATAATTAAAAAAAAAACCTAATTTAAAAAAAAACGAAATTTAGGCGTCAACAGCTGCCCCTCTTTGAATGTGAGTTCGCAGAGGTTGCGTTCAAAGACAAACTGATGCCTAAATTTTATCTATGCATGCGTAGCAGATTTTATTTGGGGACCTATCATTCTATGCAGAAAAAGAGCAACATAACTTTACATATACTAAGACAGATAAGAAAATACCCGTAGTTACTTACCGGAGTGAGTGAGATAGGGTGTGAACCCCGAGTTTGGTAAGTATCAAGGCGTCATCTTACCTGGTGATATGAGGAGGTTGCTTTTCCAGGACTTGAACCATTCTTCGGTCGCCTGTTAAAACAACTAATAATTTGTCTAGGACTCAAACCTCTCTTCGGTCGCCTTGACGGGAAATTGCCTTTCCAGGACCCGAACCATTCTTCGGTCGCCTGTTAGAGCAATAAGTGGTTTGTCGAGGACCCGAACCTTTCTTCGGTCGCCTTAACGGGAGATGCACCGACCTTTCTCAGGGCATCTGTTTGTGGGTGCCTGATCTTTATCAAGGACACGAGTTGGTACCCGACCTTTCTCGGGAGATGCGCCGACCTTTCTCAGGGCATCGATTTGTGGGGTGCCTGACCTCTGTCATGGACACCGACTGGTACCCGACCTTTCTCGGGGGATGCGCCGACCTTTCTCAGGGCATCGATTTGTGGGGTGCCCGACCTCCGTCATGGACACCGGTTGGTACCCGACCTTTCTCGGGAGATGCACCGACCTTTCTCGGACCTCGAGGACACCAATTGGTACCCGACCTTTCTCGGAGATGCACCGACTTTTCTCAGGGCATCGGTTTTGGAAGATACCTGGACATTTATAGGTATTTGAAAGAGTACCTGGATATTCACAAGTACTAACCTGGAGGATATTTGGGCCTTTGCAAGCGTTGAAGGGGTACTTGGATGATCACAAGTGCGAATTCTGAAGGGTGCTTGGACATTCGCAGGCGTTGAAGGGGTACTTGGATGATGACAAGTACAAATTCTTGAAGAATACCTGGTCATTTTTCGAAGGTCTCTTGGTAGACGGAATATCGAGGACGTACCTGAGATATTCTTGAAGGTCTCTCGCCTCCTGGTAGTCGGAATATTGAGGACGTGCCTCGGCTATTCATGAAGGTCTCTCACCTCCTAGTAACTGGGAATATCGAGGACATGCCTCACATATTCGTGAAGGTCTCTCATCTCATGGTAATTGGGAATATCGAGGGCGTACCTGAGATATTCGTGAAGGTCTCTCAACTCCTGGTAAATGGGAATATTGAGGACGTGCCTCGCATACTCATGAAGGTTTCTCACCTCCTGGTAATTGGGAATATTGAGGACGTGCCTCGCATATTCATGAAGGTCTCTCACCTCCTGGTAAATGGGGAATATCGAGGACGTACCTGGGATATTCATGAAGGTCTCTCACCTCCTGGTAATTGGGAATATTGAGGGCATGCCTCGCATATTCATGAAGGTCTCTCACCTCCTGGTAATTGGGAATATCGAGGGCGTACCTGAGATATTCGTGAAGGTCTCTCACCTCCTGGCAGATGGGAATATCGAGGACGTACCTGGGATATTCGTGAAGGTCTCTCACCTCCTGGCAGTTGGGAATATCGAGGACGCACTGGATATTCATGAAGGTCTCTCACCTCCTGGTAATTGGGAATATCGAGGACGTACCTGAGATATTCGTGAAGGTCTCTCACCTCCTGGTAAATGGGAATATCGAGGACGTACCTTGGATATTCGTGAAGGTCTCTCACCTCCTGGCAAGGGGAATATCGAGGGCGTACCTGAGATATTCGTGAAGGTCTCTCACCTCCTGGTAAATGGGAATATCGAGGACGTACCTTGGATATTCATGAAGGTCTCTCACCTCCTGGTAATTGGGAATATCGAGGACATACCTGAGATATTCGTGAAGGTCTCTCACCTCCTGGTAAATGGGAATATCGAGGACGTACCTAGGATATTCGTGAAGGTCTCTCACCTCCTAGCAGATGGGAATATCGAGGACGTACCTGGGATATTCGTGAAGGTCTCTCACCTCCTGGCAGTTGGGAATATCGAGGACGTACCTGGGATATTCATGAAGGTCTCTCACCTCCTGGTAATTGGGAATATCGAGGACATACCTGAGATATTCGTGAAGGTCTCTCACCTCCTGGTAAAATAAACTTGAATGTAGCACAGGGCTTACCTGGAAGGCCGCAGGCACTTTAAAAGGGCTGGAACACCTGGGTAGCCGCAGGTGTACAAAGTACTGGGATACTTGGATGAATACAAGTATTTAATGATATGATCAGGGACCACTCAAGCTGGTCCAAGTGTAAGAAAGCATACCTGGGTAACCACAGGCGCACAAAGCGATGGAATACTTGAATGGCTGCTAGTATTCAATGGTATAATTTTGAGGACAATTTGGAGAGGTCAAGTGTCACGAAAAGGGAGTACCTAGACAATGAAAGGCACTCAAAGGTAATGGGATACTTGGTCAGTTGCAGGCATCCTAGCTATGAAGACAACTCGAACGAGTCGAGTGTCAAGAAAAGGGAGTATCTGAACGGTGGCTGGTACTCAAAGACAAGGGGATACTTGGACAATCACAAGC
Organism: Eucalyptus curtisii; assembly: GCA_017140595.1. Lineage (NCBI taxonomy): Eukaryota > Viridiplantae > Streptophyta > Magnoliopsida > Myrtales > Myrtaceae > Eucalyptus > Eucalyptus curtisii. Next base: position 9,166,693 of record CM029500.1, on the reverse strand, counting down.
ATCCAAACTTAAAAGACAACTCGAACAGGTCGAGTGTCAACAGAGGGAGCACCTGAGTAGCGGCAGGCACTCAAAAACATGGGGATACCTGGATAGTCGCAAATATCAATACTCTGGGGACGACTCGAATAGGTTGAGTGTCAGGGAAAGGGAGTATCCGAACGATGGCTGGTACTCAAAGACAAGGGGATACTTGGACAATCACAAGCATCCAAACTTAAAAGACAACTCGAAAAGTGTCACAGGGAGCACCCGAGTAGCGGCGGCACTCAAAAACATGGGGATACTTGGGACACCGCAAATATCAATACTCCGGGGACGACTCGAATAGGTTGAGTGTCGGGGAAAGGGAGTATCCGAACGATGGCCGGTACTCAAAGACAATGGGGATATCTAGACAGCGAGGTATTCAACGATAAAGGGATACTTGGTCACCACAAGTATCAATACTCTGGGGACAACTCGAATAGGTCGAGTGTCAGGGGAAGGGAGTATCCGAACGTTGGCCGATACTCAAAGACAATGGGGATACCTAGACAGCAGTAGGTATTCAACGATAAAGGGATACTTGGTCAGTCACAAGTATCAATACTCTGGGGACAACTCGAATAGGTCGAGTGTCAGGGGAAGGGAGTATCCGAACGATGGCCGGTACTCAAAGACAATGGGGATACCTAGAAAGCAGTAGGTATTCAACGATAAAGGGATACTTGGTCACCACAAGTATCAATATTCGGGGACAACTCGAATAGGTCGAGTGTCAATAAGAGGGAGTACCCGGCAAGTGGTGGGTACTCACGGACAAAGGGATACCGAGACAATTGCAAGCACCCAAACTCAAGGGACGACTCGAATAGGTCGAGTGTCAAGAAGAGTACCTAGACAAAGGGTAGGTACTTTAAGACAAATGGGGATAGGGATATGCTTACCCGACAATATCTCGATCTCGAGAGTATGTCTATTATTTGCACAACATGCACACATGTACACAATCATTGTATATGCTGTAAATTCATAAATTCAAATGTGATTTATGCATGATAATTTTGTCAGTTTTGCATCTTTTGATTTCCACTGGGGAAGATTTTGAAAGACAACTTTCATTTAGAATGTAGATGTCTTGAGCATGCCAGATGAGGGACTTTCAGTCTGAAAGGACTTTTCACTCACTCTCATGGAAAAGGCTATCCTGACCATTGATGCAGGATTTATAAGGACCACACATCTTACTGTCATCATGTCAGCAGGGGTCCGAGTATTCTCGCAAGTGGTACGATTTTACCAGTGTGAGAGGTCTTTGTTGAGACCGTAATGTAGGCTTGGTTGTTGGCTCGTCAATGGGGATCATCACGGTCAAGGCTTATGAATAGAACACCGCACGATCATTTCGGGTTTGCAAGCTTAGGAATCCCGCGATAAGAGATAGAATAGTCTTGCTCGTACTTCTTCGAGCGATGTTTATAAACATATGAAATCCTACGTTAATTGAAGTGCCCTAGTCGAAGAGACTTTTAACAATGGGACGCGATGTAGGCTTGACTCATGTGTAAAAGGATGGGAGCTGGTGATTGCTCTAGCATTTGTCACCGATCTTTCTTTTCAATGTCAGATGGAGGCTCCATTAATCGAACCGCAACATCAACTTTTCTTGAGAATACAATGAATGTATTCTTTAGTTGGGGGGCATTGGCCTTGCTTTTACCAGGCACACTGTTTTTTTTTTTTTATGCCCCTATTTTATTCCAGTTCTTCATTTATGGGCATTGACCTTGCTTTTACCAGGTACACTGCTTTTTTATGCCCCTAGTTTTTTATTGCTTGAGGAACTAATCTAGACAAGCTCAAGCAAACGCCGTTGTTCATCTTTTGTCGGCGCTCCCGATTATGCTTTGCTCGAATGGCAGTAACTTCTGCTTTGCCTCCATGTGAGGGTAAACTTACAGACTCAATTGAGTTGTACAATGGATACAAGTGCGTAAAGAAAGAATTGCTCTTCATGACTCTATGGCACTTAAATTAACGCGAGTGTTCATATGCAATAAAGACACTCGAAGATTGATGCGAGTGCAAGCAAGAGAAATACTATCCCTTTTCTCACCTCGTGATGTTGACTTGCCTTCGACTTGCCCCAGTGTGGGGTGGTTTTTTTTTTTTTTTTTTTACGGGAAGCTTCACCAGTGTATGGGGCTCAATAGGGTGAGCGATGGAATGCCTCTCACTATTTTGGTTATCGTACCATTCGCGAGAGAACTTTTTACCCTGCAGCCATGGAATCTTCGTACTCATCTCACAAGTGTATAGATGGGGGATTGTGTGTAGGATATGGCTTGCCTGTCATCATTCTGACGCGCCTCATCCAGCATGCTCAATTAATCTTGTATTCTTCACTTAGCTGTCTATTCTAATAATCCTTAATAGAATCAATGATTTGGACTGACGAAATCATCATGCAAAAATCCATTTGGAGAAGGCATGTAGCATTTTTAAGTATGAGAGAGTTTGTACTCTCAAAACAAATGAATGATTTTTACTCAAGAAACCCTATTGACAACTTTAGGGGTATTCACTTGATAGAATCGTATTTACAAATGTGTTGAATTTTGAACATCAAAAGAGTTATTCACAAATGGGTGTCAATGGATCGTCCCTATAGGAAAATGACACAAGAATGATCAGCCAAGGATTGGGAATCTGATTTATTGATTTGACGGGCCTTTATGCTTTTGCCCTTGTAGAAGAGAAAATGTACAAGTAGATCAATTAGTCTGGCCAAAATCAAATGTGAGTTGAGGCCTGAAGATTTTCTGTCATTTGTTTTGGCGATACTTGAGACGCCATTTGGCTTGGGAGTGCTTATCAGAGTTTGACATATCTTTTCTTGATTTGTTATCTTTGTTTTTGACAGTCAGATGATCCTACAAAAGATAGGAAAGAACGTGTCAGTCACGATTTTTTTTTTAGGAGTTTAAACAATTGGGAGCGATACAACATTACCCTTCACTGATTTGCAGATGATTGGATGGACTTGAAGTGCGAGTGGGACACGAAGTCCTATGTCTTTTGCTTCGTTAGGTCACCTGCTCTCTCGTAATTTGCAGGCGCAAGAGAAGCAAAAATTTTTTTATTATATTTTTTTACCAAGCGGCTAACTGCCGCGTCGGGGATTCGAACCCCCGACTTCGGACCGTTTTGCTTCTTCCCGGGTACCACTCGGCTAGAGGCGCCGACGGTGTCCGTAGGGCGCTTCTTTTTTATTTAACCAAACCGGCTCTTGGACGACACGTCCTTTCATACCAAGTTAGGTAAATCGATATGGGTCACTTGATTTGCCCAAATTAACTATTAAGCTTGTTTCTTGAATCCTATGCTTCCTGTCAATAGGAGAAAAATGTCACAAGCGAGTCCAGATATTGGGAGTATTGGAAACGATACCAAATTACTCTCCCCCGGAGTTTATATGTGCTGGCTCCTAGGGATATTTGAATGTTGATGACGGCTTCTTTGTCTCAACACAGTTCAACGTTTCGATTGGCCTTTCCCATTTGTGGCCATGTACGCATGATTGCTGGTCGTTGATTCATCTTCAACGCCTTCCTTCGTGGAATTTCTCCTTCGTCTTTAACTATTGCAACATCGGGCAAAGTCATGTACCTCAAGCTTCCATGGAATCTCGAGATGGACAATCAAAATCTCCAGTCTCTCACGAAGGCAATTATTTCTTGGAAGAATATGCATCCGGGAGTGAAGCTTCTAGATTCCAAAGTCATTGTCCAGGGTGTGGGGCTATAGATCGCCTTGACTGTCTGGATTTTCTCCCTGTTGACAGTAATGAATTCAAAGGAAGAGAAGAAATTTCTTCTTTGTGCTTCTTGGCTTGTCGAAGCTGGAAATCCCTTCAATGAAACTGCACCGTCTAATTGTTCGAGCATGTCGGGGAGAAGATAATGCTCCGTCTTGAGAAGGAGTTGGATACGAGTGAGGTGGAGTGCACTGAGCTCCCGAGGACGGCTTGCAAAAGCAGCATGGGGGAGGTTATCCCGCCTCGAGCTATCATGGTGTGCATGCTTCGAGTTTAACCGTATGCCTATGCCTATTACCTCCTATTTTTGTTTCCTGTACATAGAAGAGGGGGACGTTATTTTCAAAATTTTGTTTAGGGAATAAAACTTACCCTTTTTGAAACAGGATGATCCTTTTTGTTTGCCCTCGCTTTCTTGAAAGGATGTCTTTGAATTCGGCGAGTTGACACGATGTGCCAGCTTCAAATGCTTCCTGTCATACTAAGTCAAAATGGATGATGTTCTGAAACATAAAGTGAGAGGGTCAAAAAAGACAAACATGATTAAAATTAACATTTTGTTTTGACAAAAGCTTTTGGTGATGAGATACTTCTTATTTTCAAAGTATGTCTTTGGGGGAAAAAGCATGAGGAAGCCCAAATCGGTATTCTCCTCGGATAATATTTTCTTTTCATGGTTGGATAGCATCACCGGGCTAGTTTGGAATACCACCTCATGCCTTCAAAATACTAGAATTATACATTAGAGTACTTGGAATGGAAAATACAACAGTAGCACACTAGACAAGATAAGAAACATGAAATCATAAAAAACAAGTAAAACCCATGAAAACTCCTGTGTAAAGGAGCGCTTTGATAGTGCTGGTCTTGAAGCTAAACATCTTTGAATTCCTCGCCTTTAGTAGATTCGAAGTATTCGCATGCGATGACTACCTCGTTGAAGCTACGGAAGTGTAACCCATGCAGCCAACGGCGATGCTTGCAGACAAAGCTTCTATGAACCACTTCATTAACTCCTCTTCAGCCGGTTCGGGGTGGATTTGCATCATGAAAGCCCTCCACCTCCTCGCATATGTTCGGAAATCCTCCATCGGTCTTCTTCTCAAGTGGGCCAAATTCTCGCAAGGCGCTTCGGTTCCTAATCTGGTTTTGGTACTGATGCAAGAATGTGGAAGTCAACTTGCTCCAATCCTTTATGAGGTAAATATTTGCTGTGAAGAACCATTGTAATGCAGACCCCGTAAGAGTTTCTTGGAACGCCTGAGTTGTAAATAACATCGGGCTGTAGTACTGACTTATTTCAACATGAAGATATTGCAAATGGGCCACGGGCAAGTCGTGCCATTATACTTGCGGAGATTAGGTATCCACATCTCTTCAGGGGTCATGATCCTATGAGCGCAGGATGAGCTTGATGTATCTTGGTTAGGCCACTGGTTTTCCCATTGCATATCTGTTGTGGTGGTGAATTTTTCTGCTTCAGGGAAGTTGGATTCTACCGAGATTACCCCATTGCTTTCTTCTTGGTCGAAATTTCCGAATGAGGATAAAGTATTGAAGCTATCCTCATGGTCGAGGACAAGCTTAGTACTTCGTTAGGATCGTAGCGGATAAAGACGTATGCTTCCTCTTCGACGGGCCTTCATCCCCGGATGAGAGTAGGAAACATTATACGATGAATCGTCGGTTTCATTGTTGAAATAACGCCGGAAGTCCTTGAGATTGTATTCGGAGCCGGGAAGTCTTCGGGGTTGTACTCTAGGGGATGGTAACCTTCAAAGCTGTATTCTTGGGAATGCTCGAAGCTCGGTGCGGTAGCTCGTTGGCGATGCTTTGAATTGATCTGTTTAGGCTTTCTTTTCTTGGCCTCTGTCCAGATCTTTTGAGTAAGGCCACCGCGTTTCGCCAGCTCGATTCTGTCAAGGGAAGTGAGAGACATTAGAGTTTCACCGTCGATTCGCTTTCCGGTTGATAGGGGTCGGTATTCTTTGGACCCTAGCTCTTGGAGTAAGCTTGGGGAGTCCTCCAGTCGTGCCCCACTCTTGAACAGGCTCTGTGTCTTTGATCTCGTACAAAGGCTCCTTGCCTTTCCTAGTAGGAAATTTTCCAGCAACAAGATGTTGCTCAGCTGCCCATTTATCATGCAAGGCTTGATTCACATGCTCTTTTCCTATCTCAGCGATTAACGGTTCCTCGTGCTCCGTGATCATCAGTTCTTCGGCTATGTCAAGGCTGATGTCAATATCATATTCTTGGTGAAAAACATGAATTAGTTCCCTCCAGGTTTTAAGGGGACTAATCTTCCTGATAATGTACCATCGCAAGGCAGGGCCGGTCAAGCTTGATTGGTACGATTGAATCATCCTTCGAACCAGGTAGGCCTGCAAGTAGGTCTCTGGGCGGGAGGTATCAAAGATACCTTTCGCATTCAGGTGCTTTGAGTTTTTCAGGGATCTCAATGCCGGTGTAATTGGACATGTCCATGGGATTCTGTTCTTGTAGCTGGTTTAACTTTTTCATGATCTTTTCAAACTGTCTATGGTGTTGGTTATTCTCCGGTGAATTCGCGGGTGTCATGACGGTGCTTAAAGCAGTTACGGAGTTGGGCTCGGCTTGAGTGGATTCTATTTGCCTCGAGAGTTGTCGAAGGACAATAGACATCTGTCCTACGCCGTCTTCAATGTGGGCGAGGCGATTTTGTACATCATTCTGATCAGGCCCTATCACGTGGGACCATTCGCAAGTGGATGATAGCCGGTGATTCATAATTACCGTTGTCGCGAAAATAATGAATGAGTACGAAAGTAAACAAAGATTGACCCATGGCAATGGTCTAACCGCTTTTTATTTATCAAAAGAGGATTTTATAGGCCGCGCAGACTTCGACATCTAAAACTTGAAATTGAAATGACAGAAGGAAATACTAGATATTAAACAAAAGTCCCTAAACAATGGGACAAAACTTTCACGATATTAACACTAAGGGGCACATGATTGCCAATTTATATGCGACGAGGAGCCTTGTTCTTGCGAGGATGCCTGTTTCCTTGAACGCTCGAGATATGTATCCAAATCCATTCCCAAATCCCTCTCCATGAGCTCTGCTTGCTCGTGCTGGGTGCTCTCACTGATTGAGTGAGGGACCAATGGCTTCCATTTTGTCGGGATACGATGGTTGTGGATGTAGGACGTAGAGGCGTGGTGGGCTTTTTCTTCTCCCTCAAGCCCTTCAGGTACCACAATCTTTTTGCGATGGCACTTGTTCCATGTTTCCTCGATAATGTCAATCTCGAATGTGTATTCACGGCTTTGATGGGTGAAAAGAGTGGAGGGGCCTTCCTCTTGAAAAGTGGCGGAATCTCCTGAAGGGCTCCATATTGTCGTGCCACCCGATATGGGAAATAGGAAACGGCGCCGGTGAGGCCGAGCAACGGAATTGGATGGCAGCGTCTATAAGCAAAGTGAGCTCTCTTTTCGTGGAACCAACCAGCACACCATTGGAATACCTCGGGAGTCGGGTCTCTTAGGAAGTTTATCCAATTTAAACAGCTTTGGTTAGGAATGTATGGTCCTAAAACCATAAACTTCTGCAATGGATTTTCAAAATTATTTGCTTCGATGATTGCATGAAGCATCGATATTCACTTAGGTGAGAAAAGAACCAGACTTGTAAAATTTCCGGGAGACCCGCATGACTTTTTCCGTGTTTCCTTTAAAACGATTGAGGGACAAGAATGTTTCGTTAAAATCATGTTGACATAATTTCGCCCCTTTGAGATTTGATCAACTATCCATGCCATCTTTGGACTTATGACGTTTCTTTGATGGGGGAAAATGATGAACCCGAAAAAGGCTAGGAGAAAAATTTCACTTTTTTGGGTCATGGGTTGGTTTTCAAAACAGGCAGTCAAAAATGCTAGTGGGCAGGTATTATGGTTGTTTTCAAGAATTTGCCTCATGTCATGGACTTCAGTTCTTAAAATTCGTGCTAACCCACGCAACGGGATAATGCCTGTTGATGGCCTAACAAGCTTTTTCTCGAGAGGCATTCCAGTGATGATGCTGTATTCTTCCGAGTTGGGGTTAGCTCGAACTTACCGAACATAAAAGTAGTCGTCTTCGGGCACCGAGAATGTGTCATGGCCTGTATGACTTCAGCTGAACACGGATTTGGATCAACGATAGAAGATGACCGACTTTGGCTTTCACATGGTCTTGGGCATACCGGTCCAATTGACCCCACCATCTCGAAGAGTTCTCGCTTTGGGAGCAGGAATGAACTGGATATCGTCTTTCCCCATCGCATATAGACTGGGACTTGAAAAGCTTATCCTATATTGCCATGGGCCAAATAAAAAGACTGAGTAAAAGTAAATAAATTACTTTTGCTTTTAAAGAAAATGGCAAGCACAGAGACATGCACATGGAACGTGCGGCTCGATTTCTAACTATGAAGGCTTGGTGAGATTAAAAGGATATCCGCCCGTCGCGATCTCGCGTTAGCAAAGATACCCTCCTAACCTCGGCTAAGAAATTCGGGGAAAAGAAAGGCAACCTCTACATCGCAGTCTCGCGTTCGAGGTCGTATCTTTCTTAACACCATCCTAGAAATCCTATGGCGGCCCAGGTCCGGCGGCCAGGTTGTGTGTGCCATGTGTAGTGTTTAAAACAAGAAAAGCATGCACAACAGGTTTATAATCACAAGATAATCTATTTTAAGCAAACTTAAAATAAGTTTCTAAGCTTTTGACCCGCATAAAGAAAAAAACCTAAGTCAGTAAAGAATTTAGACAAGACAAAAATGGCCTAAGTCTTCAATGTCCCCAGCGGAGTCGCCAAGCTGTCGCGACCTCTTTTTCTTCGGCGCCCGCAATCGGGTACGAGCGCCTGAGGAGGCTAATGGCTCGGCTGAAATTAGTTATGCCCGGACTCTCCCAGGTCCACCAATTCACGACTTAATGGTTCAAGTTTTTAACCTGTAAATCAATTTTTAAAATGGAGTCGCCACTAATCGATTTGGGGTGGGTTGATTAGAAACCCAAGCGAAGTATTGGGAGAAATACTCACTCCCGTGCAAACCAGAGAAATTAGGATCGGGGACTTGATTACACTAGTTAATCACTAATGCCCTTTCGGTACCTAATCTTGTTTAAACCTTGAGGTTTTTTGGATGTTCGAGGGATTTTCCATGCATTTTTGGGAGGAAAAACATTTCTTGAGTCTTTTTCTAATTTTTTGGACATAACGGGGATTTTTGGGATTTTTGGTATTTTTTGGAAAATACAAGTCTTTTTGGCTTTTTTTTTTTTTTGAATTTTTTTGGCTTTTTCATGAATTTTTGGCTTTTTTTGGATTTTTGGCATTTTTTTGGAAAATATGGAATATTTTTGATTTTTTGATTTTTCGGAAAATAAAATATTATTATTTTTTTTATATTTTTCAAAATATTTTTGAAAAATAAATTATTTTTGACTTTTCTCGATTTTTTAGAAAATAAAACATTTTTTAACATTTTTTAAATATTTTTCGATTTTCTGGAAATTAAAACATTTTTAATATTTTTTTTCGAAAATATATTATTTTTGATTTTTTTTTGAAATATTATTTATTATTTATTATTAAAAATATTATAAAAACTGACCCGGGTCGGATCCGCGGGTTGGGTCCGACCGGCCGACGACCCAGACGGACGGGCCCGCAACGCGGGCCCGACTCAGATTTTTTCTCTTTTTTTTTTTTTTTTTTTTTTTTTTTTTTTAAAACGGCGTCGTGGCCGAGCGTTGGGAGACGCCCGGCCCGGCCCGACGACCCGCTACCCTCGGCGAAACCCTACCCGGATCCGACCCGAAATCCGGCGATGACCCGGTTCCCGGCCGCCCCAAATCGCGCAAAAACCCTACCCGCTTCCCCGGCCCGGATTCGACCCGACGACCCGGACCGCGACCGGAAATCGAGAAACCTAGGGTTTCGATTCGCGGCGCCGAAGGGGGGCGAAGTGTCGCCGGGTCAACGGCGGCGACGACTGCGATGGAGGAGGCGGTGACGATGGCGACGGCGGCGACGGATGACGGCGGCGCTTATTACCCGTGGCGAGGAGGCAAACGGTGAGCGGCGACGGTCGCGACGGCGGGCCTCGGCTCCTCGGATCTGGTCCTTCTCCCTCGATCCGAGCTTGCGAGCACTCGGGCCTCCCCGAAGTCTCTCGGGGAAGCTCGCGACGCTCGCTCGCTTTCGATCGCTCACTCTCTCAGCCCTCCACCCGCTCGGATCTCTCCCCTTCGGGCTCGCTTGCCACCTGCCTCCCCCAAAGTCTCTCGGAGGGAGGTCGGCAAGCTTCGCGACCCGATCTCTCGCGTGCTCGCTCGTTGATTCTCCCCTGAAGTCTCTCAAGGGAAGATCTCCGAGTTCGCCGTGCCCTCTGGCTTTCCCCCCGACACCCTATTTATAGGCGCGGGGTGCCGATCGACGGAGGCTAGGCCGGCGGTCCTTGGTGCGTCGACCGGCCTTCCTTCGCCGGCCGAACCGGCGTCGATCCTCCCCTCCACGGAGGCTCGCTCGTCATCAATGCCCCGTCCTCTCGCCCACCGGCCTATGCTTCTCTCTCTCGCCCTAGCTTGTCCTTCGCGCGTCGTACGCGCGTGAGTTGCGTAGACGTAGGGGAAGAAGAGGGAAGAAGGAAGAAGAAGAAGAAGAGGGGGCCGGGCTGGGAGAAAAGGAGGATTGGGCTTTGGCCCGTGCGGGAGGGAGAAGGGGAAGGAAAAGGGACTGTTTTTTTTTGTTTTATTTTTGTTTTTGTTTTTGTTTTGTTTTTATTATTTATTATCCGAAAACGGCAAAATTGATAATTAAAAAAAAACCTAATTTTAAAAAAAAACGAAATTTAGGCGTCAACACCTCACGAGCCAACGACGGGGTGAGACAATGTCTCAGCAAGTTCACTCCCTAAACTCCGACTAGGAAGGAAATATGCCTAAAAGCCGTCTATGCACACACAAGACAGAGGACTTACCTCGCCTCAGTTCCTTCCTGCAAGTCAGTACAGTTCATATACTCAACCAACCCATTCAATTCAAGTCATCGATCCACTCAGTCAATTAGCTCGATTCGATACCAACAAGATAATCATCAATTCGACACCATATATCAATTTCATTGATACTACCACAGCTCACACAAGCTACAATATATGGTCATAGCTTGCTCAAGCTGATAAATATATAGATCATGCTCACAAACTGGTAAAACGATCTTAGGTCGCACAAGCTTATATATATATAGATCGTGCTCCCACAAGCTGATAAACCGATCTTAGCTCACACAAGTTGATAAGGTATATTGCCCTCACAAGCTGACATATCGAGCTCATAGGCTGATATAGTATACTGCTCTCACAAGTTGACGTGCAAAGGGGCTCACACAAGTTGACAATTCACCACATTGAAAATACCCAATAAAATAATCGTGTGTGGGCCCAAAAATGCCATATCTTTCTTTTAAAAAATCCCACTAATTATATAGTCCACAAACATTTCCGGCATTAAAAATTGACGCCCGATATTTTCCAATTAAATACCGAAATTACTCAATTTTGGGATAAATACCCAAAATTACAAATCACAATTGATTTGCACAAATTATCACTCAATTAAATAAACCAAGCATACCATTGAAATCAACACGAAATTCCGGTCACCAGTTATCTTGGTATAATTTCCGGAAAATAATAAATAATTAAATAAATACCAAAAATAATTAAATAAATATAATTAAATGCCATATAAAGAAACTTAGGCCGGCAAAGCCTAATTAAATACTGAAATGGGCTCGGAAAACTTCTGAACCTATCTAGATAAATAATACAACCTATCTAGTTGCTAATTTAGCCATTCTAACCACCTAACGAGCAATAACGAGTAATTAAATCGCTAACCCGTTCTAAATAACCACATAAACCATAGTTAGCCTAAACTAATCAACCTTTAAGCATCATTAACTCTATAAGCAGATTTTAGTGAGTAAACTCATCGATTTTGCATTTCGGTGAGTCCACGACGACAACAGCAACGTGGAGACGAGCGACAAACTCTGAAGCGACGACACCTGACGAGGCCCGGAAGGAGCCTAGAACGAGCATACAAGGCTCGTGGTTGACTGGGTTGCTCGGTTCTGTCCAAGAATTGAGCTTGTTGGCTCGGGGCTGAAACAACAAACAAAGGAGGACCGGCGTGCAGGCGGGTAGGCGGGGCTTCACGGCGGTGGAGGCGGGCTGGATGGTGGCATGAGGAGCTTAATAGTGACGAGGGATGACTCGGGGGACTGGCTGGGCGCGACAGGGGCACGAGTTGGCGAAGCGACTCATGGGCAAGCAGGCGCAAACGGGCGGTGTGCGGTGGCTCCGGCGACCTCAGGCGGGCGTGCAATAGCAGGGGGGACTTGGCTCGGCTTCCTCTGCAACTTTGGAGCTTCAAAATCATTGGAAATGGAGAAAGTGAACTGCTAAAGAAGAAAGAGGACATCAGCAACTTGGAGGGGGGTACCACACCTTCTAGAAACCAAGATTGTCCCCTTTGAGCTCATCCAACAAGCCCCACTACTCCAGCCTTGGTCAGCAGCCCCTATCCACTTCAAAGCTTCCCCAACACACTTGCCAAAAGGTCCAAAAGATTGTGCACCAAGGGGGCTTACAAATTTGGTACCAAGTTGCCCAAATTGAACCTATTTCTCTCAAAATGGACCTAAACCGGTCCCCATAAATTCCACCAAGGTGCCCTCAACCGAATTGACATTTTTCCTTGTCAATAGAACCAACTTGCATAAAAAAAACACGATAAAAAACGGTCCTTTCAATTTTCCGGTCGAAAACGGCCCTATGTTGAATTTCTACCAAAAATCTCGATTTATAGAAAAATATTTGGAGGATGAGTCGACGTTCCTAAAATAAATTGTGACATGACAGAACTTTCAATTTCTGAAATCGGATTTAAATTTGCGGTTAATTTAAATCTAGTACGATTTTATCGTGATCTAACCTATCGGGTAGCTTTTAGGAATTTTTGGTGCAATTGACCTGTGGTCGATTATTTTCGAGCCACAATGTACCTCTTCGACACATTGTTGACTCTCGGTTGTCGTGAAAATCTCAAGGTTTCAAATACGGGCACAGGGTACCAAAACGATAGAAAAATCGGTCTAGTGTCGATCGACGAGAATTTTGTAATCTGGCGGAATCACCCACACTTTAATCACATATCTCAGTCGAATCGACTTGACCCTTGCAGATTAGTACGGTCGAGCCGTCGATTCCTGATCGAATTCTCAAGTCTATTGCGTTAAAATTTCTTAACGGCTTCACCTGATAGGCGAGTTATCTCGTGAGTGGCCAACTTAGAGAAAAGAAGTATGAGCATGTCGATGAAAAGCCGAACTTATTTAATCGAAAATAAAGCTTGAAAATTAGGATGCCACCATTGTCATATGTTTAAAGGTCAAAAGAAAACTAAATAAGTATTGGTATGTAGCTCAAATGGGACTTGATAAATCATAACTAGTTGGTAACTTAATGGAAGAGAACTAGTAAGTCACACAAATAAAAATTCATAAATTGGAATTGAAGACATCTATAATAGAAACAAATAAAAGTTGCGGAATGATAATTTAGAAAAAAAATTAAATGAACATAAGCTGTTCTGCACAATTCGGTTGTAAAACCCATTTGCCGGTACAAATCTAAATTTATTTAAGCTATATTGATATGACAACTTCATAAGATTATCAATCTATTGGAATGATGGGTGTGAAATTTTGACAACAGCAAGCGTGAGAGAAGGTGTAATCTTTTGATACGTTGTGATGTACAAATCAGATGCTTATCGGCAAAAAAACCAAGTAGAGGTCACATATTTGTGACCAATTCAAATTATTTAATTTGCTAGCTTTTTACCACAAAAATGAAAGAATGAAGCTTATGTTCATTTAATATTTTTAAATGACAAATTTTAAACAGATTGATCTAGTTGAATATAGTGATTAAACAAAGTACTTTCAAAGAATGGGAAAAAGCTAATCGAATACATTCATTTTAATGATGTTTGTACCATTTATCAATTTGATACACCATAAATTCAATCATTCAATCATGAATGCATTAACTAGATAATTTAATTAAATGTAATCACAACTAATATTCGACACTCAAATTAAATGTAATTGCAACTAATATTCGACACTCCAAATCTCCTGATTAACTAATTATTGGTCACATTAATGATCCAAGTATGACTCATAAATTCAATCATTCAATCATGAATGCATTAACTTTGTAACTGTTACAGAGTATTATTCCAGACATTTATTTGTAACTATTACAAGTCTTTATTATGGGTGTTAACTCTGTAACTGTTACAAATATTTAATTTGACCATTACTTCTGAAATTGTTTTAGAGTATTAATTAGTCATTTAAATCTAAAATAGTTTCAGATAATTAAACTGCCCATTTATTCTGAAACAATTTCAGATCATTAATGTGACCGTTAAGTTTTGAAACTGTTTCAGAACTTAATGTGACCGTTACATCTTAAAAACATTTCAGATCTTTAATTTAGCTATTAAGTCTGAAACCGTTTCAAATTAGTTTGTTTACTATACATCTAAAATTCATTTCTTTTCATAAATTTACATCAATTGATATTGTGTATATTGAACCAATACGCTAAATTTGCAGAGAGTAATGCTCTGCTAAATGGCATATAGTAATTATTGTAATTTAAATGTTAACGTTTTATTATGAAATGGCATATAATGGATATCATTATGGTGCTTGGAATATATCTAATCATTCAGTAAGTGCCATTCGAGGATAGTAAACGTTATTATTTATAGATTGATAACCTTATGAAGTTGTCATATCAATATAGCTTAAATAAATTTATATTTGTACCGGCAAATGGGTTTTAGAACTGAATTGTGCAGACCAGCTTATGTTTCACATTATTCATAATTGTTTGTGCCCAAATTCAGTTACTTTTAGTTAATGGTATTTTTAAATACTATACATACCCACAAATTTACAAGTATGACTCATAAATTGACAACCTTTTACAATCATCTTAAAAACGTTTCAGATCTTTAATTCAGTTAACTTGTAGTTCTGGATAAATAACATAAAAAATTCAACTTTTACGGGTCTATTTCAACAAATTTTCAGTCAAAATGCACCAACGACTAACAAGTTATTAAGAAATTGAAATATTGCGGTGATGCCGAGCCTTATCGGGACAATTGAAACAGACCCGTAAACACTAATCGAATTGATAAAGAGTGAGTGTATATTGTCTCCCCTTTGAATATGATAGAGTGAATATTATATACATTTCCACTTGAATAACCTTAAATTTCCTTAAATTTTGAGATCTAAATATATTAATATGACAAATATGAATTAGGTTATCATTCACAAATAATGTCATCAACCCACCATATGTCGTTCATGTAATAGTGATAATATAAGCATTTTATATTCAGAAATGAATGGATACATTCATGATTGAATGATTGAATTTATTAATCAAGTCGACAGAAATATCTAATTTCAAGATAGTTGTAATGAATGTCGTTGTGAATCCGGATTCTCAATTTTCGTTCTCTGATGGGTTGTTTTAAGGTCTTGTGATCAATTTGGATTACTTCAACCCATTTGCCACCTATGAAAGAAGATTTGTCATAATAATTTACGTTTTCTTTGGACTCTAGGGAATTTCACCTTAATCATTCGTTAATATGACATCCTTGGAGGTTAACAAATATATGTGGATGAACCATAAATTGAGAAGATATTTCAAACATCACAATGTTCAAATTTACCGGTTAAGGAGAATAATGGTGGGCTCATGGATTAAATGTCATTAACAATTTTGTTAACGAATGTTAACAACCAAATGCCAAATAAGCTTTTATGAAAAGTGATGTACATCTTTAAGTTATACGGTCCAAAATAATAGTTTACCCAAAATAATCACTAAATTATAACTTTATGTCAAAATTTATAATCTACCTTGGAGGACATACATGATTTTTCATAAGCATGCTGATATAATGTACACTGTCATTTATTTTTAAGATCTAAAATAAATTTATCTGTGCAAAGAGTGATTTTTCTATTATTATTTTATGAATAGGCAATGTCATCTCCTGATTCAGACATGAAATATAAATGACTTTATCTAAATTCCAATTATAAAAGTTAATAATATAACCAGACAAACGTTATTATAAAGTTAAAATTTATCTGAATTCATTAACTTATGTTCAGGATATCTTTAAACGACCATGCAGATTCTAAATTATATGATCCACGTGCGAATATTTTAGGCATATTACAAATATGAATTAACAAGGGAATTAGCTATACAAATAAATTTTGTTAACGATTTGATCATTATATGTCATATATAAATTTTTAAAGTCAATGTCATTAGCTACTATAAATAATAACGTTTTTTTTTTTCGTGTTTGGGTGCTTGGAGTAACGCATATCTTATTACTCCGCACGGAAATCCCCTTGTTTTATTATATTATGGTGTTTGAGTACAAGAGGTTTCATAAAGTAGTTCAAGATTCTTGAAATAATTTTGAAATTTCTTATCAACATACTTTCCACCATCGTCAGAACAAAGAATTTGAGTTTGAGCTAGAAATCAAGTCTGAATCATCGCATGAAAAGTTTGGAACATACCCAACACATCAACTTTGAGCTTCAACAATTATAACCAAGTTATTCAAGTACAACTGTTTTGAATGATGTGATCTTCATATCCTAAATGTCTATTTTATGCTTGGAGGAAGGCCAACTCGAAAGAACATTTCCGTTTTTATAAGCATGTTGATATCATATGTCATTAGTTGACTTAAAGGTAATTAGACATTTGTCCCTTTTCAAGGCACGGGGTGGATATACTAATGACTCTTGCTCAGAATAAATATGATTTGGTGGTCTTGTTCAAACCTTTATAGTGCAAGTAATGCATTAAAAATCGACAGTGTAGATAAAGAGTGAGTGTTAAATCAGTTATAACTTTCTCTAAAAGTGATAATTGAAAATCACAAGGTCGAATAAATATACCCATCATTACATTTGATTAATATGGAATTGACTATAAAATTTAACTGTCGGTATGGATATAATGATTAATATAGTGGTTTAATCTGTGCAATTAAATTAATGCGCAATTAGGCTTTAATTACTTTAAATAATGGGTGTATTTATCCAATTTAATCGTTAGCTAAGCAGAAAAATCTATGTGGCAAATTTTATCAAATGGCCTCTCATACAAAGTATGATATGATTAAAAGACTAACGAGAATTTATGCTTCTAATCAATTATTCACATACAATTATGTATGCGATGAATTATTTAATAGACGTGATATTGCTGATATAACGATCATTTTTAGTTTATTGTATATTAGTCTTAATATTAATTAAGAGTTGAATATTAAGTGTCAACAATGGCAATTGGATATGTGAATAATGTGAAACATAAGGTAGACTTTTGAGATTGACATTGGCAAATGGGTACTTGGACAGTGGCCTTACATGTTATTCGCTTAAATTGACATTGGAGGACATACATGATTTTTTTAGTGTATGTTTATTGAGGGTAGCATACCAGTTTCAAAAGTCTTAACTTTTAGATACACGGATTAGAGATTATATGCCAATACACCTTAGATAAAAAGGTCGAAAGCAGTTGCTGACTTCAAATAACGAGAGAGGAATCCATGAGAGGGCATGACCAAAGACCAAGATCAGAGAATCAGAGAGATTAATAATTTGAGGAAAAGAGCTTTTCTATTCCTGCGATTGGCTTTTTGTTTTGTTTTTGTAGTTAATTAATTAAATTAGTTTTGACCATCATATTCATGAGAACATGTGTGTTTTGTCTTAAGGAGTAAAGTTAAACTAACACAATTTGCCCATAAATTAAGAAAATGTAAATCAGTGATAGACAATTTAAGTGAATCATGATTATCATTTTAGATTAACACCCAACTACATATGGGCAAAGCATTGCTAATGTCAAGTATTATTACGTTGGAATTCATGAAAATCGGTCAACCACTCAAGCTCAATGATGATTGAGTTGATTTAGATGGTTTGATACATATTTGCACCATGTTAGTGATTGGATATTCCTTTTTGTAATAAAATATTACTAGATACGATTCACGCATTTAAAATTTGATAAGATTCTATCCATCTATCATCAAACAATTTAGATGGGTATAATTTGTACAAGTCAATATTTTTTACATGTCAAAAGATACTGTCTTCTGAACTTGTCTAGAGGTGTGTCTATCTCTTTCTAGTTGCTTACCCCATCTAGATCCTTAGTTTTGTTTTCATGAATTAAAATCAAACTTGAATTTTGTTTTCTACTGCTTAATTTTCACTGTCGTGACTATCAAAGGACAATCAATCAAATAAGTCATATTTCATGCATAACAATTTGTATATGCTAGTTAGTGATTTGAGATCATTAGAGAGTACTTGTAGCGTTCTTTTCATACTATTCACAGTCGTTTCATCAATCAGAAAACTAATCCATACAAACAATGGAGGAAAACAAAACCCTTTTAAGAGGTAAGATGCTCGACAAAACAACTTAAATTTGACCTCTAGGTAAAATAGTCTGATTTATACAGGTACTTGCTTAAGGATTGTTTGGAAATTGAGACTCACCTCTTATTGAAATAGTCAACATAACAAAGGTTCCACCACCTACAATGACCTTTATCAATCGCCAGTAAACTTAGGGACCAAAAACGTAGCGCTGTATTCCAATTCAACACATTATAAGCCTTCATTGTTCCCGCTAAAAAATTGATAAATGTTCTGGTTGCATAGCTGGACAAGGCTTCTGTCCTAGGAGATATGATAAAGTACTTGAAACAGCTCGAGGAACGTGTAAAGATCCTCGACGAAGAGGTGGCCACGAGAACCGTGGAATCCGTGATCTTTGCAAAGAAGCCATCGCTCCAACGTGGTGATGGCATCATATGTTTTTCATCCGATGAGAAGTCATATGACCCACTCATCAATCAACAACTACCCGAGGTCGAAGCACGAGTATCGGGGAAGAACGTTTTGATTAAAGTCCACTGCGAGAAGCACGAGGGTTGCATCAAGGAAGTGATGAAACAAATGGAGGACATGAACTTGACAACTCTAAATATCAGCGTCCTAGCATTTCGGAGTTCCCTCTTGGATATTACAATTGTGGCCTAGGTAACATTGCCAATTTTTTCATATTGTTTCAGTGAAAAGTAGTCTTTTAAAACTTCATCTAGTTTTTCTGATCCTTTGTGGAGAGCAAATTGTCTGTTCAGATATTCTTGGATACAAACTGTTATCCAGATTTTTCTCTTTCTTCTTTTTCTGATTTTGGTCTGGAAAAGTCCATAATATGGTTCCTTGTTAATTATACGAGCTTTGGCGTCACTTCTCGTGATCCCCAGAAGCTTTTGCATTTCGTTTTTAAAATCTAAAATAACAATAAATGAGGGAAATTTACTAATTCCACATACCAAAGGAAACTACTGTTAAAAATTAAATATCGTATGTGCAAGAATTCTTAGAGAATGTTCAATCCACTTTTTGTTGCATTTTTGTTAGATTTACCGACAGGTTGCTGTATAAATTAATCTCTTCTTATTCAGAGCAGAGCTATGGTATTTCATCTTCAGTTATATAGAAATCATACTTGTTTCGTCTACATTACTTGCAGATAGAAAATGAGAACTGCCTGACACTTGAGGAGATCGTTAAAAACTACACGATGTTCTGACCATGTTCATCGGATCATCTTCAAAATGGTCAGCTTGTTAGGCAAAAAATTGCTATTCTGCCATGGTCCGTGTCCTAGAAATGTTCTTGATTACGTGTTAGTGCAAGAGTTGTGGTTAATTGTACTATTATGTGAATTGTAATTTCTAACTAATTGTAATAATTATTTGTTAGTGCAAGATTGAACCACGTGTTACTGCAAGAATTGTGGGCAATTGTCACTCCTCTTGCCCTCATGGCTTTTTTTTCTCTATTGGTCTCGCTTCTATTGCCCTTGTCACCTGTTTTGAACTGCTTGTAGGGAGTACGAGGCTATCTTCTTTATCCTTCTTATTACAGTTTTCTTTGTGGTAGATCTCTCATCTTGCTTGACCCGTTGTTAAATCTTGCTTTACGACTCTGATTTGGTCATCTATTATGATTATTTTCCTGTATCTACAGTTAAGCATTTCAAGGGGCTCATGGCTTATGAGGATTATGATGGAAATAGAACAACGCAAGAGTCCACTCTCATGAACCAATATTCCTTCTGTGTAGTTCATTGGCACGGGTCCTCTCACTTGGAAAGAAGAGATGACCTTTATCGTGACATGGACCCAAATTGTGATAAATCTCCCATGTTACCTTCGTATCTCAGTCTAAAATCTGTTGGTTTTGATTCATCTACCCCTGATTCTAAATCATTGCCTCTGAAACTTTTCAAGTCTCGTTTTCTTTTGGACCTTCAGAAATATTAGCTCCTTCATCATTCTTTTCTTCTTTTCGTTCCGGCAAGTGCCATGCTTCTGGTAGTTGCATTGCAAAGTTTTTAGTCTTTCTTTAGTGTAGAGAAATTAGGAGAGAAGACCCAGATATTCAGGAGGCATGGCGAGTTATATGCTTTTGGCTCTTCAGTTTGCAGGTTGTAGATGCAGTTAGTTGTACATAGTTCGTATGTACTTGTAATCATCATGTGTTTGACCCATCCATTGATAAAATCCATTGTTTGGATTAGAGATGGACAAACATACAAATGTAACTCAGTTCCATGGATCTCCTCTAGTACATTCTTTGCTGATCTTGCGGACAAATTGTTTTTGACTCCCTTTATTTGTTTTTGTTGAGAATGAAGCTTCACATCCTGTCTCTCTCCCCCTTTTTTTTTCCTAGGCTTCATAACAGCAGTACCAATCAAAATGAATAAGAACAAAAATCTGGTTCAATTCATCTGTTGTCTGTGTTACGCGGGTTTTGAAGTTTCTGCATATGCATACTGAGTTTTTGGTATTAACAGATGTATGTCTTTATGAAGTTTGGGCTTCATATGGTATCGAGTTCGAGGGTCATGCAAGTTTTCTGTGTAATATCCTGACCTTTGGGAGCATCACGTCCAAAATCAATGATGTTGAAAACATGTATCGAGTTTGACACTTGATTATACTTAAATTTTCTCTATCCTATTTAGTCATTTATCTCATACAAAA
Organism: Eucalyptus curtisii; assembly: GCA_017140595.1. Classification (NCBI taxonomy): domain Eukaryota; kingdom Viridiplantae; phylum Streptophyta; class Magnoliopsida; order Myrtales; family Myrtaceae; genus Eucalyptus; species Eucalyptus curtisii. The sequence goes on along the minus strand of CM029500.1, from coordinate 9,145,588 downwards.
ATTAGGAGTCACCAGCCCTGAGCAAAATACTATTAGCATTGTTAACATTTGCATTGCTTTTAGGCTTTTTGGACAATTTTTTAATAGTGTGATGCGGTTGTGTGCGGTGGGATTACAAGTATGGTAGAAGAAGGATAGATTATGATCACCACCAATGTCTACAAATACCGGTCACTGACCAAGGATGGAGGCACAAAACACCCCTCAAGAATAAAGGATCTTGGGATAGGAAAAACTCCCCACCTAGGCTTGAAGGAAAACAATGGCTAAGGGTAAGGGATTTCTTAGCTCACCAACAAGGAATAATCCACTTGCCAAGTATAAAGAAACTAGAGATAGATATTTGTTTACACATAGGCAAATCTCATATATTCTCAAAATTCAAATCTTGTCTTACAATTGAGATATTACTAAGAAAAAAAAGACTCTTTGAATTCCTGAAAACTGAACAGACTCTTGGGGAATTCATATAATGATGACTTTAGAAAGTAGCGCCACAATAAAGACTCATAAAAGTTATAAACTAATAGACTCAATAGGCTCAATAGGTAGGACTAAATGCATTTAACTAATCATTAGATGTATTGAAACTTGATAAGACTTCCTAAATTCATGCACTAGCCTTAAAAGCTCAACAAACACCCCTGAAGATCGACACTTGGACCCTTAGAGTGCCAAAACTTAGCACAAAGAGATACTTAAGTGTTAAAAGTTATGAAAGTGACACTTAAATGCTAAAATTAGAGAAAAATTGATCACTTAAGTGCCACCGGCGAGAAAATCTAGCCAAAACGTTGACATGACAATTTTCCAGTGAGCTGCGCGCAAAACGATGTCATTTTGCATGCTGATGTGGCTAAATATGGTCAAAACAACGTCATTTTGGTATAATTCGAATTTTAATAAAATAATTAATTAAAGAGGAGGAGAGGGGCGGCGGCGGCGAGGGCCGAGCCGTCGAGCCTTGGCCGGGGCCGGCGGCCTCGGTTGATCGGCGACCAGGGCTTGCGTGCCCTCGCCCGTATCCGATGTGAGGGTTGCGGCCCTACCCTAGATTCGGCGAGGGTCGCCGGCCCTTGCTCGGCCAACCCAAGGGCTGCCGCTCGCTGGGGGATCGCCCCTAGCCGCCGATCGACCCGGGGCTGCCGGCCCCCGGCCGACACTCCCCACCTTCCCGCCTTCCCGGCGACGCCCTCGTCACCACCGCCTACCTCCTCCCCCCACCTTTTTAAATCAATTAATTAATTATTTATTTAAAATTTATTTTAATTAATTATTATATTAAAATTCGAATTATACAAAACGACGTTGCTTTTGTGTGTGGTTTACTGAGTTAGCCTTCCGGCGAGCCACATAAGCGAAAAAATTAATAAAAAAAATGCCACGTGGGATTTTTGACGAGGTTCACCGAATATGGTACTCAAGTGTCCCATTTTTCATAAAAAGTGGCACTAAGTGGCACTTTCATAAGCTTTGGCACTTAAATGTCCATTTGTGCCAACTTTTAGCACTTGAAGGGTTCTTTTGCCCCTGAAAATCAATAAAGAGTTGTGGTAGTCGACCATAATAGCATTCATTTGATAAGTAGTTGATCAGTAATCTTAGAGTCGACAATGAACTTGTAAATAGACAACTAGGTAGTCGATGGACAACCATAGAATCCAATAATTAGTCCATTTAATCTATGACTCATGCAAAATTGACATCTTGAACTTGAATCCATTGAGTCAAAGTGCAGTTGAAATCAGTCTTTGCTGGTAAGAATAAGGATCAATTGAAGAATTCAGGGTTGAGCTTGAGAATTGATTGATAGAGCCTGATGCTTTCACATCAAACTCCTAGGGTGTTGAAGATTTGTCCTCAAATCTTTTATTCTTTCATATCCAAGATTGAAAGTAGTCAATTAGCCACAATTATCCTTGTCGGAGGAACTTTATTCTGACAAATTTCCACAACGGCCTCTCCAACCAGCTAGATAATACATCATCTTCATATAAATAAATATCTTCAAGGCTTGCTCAAAAGCTAAAAATATGTCAAATATAATTTGCTAATGATTGATACTTCAAGAGAGAATGCTTTGGGGCATACAAAATGAAAGTGGCAAGTAATATCTCTAGCCGTTATAATCAGCCCCTCTCCATCTATAACCTCAGCATTTGCCTTAATTAATTTATTTGGAGATTCACCATCTATGATATCATAGTTGCATGATGGGATATGGATGACCAACATCTCTCCTTCGTTTGTTCTATGATCTAGTCTTGCTCCTTGGATTAGACTCTATATGGTATATGTCTTGCCGAGTCTCTTTAAGTTCCAAGTCAATTTTCTCAATATGGTGATAACCTTTTGGTTTGGACACTTCACTTGTAGATGCCCATAGCCATGGAGCTTGATGCACTTGCTATTTTCACCATTTGATTATTTTTGGAGCTCTTTAACGAGCTGAGCTTCTATTTGGAAGTATTGTGACATCCTGAAAATTTAGTTCTGATTTCAATTGGATAAGTTAAGCTTTTCATCGACGCGCCTATAGTGATTTTCTCTGAGATGACCACTCATGAGATAACTAGCCTATTATGTGAAGCCGTTAAAGAATTTTAATGCAATAGACTTGAGAATTCAATTAGGAATTGACTACTCGACCGTTGTCACGCCCGACTCTCGAGAATGCACACATCTTACTGAAGTCGATACAAATGCGACTTCCCAGGACTAGTCGCCGACCCTTTTATTTTTAATTGCACATGCGGAATCAAACAATAACCCCTGACAAAAAACAACATGAGATAGGAAAGCAGGGCAACATTTCACGAAAGCACACTTTTATAAACAACTGAGTTGATATACAAAATGAGTCTAGATAAAAGTCTACAAAACGATCGACTTTCAAAAGAAGCTATCCTACAACATACTAGTAGGACTCAGATGCCGATCTTCAAACTCCACCTCTAGAACTTCGGTCCCCCACGACCACCAACTAAGGACTTGAAAATGGTTATACAATAACCAGTGAAAGAATGTCTCAGCAAGTCCACTCCCTAAACCCTTATTAAGAAGAAAATACGCCTCAGGGCACTCTAGCCACACAATCACACAATTTGAACAAGGAACTCACCTCGCCTCAGTTCTTTTCTGCATGTCAGCACAGTACATATCTCAAATGCATATAATCAATGTACGCAACAATTGAAACATATCATCAGCTCAATCAATCACAAGCGTCCCAATTGTTAAGTTTGTCCCTTAAATTCAGTGTCTACTGGCATAACTAGGTATCGCCTCATCACCATTGAGCATCTATATCTTAATAGACGGCTTCCCTGAAGGGGCGTAGGTCCCAAATCTATCTGCGACCCGAATCACCTACTCATAAGTTCGGTGTCCTTCTAGCGTAACCAGGCATCGTCTCACCTCCATTGAGCACGGCGACGTCTACATCTTAATAGACGGCTTCCCGAAGGAGCGTAGGTCCAGAATTGTGGCATCCTAGAATTCCTTACCGGTCATTAGGGGTGCTCAAATTAATGTCTTGTATTAAGGACTATGGTCAAATTTAATGGATAAATTTTTGGAAAGGGATGATCTATCTTTGGCCATATGTATTGTGGGTTAGAATCTATGGATTTGTGATTTCAAGTGTATAATTATTTAATTTATACACTAAAGTACTTTGATTCAATAAGGATTTAATTAGTATTTAAAAAGGGGTTGGAATTTGATTTAATTAGGCTTGGGCCTTAGGCCCAAGAGTGTGGACCTTTAATGGGCCAAAAGGCCGGCCCATGAACCCCATGGAGAGGGCTGCCGTCGACCAAGGAGAGGGGGAGTGGCCGGCCCACTTCCAAGCCCATTATGCATGGGATTTTCCAAGTGTAGACCATGCAATTAGCAATCATTGCTAATGATGGAAGGGGAGAAAAATTTGAGGAAATGATGGCCGGCTTAAGCGAGAAAGAGAGGGAGAGAGAGAGGAGTGTCGCCGGAGAGAGAGAGTGAGAGAGAGAGAGAGAGAGAGAGAGAGAGAGCTGTCGAGTGAGTGAGGGAACCGAGAGTGAGGAGGAAGAGGCCGCGCGAAGGAGGAAGCCGCTCGTCCGTCGCCCGTCCGCCGTGCGTCCGTTGCTCGTCGCCGCCGTGTGCTCGCTGCTAGCTCGGTCTAGAGGCAAGTTGGGATCTATATTCTACTCTTGCATGTTGTATCTTGTATGTGTGTTTGAATGGTGATGAATCTCGGACGTTTAGGGTGTGAGAATCGAAGCTTCGCATGTGTTGTTCTTGAAATAACCTTCTGTTTTCGAGTAGACCGCCTGACCCAGAATGTTGTAGAGGCTTGCATGTGGGTTTTGAGTCAGATTTTGGATTCGACTTCTTCATGAAAGTTGTAGATAACACCTTAAAGTATGACATACTAAAATTTGAGCCAAAATGGTTGAGATTTGAGGGGTGAAACCCTTCTCCTACGAAAACGTTAGATCTGAAGCTGTTTTGTTGACCTCTTGGTGGTTTTGTGTGTTTCATGTTACTTTTTACTGAGAATCTCACTTCGACTTCTTCACGAAAGTTTAAGAGAACATCCTGAAGACTAACATATTCAAATTTGAAGTAAAACGAACAAGTGTAGTTTAGTGAAATGATTTTTCTTTTGAAGACGATAGATCTGGAAGTGTTGTACTGGACTCCAGCGACTTCGTGAACTATAAAGTGATTATCCTTTGAAAATATCACCTCGATCCCTTAACGAAAGTTTTAGTAGACCTCTTGAAGCAAAAAATATCCAAAATTAAACAGAAAATACGGAAGATAAGTCGGTGAAATCGTGATTTTCGGAGACGGCAAAACCTGGACTGTTCGGTACTGGGAACAGGAGCTTCGACCGTTCATAATTAATTATCTAGGACAAATATGACTTCGGTGTCTTCATGAAAAATATACTTTAGGGTCTTGGCTATCACCTGGTAAAATTTCGTAATTTTTGAATGTCATTAAAGTATTTAATCGGAATTATTCCAAAAACCGAGTAGTCTGTCGCGTTCGGTTTAGTCAGTCTGAATGCATGGGTCATATCATTTTATATGAAACTCTTTTGGCAAAGTGTTCTTCACGAAGTATCTTTATTTATGTCTTCCCTATGACATATTAAAATTTCATAATTTTTGAAGTTCATATACCTATTTAACCAAAAATATTTCAAAAACTGTGCAAGCTATATTGATAGAACAGAAATGCTGTGATGCATGGTATATATATCAAATTGTATGAGGGTCTTTGATGCAGTGTCCCTTATGAAATATTTTCCATTATGTCTTGACTAGCACATCTTCAAAGTTCATAATTTTTAAAGACCATTTGGGCATTTAATGTAAATATTTTCTAAAATTGTGCAAGCATGGATTATACGAATTTCAAATGCTGGAAATTGTGACTATTCTGCTTTGGATGAGCCCTATCAATGATATTGATTGAGGTGATTGAATATTGCTGAGCATGTGATGATAGTTGGCATTGCATATAGAATCAAATGCTGAATTAGACTTTGTGCCATTACATCATGTGCCATGCTGATTGTGAGACATAAATTGATGAACATGCATTATGATGAATGAGGAAATTGTTAGTGGCGGCCGATAATGCCCTGGGAGTGTAAAGATGCCCGGGATGGGGGGTGCCGGATGCTCGGATGTATTGAGATACATGCCCGGATGTCCTCGGGAGTTTCGAGATGCCCGGAATGGTTGGGTGCCGGAAGCCTTGGAGGTTTGTGCCCGGGGAATGCCTCGTGATGCCAGTTGGGATGCGAGATGCCCGGAATGTGGGGGTGCCGGATGCCCGGTGGTGTGTGCCGGAGGTTTCTCGCGATGCCAGGTTGGGGTGCGAGTGATAAAGTGTGGGATGCAATTACTGGTCCCGGGAAAGAGAGATGTGGTGATCAAATTTAAAGATAAAAGTGGAAATTGAATCATGCGCACGAGATGTGATGACATACGTATGGATGTGTGACATGATGATGATCACCTATGGCATGATGACATGTATGTGTGACATGATGATGATCACCTATGGCATGATGATATATGTGTGACATGATGATGACGAGTACATGAGGATGTATGTACATATGGTGCGATGACATATGCATGGCTGCAAGGTAAGTTATGCTTGGATGCATGAATGGCATGTACTATGCTATGATTGATTTATTGTATTGTGTGGTGCATTGAGTGGTTTATTAGATCTTTTACCTGCTGAGTGGTTGTACTCACCCCTTCGGGGACCAACATTTCATATTAGAAATATGCCGCTCTCTCCGGTCACGCGCGGTACTTTTTATGGCCTTCCATCTGACGTGGAGGTCGAGTGCTCGGAGATGGACTGCGTTACCATCCCCGATCTGACGTTTGTGCGGGTTTGTGTGCTAGTGATGTATGATGTGGGCTTAGCTGGAGGCCCGGTCATTCAGGAGTTCTTGTCGGTCCACGTCCGCCGTGACGGAGTGACGGAGTGATGCGGGGGATGTTGCCGCCGCCACCGCCCGATACACCGGGGTGGGTGTGATGGCAGCGTGAGGAGGGGAGAGCTGACACTTTTTGGACATAGCCGACACTTGTAGATGGAGGATCATACATGAGATAGACATAGGGGTCGAGTTGTCTCTTTTGGGTTGTGGCCAAGTCTAGATGGAAAATCTTGGCTTTTCTTTTTGTTGTACCGACCCGTGAAATCCATCTTGAAAATATACATAAATAAAAGTGGCTCGGCTTCATCTTTTCATATGATGTGTAGTTGGTGTGCATTGTATCATGATTGTTGGAGGGAGAGATGGTGATATTCAATTATGCTTCCGCTAATAAGTTGCGCGGGGACCGTTTTCAAAAAAAAAAAAATGCCTATGAACTGCGATGCTTCTATTAAGAGATGTAACTAGCGTTAATTAGGTATAGCGATAGGTACCTGTGGCAACCTTAGGCGAGTCGGGGATGCCACAAGAATTCACTGCGACCCGAAGAATGTATATCCCATAAAAGGTAAAGTTCGGCTTAAAAGCTCGAGACCGGTTCTTGTTAACCAACACACGATCAAACAATTTAAAATCCCACTATTTTATATAGTATATAAAACTATTTTTCGGTGTTAAAACTCGACACCCGGGAATTTCTGAATAACTATTGAAATTCACAATTTTTGGAATAAATAATAATAAAATTCAATCAGCACTCAATTTGCACAAATTAACATCCAATTGCGAAATCTGAACACACCATTGCAATCAGCACGAAATTCTGTCACCAAATTGTCCCGGCCTAATTTTTGGAAAATATTTAATAATTAAATAATTACTAAAATTATTTAAATAATTCAATTAAATGCCAAAAATATCTAACCTAGGCCGAAGTTGCAAAATTAAATACCGAGAAGGGCCCAGAAAATTCCCGAACCAATCTAGATAATTAATATAATCTATCAAGGCCCTAATTAACTTAATTTAACAACCTAACATGCAAAATAGGATATTTAACTAACTAATTTAATCTGACTAACCCTTAAACCTTAATTAACATAATCTAATTATCCTCTAAACGTAATTAACTTACTAATCAAGATTTAGTGAGATAACTCTATTCGAGATCCGCTCGGATCAAAATGACGGGGTCGCGACGAGGCCCAACAAGTCCCAAAATGGCAACACCAACGGGGCTTAGATCGGGCCCGAAAATTGGCCCGCAAGCTCACTGTTGAGCGGAAAAGATCAACCACGAAGCTGCTGGACTTGCGGCTGAAAGTGGAGCTCAACGTCGTGGCCTTCGCTGGATCGAAGTTGTTGCGCAAGGTGGGCCGAACTTCGGTCCAAGATGGGGCTTCACATGGCTAACTTTGTGCGGCCAAATGAAGATACGAAGGGAGTGGGATGTATGGAGCTTCGGTCAACAAAAGGCTTCTGTGGGCTTGAAGGTTGACTGGAGGGGACAAATATTAGTGGAGAGGGGTGGCTGTTTGTTGGCTGAATGAAGCCACGATGCAAGGAGCAATATCGAAGAAGAAAAACAAAAGGAAATGAAGGAAAGCAAACCAGAAGCAAAGAGAGAGAGGTTTGGTCCTTTTGTGAGGGTGCTGCTTCGACGGAATTTCAAGGGAAAATGAAAAGCAAAGTGGGAACATGAGCAAGAGGAGTCCGTGGATGGGCATGCGATGGAAGTTTTGGGAAAAATGGCAAAAGTCAATAAAGCATAACCAAGAAATTAAATGTTTGGTCCCCGCAAATATCCCTCAAACTTATCTCAATGTCTCTTATTACTTTCTTGCATAAAATCCATCAATAATCCAAATTTTGAAGTCCAAAACTACTGCCCTTTTCTAATTCCGAATTTCACAATTTTTTTGTTTGTCTTCAATTTCTTCAACAATTCCCCAAATTCGACATCCAATTTTGATGTAGAAAAAACCCACATAATTTCTAGAAGTCCCCTTCGTCATATAGCTCAGTTTACAAGTCCAAAATCTCTTCAATTCGGCCGATCCGAATTTCCGTTCGTTTTCCGAGACGTTCGAATCGAATTTCCGTAAAAATCTTGGAATCACCAAAAATTCTTCGAAGGATGAGTAGACATTCCTAAAATGAGCCGTGACATGACAAAACTTTCAATTTTTGAAATCGGGTTCAAATTCGCGGTTATTTTCAGTCTGACGCGATTTTAGCGTGACCTAACCTACCGGGTAGTTTTTAGACATTTTTAGTACAATTGACCCATGGTCGATTATTTTCAAACCACAACGTATATCTTCGACACATTGGCAACTCTCGGTTGTCGTGAAAATCTCAAGATTTCAATTACAGACACAAGGTACCAAAAACGACAGAAGATCGGTCTAGTGCCGATCGATGAGATTTTGCAATCAGGTGGAATCACCCACACTCAATCACACACCTCAGTCGAATCAACCTATCTCCGATCCCTAATCGATTTTTAATTATGTCGTAATGACCCTTGCAAATTAGTACAGTCGAGCAGTCGATTTCTAGTCAAATTCTCAAGTTTATTGCGTTAAAATCCCTCAATGACTTTCCCAAATAGTCTAATTATCTCATGAGTGATCGGCTCAAAGAATAGCACCATATACTTTTCGATGAAAGCCCCGATTTATTCGATTGAAATCATATTTGAAAAATCAGGATGTCACAACAGTGCTAGTCTACAAGGGTCATTACGAAACAATTAAAAATCGACCAGAGACTGGAGATAGGTCGATTCGACTGAGATGTGTGATCAAAGTGTGGATGATTCCATCTGATTGCAGAATTCTTATTGATCGACACTAGACCGATTTTCTATCGTTTTGGGTACCTTGTGTCTGTATTTGAAATCTCAAGATTTTCATGACCACTAAGAGTCGCCAATGTGTCAAAGAGGTACGTGTGACTCGAAGAAAATCGATCACAGGTCAATTGCACCAAAAATTTCTAAAAACTACTCGGTAGACTAGGTCACGTTAAAATTGCGTCAAATTGAAATTAACCACGAATTTGAATCCAATTTTAGAAATTGAAAGTTCTGTCATGTCACGAGTCATTTTAGGAACATTGACTCATCTTTTGAGGAATTTTCGACAAGTTCGAAATTTTTACGAAAAATCGATTCGGACAATTCGGAAAAGAATGGAAAGTTGGATTAACCGATTTGAAGGGATTTTTGGCCTTCGATGTGAACTACTTGGTGAAAGGAAATTGTGTGAGCTTTTTCTTTAACAATATTAGACATCAATTGGAGAGATTTGTTAAGAGATCGGATTCCGGTAAAAAGGAAATAGAATTCGAAATTGAAGGAAATGGCTATTTTGCTACTCGAGACTTGTTATTTTGGGAGAATCATGATGCAAGAAAGTAAGTGAGGACAAAGCATTTTACATGGAAATTTGTGGGACCAAGAATGGATAAAAAATAAGATGCTTTATTTTTATTCCCCCCCCATCCTTGGCTTTTTTTAACACGGCTGGTCCCCCTCCGTCACACGTCCTCCTCTTCAACCGATGTCATCCCTTGCAGCAGCCTTCAAATTTTGTTCTTCCCCCTTTGACCATCGGGTCCCCTCCTCAAAATCCATTTATTTTGTACATGTTTCCTTCTCTCTCTCTCTCTCTCTCTCTCTAGTCGCATGTTTCTTTTCTTTCCCCCTCTCAGCCGACAACCCCTACCCCCTTATCCCTTCCTCTCTCTTCCCTCTTTCTTCTTCGAGCATCCCTCCCCCACCGAGCCTTCTACTTCTCCTTCACTTTTTATTTCCCCACATGTTCTCTACTCCACCAATGCCGACCCCTTCCCTCACGCCACACCCGCAAGCTCCACTTTCCCCTGTCACCATATTAGCTGCCAGCTCCACTCACAAAGTCAACTCTCCAAGCTCCCCTCACCGGTTCGTGGACCGCTCAACCTCACGCCGTTTTCCGCTCTAGCCCACTCGCGGATTCCGCCCCATCCACCAAGATTTTGCATCCATTCACTGGCCTAGCTCAACCCACACCGGCCTACCGCCTAACCGAGACCACCAGAACCCCTTGGACGCGCCACCAATAGCCCCGGCCATCAAGCTCAGCCGAACAGTACCGAATTCAATAAAGATTCGTGGGCTTCGAGGCCCATTTCGGACCTCTTTCGGGCCTCACTAGGTGCCATCATTTTAGAGTTTTTGGCCTGTCTCCTTGTCGTCGTCGTCGTGGTTCAGTCGGATCAATAATCAAGTGAGTTTAACTCACTAATCTCTGCCTAATAAGTTAATGACGCTTAAGGGTTGATTAGTTAAGTTAAGTATGGATTAAGTGGTTAGTTAGATTGGATTAATGAACTAATTAGCCGATATTGCATGTTAGATGGTTATAGTAGTGTAATTAGAGTCTAAACAAACTCAATGATTTATTTAGAGTGGTTTGGAAATTTTCCGGACCCATCTCGGCTTTTAATTAAGCTTTTCCGGCCTAAGTTGCTATTTTTGATTTATTAATTAATTTCGTAATTAATTAATTATTTTCCAAAAATTAGATTGGAATAGCCGTGACCGGAATTTTATGCTGATTGTAGTGGTGTGATATGTTTATTTAATTAACTGTTATTTTGGGCAAATTGGGTGTCGTTTGTGATTTTAGGTATTTATCTCAAAATTTATTTAATTTTAGTAATTAATTAAGAATCATTGGGCGTCGGTTTACAGCGCCAAAAATGAATTTGTGGACTGTTAAAATTAGTGGGATTTTCAAAGGAGGAAAATATTGTATTTTGGCTAAGGCCGATCGTGTACCCACACACAAGTATTTTTATCGGGTATGATAAAAGTAGAGAAATTATTGGTTGATTAGAATGGTATACTGTATCAGCCTGTAGGCTTGATACATCAGCTTAGAGTGAGCAGTATACCCTAAGTATCGCACAGCTTTGGTGAGCATTAAGTATCGCACAGCTTCGGTGAGCATTAAGGATCGCACAACTTCGGTGAGCATTATTAGTATATTATATCAGCCCGATTGCTTGATATGTCAACTTAGTGAGAGCAGTATACTATCTATTAGCCTTTGGGCATCTATACTATCTATCTTCAGCTTAGGGTGAGCAGTCCTTGATGAGATCAGACTTATAGATAGTATCAATTGGATTGACCATGTGGTGGTCTTGTTGGCATGGAATCGACTGAGTTGATTGATCGATGATTCGATCTGATGGATTGAAATAATTGGACGGTTATTTGAATTGTATTGACTTGTAGGAAGGAACTGAGGCCAAGGTAAGTCATCCGACTCGTGTTTATGCTTAGGCAACCCTTGGGGCGTATTCCCTTCCTAGGCGGGTCTTAGGGGGTGAACTTACTGAGACGTCGTCTCACCCCATTGTGGGATAATATTTTCAGGTTTGTAGATGGCGATTCCCTCTGAACATCACGGTCACCCCATGAGGGTTACCGAGCGGGTCTCTAGTTTCCTTGATCCCTGAGGTTTTTGGGTTTACGAGTTGGTTGTAACCACTGTCTGGGTCGAAGAGGTTCCACATCAAGAGATACCTAATCGATTTAGAGCATGGTTTCGCACTGCTCCCTATGGTGTTAGGCTAGGTTCTCTTAGGACTTTTAATATCCCTGCTACGGTGATTGATGCTGCTCTAGATGAGGATCCAGCTGACCCTCCTAATGGTGTAGTGGAGGACCCATTGTCTCGCCCGGATCCTGTGGACACTGAAGAATTGGCAAACGAGTCTGACTAGCTGGTCATAGAACAACTTGTTTTGGAGAGTCGACCTTTTTGTAGACCTTGTAAATATCGACTAGTAATGTATATGAATTAGTCTGATATGTATAAAGGTGTGTTGTGATTTTCAAAAATTTTGGCCCTACTTTTCTATCCCATCTTGTTGTTGTTTAGTGATTTATTTATTCGCTTCCGCATGTGCATTAAAATGAATGTGTCAGTGACGCGTCTTGGGACGTCGCTATTTAATCGACCACCGAGGATGGGCACGCACTTGGAGAATCGGGCGTGACAAGTATTCTCAACCTAATTTGAATAAATGCCCTCAAAGAAGGATGCACCATTAATGAAAGGCTTGGTTGAAAAACTCTTGTCACCCTTCAGTCATTTCTTTAGGAGGGTGAGCACTCTTTCCATACGGTCACATGTTCCATTGTGTGCTTGCTCCAAAGTCAATTCTCTTGGAACCTGATAAGACATTTCCTTTTCTTTTTTTGTTTTTGAATGGAAGTATGAGGTGGGATGAGAGATGGGTAATAAAAGGAATCATTCAAGATGAGTTCAACCTTGAGTTCTGATGCCTAATTGATGCGGTTGCAGCATGAATGTATTTTGAATGGTTAATGGATGATGTAGGGAAGAAGAAGGCTATATTAGGATCACCATAAGGGCTTAAAGGAAATACCACTAGCCAAGGATAAAAATCAAGATTGACAAAGTTCATCACCAATGATAATTTCATCACTTTTGGTGACCATCCAAAATACATTCATCTTGGTGTGAGGCTTGTGATCTCGGCTTGAAAGGAGAGAGGGAATCCGACCAAATGGGGTATTAAAGGTGTGTTTGGTAACATTTGGTCTAAAAAATAATTTCTATTTAGAAATAATTTTTTACATTTTTATTCTCTGGACGAGTTTCTGAATAGAAAAATGCATTTTGTATTACCCTAAAATTTCTATTCTTGGAATAGAAAAAGAACAAAGAAGTGTTTGGTGCAACTCTAAAATTTTGTTATAATGTAGATATTTGTAGTTTTAAAATAATTTTCTCAGATTTTTCGAATTTTTATGAATTTTTCTTCTTCTTTTCCTCCTTTAGCTGGTCATGGGGCCTTGGCAATGTCCAGCGATCGGCTAGAGAAATGGGATGGCGAGGTTGACCTTGCTGGCTTCTAGCAAGCGTTGCCTAGCCACCATGAGGTCGGCTTTGCCTAGCCATGGTGAGGCCAATCTGGTGGTGGGTGGACGAGGCTCGACTTTGCTAGATTTGGGTAAGGTGGAACCTCGCGTAGCCATGGCAAGGCCAACCTCCCCCAACCACAGCAAGATTGAGCCTCGCCAGGGGCGGCGAGGTTAGGCGAGGTCAACCATGGACCACGTTGGCCCTCATCTTTGGCCAATTGCTGGCTCTCATCAATGCTTGATGACCGGCTCAAGAAGGAAGAAGAATGAAGGAAAAAAAAAAAACAGAAAATGACCTTGTTTTAGAAATTATTATTGAGAGCAAAAGGGTAGATTTTTTTAACCTTTTGTTTCTGTTCTAAATTTGTTCCTTGATGACTGATCTATTCAGGTGAATAGAAAAATTAGCTAGTAGTTATCCAAACGGAATTATGTTCATTTTTTATTTTGGGGAAATAATAGGAAAAAAAAAAGATGATTACAAAACAGCCCCTAAGTAGTTCTCACCCTTGGCGCTCTCTCTCTCTCTCGGAAGTTCACACTATGGCCTCCATCAATTCGAGAATATCCTACCAACTCTTGGTGACCACCTGGCCTCACATCCAGATGTGACCGAGACCGATACTGAAGCGCATCCAGGCATGACCAAGGCCTCACGAGCGCGCAACCGAGCAAGACCAAGCCGTGTACCTGGCATGCGAAAGAGCAAGAACCCCGGCGCAGCCTATCTCATCCTGGAGATCCACTTGGCGGTTCACCAGAGCGGTCCACCATCGACGAGCGAAGCCATCCGTGAGCACAACCGTCCTCGTCCACCATATTACAACACGAACTTCGCATTCATGATCACATCCATGCATTGATCAATCGCTTTCCGTGCCTTAAATCAAGTCGCACGTCCTCATATTACACGTTCCTAACGAGGCGAGTAGTCACCGCAAGTTGAAGACAAGAGAAGGAAAACGGCGGAGACTCGGTGATAGAAAAGGAAAGTGGAGATGACGATGGGCATTCGAGATGGTTATGCCTATAAATTTTCAATTATCTCTACCTCCGGGAGATGGTTCGGTCATCCACTTCCCAATCCAGCTTTTTACAGATACAGTGCAAGTTACTTTGAATTAGGAAAATCCACATAATTAAAAAAGTTGAACTTAAATAATCTGTGGGGCTGGTAGGGTATTTTATGAGTTTCTATATAGAGATGGATCGTTGTATCTGCGTTTCTAAATTGATAAAAATATAATTTACGCGGTTATGGCTAGTGATGATGTGAAAGATTTTTGCAATCTTTATCTCATTTTATTTTATATCTAATCTTTGTTCTTTTATTATTATTTTTCTTCTTCCTCTGATAGTGGATGGGCCTCAGTGATATCCGGTAGGGGCAATTCTCACCTATGGTTGACTGCCTGTCATCATTGAGATTGACCATAGTTGGAAAGGAAAGGAAAAGGCAAAATAATAATAATAATAATTTTAAAAAAAAATCAAAATCGTCCGTGTCAACATCAACCATGTCACATGGGCAATTAATGTTCATGTCGATGATTTTCAATTAAAATTGATCAGAAGGATTACATTGAAAAATCTCATTATTAGGACTAAATTGGCTAAATTGAAAATTTTGGAATTAAATTGATCGTTCTATAATAAGTTCAGCACTTTTAGACAATTTTCCCCACAAATGAATTTCAAGCCCATGAAATATTATGCACCTCTTATGGAGTTAATAAGATGTGAATAAAAATTTGGATGAGCGACTTGCATATGAAACTATTCAAAAGTTCTACTTTAAGAGGATCAATTAAAAATATTGCGAAAATGGTCGGTGAATATATATATATATATATATATATTTTTTTTTGTTAAAAAAGTCAATCAATTGCAAATTATAAGTTTCCTTCACTCGGTTTCAGTAAGTACCTTAACGACATTATAAAATAAAAAAACCATAGCTGCTTAACAGAAAATTTCATTTCTCATTCTTTTTGGATCCTACTTTCAATGTCTTTCTCTTAACATTCTACATTTCTCCTCCATTCTTTTCTCTTTGCAATTGATTGCTTCTTCTCTACTTTCCTTTCTTTTTATTTAAATTTTTGCCAATTCCTCCTCACGCACATTCGAAGAAAACATAAAGGAATCTGCTCGTGCTCCATGTGATGGGATCTCGTGGCTCTCATGGAAGACTTCATGTCTCTCCTGCATTAGAATATTCAAGCTGTCATGATCTAGACTAGATACAGGTGGTGGAACGCTAACTAGGAATTTTATATTGGAAACCCCCCTTTCAAAGAAAATCTGCTAGAAGCAGAAATAATCTTTGTACGAATTGATTAAGGGCACGTTGCGAAATAGTATTCATAGAAAGAAGTGTCGTCCATCTCTTTCACCGATTGATGTTTTTCATTCCATAGAAGGCTTCCCAAATATCCGAGGATTGGTTGGTTAGAATGTAGTGGCTGCTGGATCAAAAGGGGGGAAATTTCATCAGATAATTCATAAAACCTTTTAAGTTTTTGTACTCCGTGACACTTCTAACATAAATATTATGACATATACTTGGGATTAAAATGGTGATATAATAATATAATTATCTTGCGTTTGAATCGCCATTAAATTCACTCATTTTATTACTAATAAACTGAAGTTTCTCTTTAGCTCCAACAGAAAGAAAGAATTGGAGTGTTTCCTAGAGGAGCAACCAAAGCGGGGGTTTCTCTATACATCTCGCAATCCAACCCAATGGAGTTCACAACAACGCACTACACCAAAGATCGGCTGCTCGAGAACGTGATAGCCATCCAATTAAATGATAGGAAATCTGATTCATCGATTGTATTCTTCTCAAGTTTTTGTGTATTACAATCACTTTAAATAGGGTTATGAAAAAGCACGTGATTATAATCGATAACAATTAAAAATCAGCTCTTCGATAGACCATAGAAGCCCTCAAAATCCACCAACAATGAATTTTTAACTTATGTCATCATTTGGATATGCAACCACTACTCTCATTTAATAGCTAGCCATTGTTCATGGGACCAATGACATGAGAAAATATATGATGTGTCGATCACACGGTCAATGTAATGTCAATGGCAAATGGTGCAGCTTCATGTGCACATAGAAGCTCACTCCACCAAGGATAAACATTGCCGCGTGAGATAAACATATTTCTCTATTCAATATGTGCAATCAACCTATGTAGTACCGACACTTTTCAAGAATCTTTCGTGTCGTGTCCGATATGCTTTGACACACCCCGACACATGCCGACACGCGGTCAACGAGTGTCAAAAAATCCGACACGTGGTTAACTCTCTCTGAGATGCGAGTCCAGAATTTTGACACGCGTGGGATCAATTTTGAAAATTTTCGATACTTGATGGGTCAAAATATAAATATACAAAAAAAAAAAAAAAAAAAAAAAAGAGGAGGGTTGGTGGCTAGGCACCACTGCCGCTGCCACCATCGGAGGGGGTCGGCGACCTTGCTGGCCATAGGTGGCTATCACGTTCCTGTCCACTTTCGAGCCTTCACGATCCTGTCCTGATACTGTTTCCACGAGATCGTGAGCTTTTGCTCAAACTATTTATGCTTACAGCACATATAGGTGCATTCCATCATCGATGTAGAATATGCACCAAATTCCGAAAGCAGAAGTTATCCTAGACGCCACCTTAATCATGACGATCGTCCACGTTATCTAATGCAAAGGGAATAGAGAGTGAGGATTACCATATTGCATGGACAAATGGGTTAAATGACAAATCTTCATTCTCAGATTTTAAACGAGTTTAATTGATTTAGGCCTCACTAATTGAATAATTAGTTTAAAAAATTTCCTCACTCTATTTTTAGGTAACACACAGATTTAGGTAACACACAGATTTTACTATTAAATTCAATCATTAATTTTCTTGGAGGTTCTATGTATGAAATCTGAGAACGAACATGGGTGTGGATCTTGAAATGAATAACCTCGGTGTCAAATTTATTGCCTTCACACGGGGAATATCGGAAATAGAAAACTATTTCGAATTGATTGCGGCTGATATTTAATCAAATGATGGCGTTATTTATGATTGAATGATCGAAAGCATCTCATTAATTAAATGATTACAGCCTAAATGATCATAAATTATTCCGTACCTTAATCTATTTACCTTTCTAAAGCATATATCATAGCACAAATGATCATAAATTATTCCAGTTGTGCGCTCTATCATTTCAAGTTGTAATGTGTATGAATTTTCTAATTGATAATCCATGTAATCCAATGCCTGAACGTATATAATAAATAAGAAAATGATGAACTACCAAATAACCCACTTTTTCTGCTAGCTTTTTACCCAAAATTATCCTTTCTGTCATATGTTCTTTCGCAAGTCCCCTGTTCGAAAGAAACCCCCTTTTGATTCTTCACCCAAATTCTGACCGACTCCTCCATCTCCATCTCCATATCTCTCTCTCTCTCTCTCTCTCTCTCTCT
This sequence comes from Eucalyptus curtisii, assembly GCA_017140595.1. Lineage (NCBI taxonomy): Eukaryota > Viridiplantae > Streptophyta > Magnoliopsida > Myrtales > Myrtaceae > Eucalyptus > Eucalyptus curtisii. The sequence continues at coordinate 9,127,684 of CM029500.1, read as the reverse complement.
GTTTGTCCCACACAGAGTGGCTACTGAATCGGCGAGTGAGTTTGACCAATGTAAAAGCAAAGGCCTGGGCATTAAGCAAATCACTTACCTGGACGGGGTCAATGGGCTATCAAGAAGGCTCATGGCCTGGGCCTAGTGACCTCCATTGCACTTCGGAAGGGGTGCTAGCCCAAGGTCGGTCCAAGTGGCCGAGCCTACGTCATACGTCATAATTTGTGACAGTGGGGCCTGCGTTCGCGCGGCCCCTACCCAATTCCTTAGTCTAAACATAGCTTATTTCCTTAGTATGGCATTCCTGTCGAGGTGACCTGAGCGGTGAAAATGGGGCTTTACCAGGTGTTCGGGATTTCCCTGATGTCTTGAGGGTTCAAGCCTTCGTCGGGGTGGACAAATAGGACTGGCCAGAGAGTGTAGGAGAAGGCCGGGTACGATAGAGATGGGTTACTGATAAAGTATGCCTATTTGAAGGAGCCTTTGGAGGATTTTCACTTGTACAGTTTCTTGTCCACCTACGTTGTCCCCGCAAGGTGATAAGCACCAATCCTATGGCCTTTCTGATTGGTCAAAATATTTTGCCTAGGCTCTTTTTTGAAATAATCATAACCATTTCAAATTATTCTTTAAGATTGATATGGTAATTTTATATCCTTATTTAAAACAAGATCTATTTTAAATCTTTATTTGAAAAAATGAGAAAATTTTGAGTTTTTATTTAAAAATTTTCCATTGAACTAGAATGAGGATGGGGCTGTTGTGCCACTTTGCTAGTAAATTTTTTTTTCCATGAAAATCTAAGGTACAATGCCAATCTTAAAAAATAAAATTACGAAAATAATTATACAAAAATTTATGTGTCAACATTTTTTATATTACGAAAATTTTACGTGTTTAAAAAGCTAAAATCCATGCACAGCAAGATTTGAAAAAGGGAAGATGCCAAAATCCATCTCCATTTTTCATCTCACTACTGCTTACTTCATCTACTTTTAAAACTGCATGTTTGCATCTTGAATTTAAACTTGGAAGGATATTTTTCCATCTTCACATCTAGCATTACTTGCACTAATGCCATTTCCTTTCCCATATTTAAGGAAAGTAGTCAATTAAGGAAGACTGACAGATGAAATCGGTTCAAGCCATGGGATGAATTAATTGCTATACGGCAGTCGACATTAATGAAGAAGCATCATAGACAACTACGTGGAATCGACATTAAGGTTCACCGACCGAGCAAACAAAGGAGAGTGCTGTTATTTTCAGCAACATTTTGTTTTTTTAGGTGAATGAAAAAAAAAAAAAAAAATTAAAGTGTGACAAAAGACAATCCAAACGTGTGCAAAAAAATTTTAAAAGTTAAAAAAAAAAAAAAAAACAAAATTTTTCTCATCACCACCACGAGAGCGCACTTGCTTTCAAGGGACCTGTCAGGTGTCAGCCTCCCTACTCTTCCCAAGTAGCACCACCCCCATTCGCCCTCCCCAATCTGACATCCCAGGACAAAAATCCCACCCCGAAATGACCGAAACGCCCCGCCCCTCCCGCCATTCCTCCCGGTCGAACCCGTAATTCTCCCCATCTCCGCCGTCCTCTTTCGTCAACTCACCCCCAAAAAAACCTCCGCTTTCTCCTCCTCCCCCGCGGAACTGTCCGAAACGAGCTTTGCGAAAAAAAAGTCGGATCTTTTTAGAGAGAGAGAGAGAGAGAGAGTGAGATGGACGGCGGCGGAGGCAGCCAGGCCCACAGGGCGGAGGCGGAGCGGTGGCTGACGGCGGCGGCGAAGCTCCTGGCGACCCGCGACTTCCACGGGGCCCGCACCTTCGCGATCCGGGCCCGCGAGTCCGACCCGGGCCTCGAGCACGCGGACCACATGCTCGCCGTCGTCGACGTCCTCCTCGCCGGCGAGTCCCGCGTCGTCAGCGACCAGCCCGACTGGTACGCCATCCTCCAGCTCGGCCACCTCACCCAGAACGTGGAACTCATCGCCTCCCACTTCCGCCGCCTCGCCGTCCTCCTCGCCCCCGACCGCAACCGCTTCCCCTTCGCCGATCAGGCCCTCCGCCTCGCCTCCGACGCCTGGTCCGTGCTGTCCAGCCCCGGCAAGAAGGCATTGTACGACAACGAGCTGAAGCTCGGCTTGCTGGGGCAGCTCGGGAATCAGACGCCCCCCTCGCGGAACGTCAGGGGCGGCGACGGGCACGCGCCGGCGGCGGAGGACGAGAGGCCGGTCTTCGGGAACGGCACGCCGGTGCAGCCCCGGCCTACCCGGCCGGTGAGCCAGGCTACCGAGTCGGCGTCGGCCAGCTTCTGGACCGCGTGCCCGTACTGTTTCTATCTCTATGAGTACCCTAGGGTTTATGCCGAGTGCGTGCTCAGGTGCCAGAATTGCAAGAGGGCGTTTCAGGCGGTGGCGGTACCGTCGCCGCCCTTGTCGGAGAAAGATACGCACTTCTCCTGTTGGGGGTTCTTCCCAATTGGGTTTCCGGGGTTACCGAATCAAGCCGATGGCGCCTCTGGTTGGATGCCTATGTCGCATATGGTCGCGTGCCCTGCTCCTGGGCAAGAAACAACTTCTCAGGGAGGGCGGAAAGGTGGCAATGCTGGGAAGAGACCTGTCCCGAGGGTGTATTATGATGTCGATGACGACGACGACGACGACGATTCTTATGTAGGGCTTTCGGAATCGAGTGAGGATTCTGGTGAAGAATGGGGGAGTAAAAGAAAGACGAGGAGAGTCCGGAAGAAGAGTCTGGGGAGTAGAAGTGCTGCTAGCAGAGTGCCGATAGAGAGAACAAGAAGACGGAATGCAGATGCGGGTGAGCAGGGAAATGGTGGCGGTGGGGATGATGTGGTCAGTGGGACTGCTGCGAAAGGTGGGGACAGGGCGGAGTCGAGTAAGAAGGCGACAGAGTCGAGTAAGAAGCCGATGGGAAGTTCTACGAGGAAACAGTCAGGAAAAGCGGGGATGGGTAAGTTGGATTTGAATGTAGAGTTCAGTAACGAGGTGGAAGAGCCTGCAAGAGTTGTGAGTCAAGGGAATAGGACAGGAAATGGTGAGGAGGATACTATTGAAGGGACTGGGTTTTTCGAAGGTCTTGATGAGTTTCTGAGCAGTTTGCCTATCCTTTCTGTGGTCAATGACGATAAGGTTAAGGCTGCTTAGGGTAGTAAGGCTGCTTTCATTGTTGCTTTTTGTAGTTCTCTTTTGCATGGTTGTTTGTTGTATTTTAACCTGTGGAGGTACTGGCAATTCCCTTGTCATGTTCTCCTAGCCTTTGATCTTGTAGTAAAGCTAGTGTATATTATGTAGCAACCTTTTCTAACTTCTCCAGTGGTTTTTATTTTTTTTTCCTCCTTGGGATCTTCTGGTTGTCCCAAGATGGATAGATAATTGATAAAACATGAGGAGTTCTCTCCAAGTATGCTTGGACTTTTCTCACGTTTTATGCTTGCAAATGCACATTTTCATGGAAATTTTATTCTTGTGCTTTATCTATTTTGTTGATGATTGGTTCTGGTGATGAAATTTTTGGTTTACCTGATGACTTAATTTCGAGATGTTGAAGGATGTTGGAGTTGGAAGAGAAAATGTGATTCATTTTTAAGCATCATGGTGTTAAAGAGGAGGAGGTAAAGTATTTAAACCCCCACATGGCTTCTTTTTCTGAGTCGAACCATTGTATTCAATTAAAAAAGATGCTAATGAGAAGATCCACGCTCTGTCTACTGAACTGTTCTCTTCCTCTGGGGCTGACATATTTGTAACACTATGTTGAGTCTTAGTATGATTAATCTAGGTTTTGTACTTTTGTTCTCCTTTTGGCGAATGAACTAAAAAAATTCTTTCTTTAATTGTCTGTTTTAGTAGTGACAGATACTATAGTTTGAAATATAGGTAGAGCTTGAGATGCCCCCATTAAGCATCTTGCTTGAGTTAGAAAGACCTTAGATTAGTTAGATAAGCTCCATTTATCATTCTGACTTTACTTTATGGAGTTTTGACTGTGTCAGACATGCTGAGCATAATCCAGGATACAGCTCATGGTTGCAGGCTAGCTTAAGCAGCAATGGTTTTTCCAGGGCCAGTTATTTTGACTGAATATTGAATCTGGGTGATGTGAGATGAAAGTTGGCATTTTATTCTGCAGCAGACCTTTTCTTTAATGGGTTTCAATGTGCTTGGTTATTTTTTTTGTGGATTTCTGAGCTTAATGCACCACTTCATTCTCCATTAGCTTCCTTTTTAAACAGCCATTTAAATTATTATTAGTGTTACGGTAGTGGAGAAGAACGGAACTCTTCTGTGTTCTGCTCGTCATTGCTGCTGTTCTCCTTTTGACTGGGAATGAAAAGGATCCATTTATTTTTCTCACAGTTTCTGCTTTTAGTATTTTCTCGTTTTTTCCCCTGTTCCATGGAATTTATGGTGGACCAATTCTGGCATTCTTCCTCCTTTTCAAGTTCCACAATAATTATCTCTATCGACTTTGACATTCCATATTTGTGGTTTTTTATTTCTTTTGCATGGATTCCAAGGAGAAAAAGGCATCTTTGCATTTGGCCTTCTATTAGTGCGAAGGGACCATCTTGTCTGTACAGCATTCTACTCATGTCTGTTGATCTCCTTCCCGGTTGTCGGAGTATCTGTGTCCCTTCACAGAGAGAGAGAGGTTTTTGATGTCTTCAGCAGCTTGTGGAGTCTGATATATGGATGTTCGCTTTCAATTTTCTTCACTTATTCTCTTTTGTTAACGGTCATAGAACAGCGAAGTGATGTGTTCTTGACATCAAAAGCTTCTATGCTTGAATTGGTCCACCATCTCCGGATGTTGAGTGTACCATGTAGAATTTTGCTAATAATAAGTTCTGGCTACCATGTAGCTATGTGCATTGTCTATTTTGTTGGTACTGAAGATTTTTTAATTTGCAATGTCTCTTTTGGACAATTCCAGTTTGATTTATGTAGATAAACTGTTTGGTATATTTCTAAGGAGAAAAACCAAGGCAGGCATTGGTGTGGGATCATGATGAGACATGCTTGTTGATACCTAAATTTTGACAATCTGGTCATTTATTTATTGCATAGAAAATTAGGGGTTAATTTTATTAATTGCATAGCATATAGATTTAGGTTGCATTTATTTTGTTATTTGCATTTTTTTGCATTTTATTGGACCGGTGGCGTATGGGTTGAAATTAGATGGATCAGGCCCACGAAGCGAAGTAATTTCCCCAAGCCCATATTTTTAAATGATCGAAATTATCTTGTGAGAAATTTGAAATTCGAAATTTTTCCGAGATATAATGATTTTTTTTTCTTTTTTTTTTGGATATGGCATATGGGTAAAAAAATATCGCGATTTGGTTTTGAAAGATTTGGATTTAGAAAAATTTCATCTTAATATCGAACCCTTATCGTATGGGATGAATTTTGTGAAAAAGATTTGCGAAGGTTGATTTGAGGAAGAATTTGAAAATCCAATTCCTTTCCCTATAAAAGGCCGTGCATGCGAGAGGTTTAGGGGTTCTTTTCTCGGTAAGAAGAAAAAGTGAAAATCAAGCACAAAAAAAGAGGGAAGAGCTTCGTTTTGTTGGTTTGCCGAGGAGGGGGATGGGCTTTTTCCTTCTGCAAAAAGTGTTGCAAAAGGTAAAAAGGGGTTTCTTTAGGGTGAAAGGAAAAGAAAAGTCAAAAAGGAGGGCAGAAGACAGCAGAGGTGAAAAAGTAGAAAAAAGCAAAGGGCACTGTTCTTCTTCTCCACGAGTGCCCTCCGCCAGCCACCGTCGTCCGTCCGCCTCGCTCGCACCTCCGCGCCGCTCGTTCGCAACCACACCACCACCACGCGAGCACGCCGCGCGGCAAAGAACTTGAGCCGATCATCGCCGCAGTAGCGGCCCGACACCGCGGATCGAGCTTCACGCCGCGCCTCCCCCTTCCGATCAATCGCGCCTCTGCACGCGACCCACCGCCGCCGCCCAAATTGAAGCGCACCACGATCGCCAGCGCAAATCCGCGATCGGACGTCCCTTGCTCGCCGGTCACCGCCCGTCTCGCCGGTCTCGCCGCGACCGCGGCCCGTCGTGCACCACTACCGCTCTACCGCGGACCGCGACCAAGCTCGAGCCGATCGCCTCACCACCGCGAGCCCGGCGCCCAAGCTCCGCTCCTACGGTAGATCGACCACCGCAACCTCCGACCGGTGACTCGACGCAAACCAAATTGATCCGCCCCGTCCGTTCTTTATTCGGCCCTTTATTCCGTCCGGCGAAGCGCGCGATCCAAGCTCGATCGACCCGAATGACCCTTCGCTCCGACGCCCATCCGACCGCTGTGACCTCCGATTAGCCACCCAAGTCACAAGCCCCGGGCGGACCCGCGCCACTCGATCCGACCCGACGCTTGAGTCTTCCTCCGCCCGAGCCCACCGTGGCTTTGCGCCGAGCTCTACCCCCGCTCCGCCCGCGTTCACCCGCCCGAGCGCCTGCCGGTTGCCATCTCGCAGCCCACGCCGGTGGGCCGTCCGCCCTCACGTGATCCGTGCTCCGCATCCCTCTGCGCCTGCGGCCGTTCGACGACTCGCCCTTGCGGATCCCCTTACGGATCGATCAACCGGTGCCCTTGGAGACCCACGAACCGTGCGTGGGAAAGGAGGAGAAAACAGAAAAAAAAAAAAAAAAAACAAAAAGGAAAAAAAAAGAAAAATCAATTTAGGTAGTTTTTTTTTTTATTGTTTACTTTATTTTATTTCTTTTACTTATTTATCTTATTTTATTTTATGTTTTTTTTTTTTTTTGAATCAGTCTTTAGGTATGATTGAGATTCCGACATGGAATAGCCCCTTTAAATTAGGGATTTATAGTCCGATTTTCGAGCCCGAAATCCGACTTGCAATCTCTTGAAAAATCGTCAATCCGATCTCCCCGCCCGAGATTCGATTCGCGATTTAATTTTAAAATTGGCCAACCCGATCTTATGCGCGAGATACGGTTCGCCAATTTTTGGATATCAATCTTATCTTGCTTGATTTGCTGTCATGGTATTTGAATTAATTATATCTTAGTAAAAGGAAAAAAATCCAAAAAAATCTGAGTTAGGATTAGGTTTTTTTTTTTTAAATTATTTTGCATGTTTAGAATAAGGATTTTATTTTGAGTCATGAAAAAGAAAAAGAAAAAGTGCATTCATTTAGGATGTTAGTTTTTTTTTTTATTATGTGAATTGCATGTTTAATTTTAATTTCGAATTTAATATAAAAATTAGAATTATGGCATTCTTTGCATGTCATTGCATGTTAGATAAAATTGCATGCTTAATTTTAGGTCTAGATAGATTTTTTTTTTTAAAAATGCACATAGTATCTAGATTAGATAATATTTTAGGATTGCATCACGAGATAATGTTCTAGATTAAGATAGGATTTGTATATTCCTAACTTAAAATAGATAATGTCTCGCTTTAGTTAGATTTTTATTTTTAGCGATTTTTAATTATGAATTTTCATTAAAAGAAATAAATAAAAAAATCATTCTCATGCATATTAGAATAGGATTGCATGTTTCATTTTAAGTTTAAATCGACTTTTAGATATATTGCATCTTGGGTTAGAAGTCGCTAGGTTAAAATAATATCTTGGTTTAAATTAGGATTTAGTTTTCCCTAATCCTTAATTTAAATTGGATAGAATTTTAACCAAGTTGGGTAATTGTTGCATTTTTCTTAATTTCGAATTTTAAGAAAAAAATAAAATTTGTCTTAGGATAAATTAATTTCAATTTCTAGGATAGATTGCATTTTCTAGAATAAAAATCATGTGCATACCATATAGAATTAGGCCCATGAAATGCACGTCATTTTAGTGATTGTTATTAGGTTCATTTAATTAGAACATCCTCGTCATTAGAATTAGGTCATCTTGGTTAATTTTGATTGCATATTTAATTATTGCATGTTCATTAAGAAATCATTAGTTTTTTCATATAGTTTAGGACATGTTGCCATGTCATATTATTTCATATTAGATTAGAAGCATTGCATTGCATTGCATATGGACTATGCTCTTGTCTAAAAAAAAGTGAAAGCAAAAATTGAGTGATCGCTTGTTAATTAGAAATCATATCTAGGATTGCTTATGTGAATTCTGATCTAACAACGCAGATGCTTTCGTTGCTATAAGTAAGTCCTGCATTTTATCTATTTACTTTCTTGGGTGTTAAATTGATGGTTTGCGCACCTGAGTGATCACCTCACATGTTAGGAAAGTAAATTAAAATTGATTCAAACTGCCTACAAAAACATTTTTGAAAATTTAAAAAAGAAATGGTACCGAAAGGGCACTAGGATAGTCTAGTGTAACCAAGTCCCCGTACTCACAGTCTCTGGTTCGTAGGAGTAAAATAATTCTCCCATTATTTTACTTAGGTGTCTAATCGACCTACCATAAACCGATTAGTTGCGACTCCTAGATAATAATCTTTTGCATGTTAAAACTTTAAGTCGCGATTTGGTATGGGCTTGGGAGAGCCTGAGCTAAGCTTAAAGACTTAGTAGTCCATTAACCTAGTTTTAGGTGGTGCACCCAAGAATTAGGTCGCGACACCTTGGCGACTCCACTGGGGACTTGAGTTAAAACTCTTAGTGGACTTAGGCCAATTTTCTTTTTTGAAAAATGTTTTTGTTTGGCAGCAAGGATCCTGTGTACGCCCCTAACCTTTAAGGTGTTAAATGTTTTTGCGGGATGGGAGGTATAAGGGGAAGTGTTTGTTGACCTTTGTTTTGCGGGGAGGTGTAGGAATGAATGGTTTACTTGCACATATGAAGTGTTGCTTGCTATAAACTGTTGTGCATGCTTTGCATTTACACTACACTTTTGCACACACAACCTGCCACCGGACCTGGGCCGCATAGGATCATTTAGGATGGTGTTGAGATGGATACCACTTCGACCGCATGCTCGCGGTACGAGTCGCCCATCTCAATCCCGAAATTTCTTTCATGGTGTCAAGAGTACCCACCTCGGTCCGCATGCCCGCGACCCGGGTCGGCTCTTTGACCAAGCCGGAGTCATGAGGACCCGACATAGTCCACAAGCCCGTGGCTAGTCTGATCATCCTTGTGGCTCCACCTTGATGAGCCTTATAGATTAGAAATCGAGCCTCACTTACCATGCGCATGTCTATGTGATTACCCTCTTTGTTCATTGGTAAAGTAAGTTTCTTAAATTCGCACCCTTGCAATCTACTTACTTTATTATGTCATTTTGTTGGTCCATGGCATTAGGATTGTCCTAAGTCTTGTTCAATATACAATGGGGATACCGGACATTCGAATTATTCTCCCTCCAAAGGAAGAGCTTAGTGCATGGTGGGACAAGTTAGATCAAGATAGCCGTCAGTTCGTAGAGTCACATATTGGTCGATCGCTTCCAATATACTGCGTATCAACATCCATGGCGGCCTCGTCCAAGCACTTGCCCACCGTTGGTGCCCCGAGACTTCTACCTTTATCTTTGGCGGTAAGCATGAACTCACTCCCACCTTGGAAGAGTATAGCATTGCCATAGGGAGGTCCTTGAAAGATGAATCGATTAGTCGCCTATCGGAATAGATCCCGTTACGGCCTTATATGATTTTCTGAGAGTTAAAGAAGACGATATAAAAAAGGTTTTAAAGGCTCATCGCAATGCATGTCCTTTATCTTTTCTGAAAGAATGTTTTGAAAAAGGCACCTCATTTCAAATGCGTAGGATTTTCCTCTTAGCTTTCTTTGGGTTTATAGTATTTCCTTACTGCAAAAATGCTATTAACCCTTTGATTGCTCAATTAGTTAAGCAAGTGTTAGAAAGAAAAAATTTTGTAAACACTGTCTTGATTGAAACTTTTCTTTCTCTCACTCGTTTCAAATGAGGTGGTGATAAGACTCTCCATTCCTCTCCCCGAACTTTTACAAATCTGGTTCCTTTCTCATATAAAGGGATTTGGTGGTTTAATGACTATACATGATGTTAGTAATTCTAATCACCCTATTATGAAATTTGAGAACAGCAAAAAACATGCACCAGATTACCATTATTCTAGGTGGCTAGCTTTCATGAAAAAACCAAATTCCAAGGGTTTCCTATGGCATGCTAAATGGTTCCAAGTTAGGGTGGCGAGACTCTCGTGTGGAGGAGTTGGCCCAATCCCTCTATTGGGATTCACTGGAGCATTGGAGTACTATCCGACTAGAGTGACTCGTCAGTATCAAGTCGTGCAAGAGCTTCCCCCGGCGTTACAAACAGATCCGCTCCAAGTCAGCTTTGTTGATGGAAGCCGAGGCCATGAAGATTCCATTCTCACTATCAAATCGATGTGGGATATGTGCCATCCACAAAAACTCAAGTGGCCCGAAGAAGAGTTGAAGGGCAAAGAAAGGAAGTACTATGCCTCGACTAAGTATATCCAACAACACAAGATTCCCGAGGAGCTACTTCCGAAGATACCAAGGCACCGTTGAAGATCACCAATCGAGCCGAGAATAAGCGCCTCAAAAGAGTTGCTGAAAAAGCTCGGGAGGAGAATAAACGATTGCGCCAAATGGTGTCCCGAGTGTATATTGATCAAGCCAAATGAATTGCTTGAATCAATCTTTACTTAATGATTAGGAAGTTTGAGTCATTTACTTTCCTAGTTCATTTGTTTAGGACATTTCGAATTTCTATTTTGATAGGCCTATCAAAAGCTCCATTAATGAATAAAAGTTCTAGAATATTGCCATGGATCGGCGTGTTTCATATAAGAATGCTTATTTTTGTTCATTTATTAGGCGATCAAGAGCTAGAATGGCCGACCAAACTGAAATGCGTGATCGTATCTCCGCTATGGAAGACCAACTCCAACAGTTGCTCGCTTCTATGCAATTCATGACAGCTCAAATCCAGTCCCTCCGAGCGGATTTGACTCCTGCACCTGCTCTCCCCGAGATAGTAGTCCCGAAGTAGGCAAGCAAGACCCAAATGAGCAATGGCGACATGCCTGACCTGGAAGATGACCCACTGTTGGTCACTACCGAAGAAACTAAGCCTGACAATGTCCCTAAGATGGGGCAAGATGAAGTGGAAGTGATGGACACTTTGGGGCAGCCAAGTGGCAAATTCGATTATTTGGTGAAGTATTCGGTTCCTCCCAGCTTTTATATTGATCCCCGCAACATAGTTCCAAGCGGATGGGATGACATGGACGATCTAACCCCTCCAAAGACAGAGAACTTTGATGACGCCTTGGAAGGAATCACAAACCTATTCGACGATCTTGTCATAGGAGACATTGATGAAGAACCTCTGGAAGAAATGGACCATGAAGAGTGACCTAGCACATTCTCCTGCATGGGAATTTTTTATCGCTTTTTAGGAATTGTTTTCGCTTTCTAGGAGTCGTTTTCGATTTTTTTTCTCTTTTTAGGGGGTAGGAATCACAATTTCCATTCCAATAATGTAATTCATTTGATTATATTCAATGAAATTACAATTTTATTTCAAATTTTGAGGACATGATGGGGTACACCAAACCAGCCCGGTGACGATATCCAACAATGAAAAGAAAATATCATCCAAGGAGAATTCCGAGGGCTGGGCTTCTTCATGTTTCCTCATCCAAAAATTCCCAAATAAACAAAATCAATTTTCAAGCCATTTCCAAAAGCATGCATTAGGTTAGCCATGTTTAATTTTCTAACTCATTTACTTCATGCTTCGAACATTACTTTCTTGGCCTAATGAGAAAGCATATGAAGGCACATCAGTCGCTCAACCGTTACTCAACAAGTTTGAGAACACACTTTCAAAGAGATTAAAAGAAGACCATCCATCTTTGGTGAAAGAGATGACAAATTGAGAACACTACATATTCTAGTAGTGACATGACTGGAATGAAATCTCGATCCAAGCCAAAATGGATGTGAAGTTTGAATTCATTTTGATGCCGCATAGTATTCTATTCATGCACGTTCTCTTGTGCAAGAGCAAAGGCGGATTTTCAGTCTCGACTGATGAGGACGGCCCAATGACATCCATTGCTGAGGCAATCCCATTGTGAAATAATCCCCCACATGAATGTTTAAGACCATTATTTTTTAGTGTGGTAAATTATCTTGAATTTGACAATTTTTCATGCTTAAAGCTGTTGGACTCTTTTAAAAGAGAATTTTGCATGTTTTGTCCACCAAGTCCACTAAAGAACATCAGGATGGACTAATTTAATGAATGATGTGGAATTGATTGAGCATACTAAAAGAGACGAGTCGGGATGATGAAAGGCAAACCTTATCCTATACACAGTCCCATATTCATACACTTGGGAGATGAGTGTAGGAAGGTTCATATTCATAAGGTAAAGAGTTCTCTCGCAAAAGGTACGACAACCGAAATGATGAGAGGCAATTTATTTCTCTATCTCAAACACTACAGGTGATCCATTACTTAACCCTTTTGAGCCCATACACTTATGGATATTCTTTTCAAATTACCCCTGTCAAGAACCACCCCACATTGGGGCAAATTGGAAGATAAGACAGCATCATAAGGTGAAGAAAATGAATTGAAATTTTCTTGCTCTCACTTGCATCAATCTTCAAGTAGTGCTATTACATTGAATTCATGTGTTAATTTAAGTGCCTTAGGATGACGAAGAGCATTTCTTTCTCTATCCTATATACTTATATCATTTGCATAGCCCACTTGAGCTTGCAATTTCATTTATTTTAAACCCAGTTGATGATCATCCCCCACACTGGGGCAAGGCAAAAGGCAGATGAAGACTCTTGAAAGGTTTGAATGTCATTCAAAGTATAATTGCTTGACGCATGCATTGTGCGCAAGAATTGAATTCAAAATAGAACTAAGGGGCATGAAAAAGCAGTGTGCCTGGTAAAAGCAAGGCCGATGCCCATGAAAAGAAGTGAAGAAAAAACGCATGAGAATTAGGGGCATGAAAAAGCGGTGTGCCTAGTAAAAGCAAGGCCAATGCCCATAGATGAAAAAGAAAGTCAAGATAGGTGACTGTCAATTGCAAGAATTGAATCCCAATAGAGCAATACTCAAAGAACTCAAATGTTGAGTTTTTACATTCAATGGGGCACTTCATGAAGACAATCCCCGGTGGTGAAAAAGAAAACTGGTGGCAATGCCAAGATGATCATCAACTCTCACCCTATACACATCTTTGAGCTTAACAATCTTTCATTTCTCAACCCATGAACCCAACCTACGTTACGTCTCTTACAAAGTCTCTTCAGATTAGGGCACTTGAATTAACGTAGGAGTTCATATGTTTATAAGCATCGCTCGAAGAAGTGCGAGCAAGATTATTTCTTTCTCATTTTGCGGGGTTCTTGACTTGTAAACCCGGAGATGATTACAAGACTGTTCATTCAATAGCCTTGACTCAAAAGTCCCTTTGTTAAGCCATTGACCAAGCCCACATTACGGTCCATGTTAAAGACCTCTCAGATTGGTAAGATCGTACCGCTTGCGAGAATACTCGGACCCATATCAATATGATGAAATTAAGTGATTCTCATAGAATAGCCATTCTAAATGAGAGTGAGTGAAAGTCCTTTCTAACCGAAAGTCTCTCATTTAGTATTCTTAAGAAATCCATGTCATGAGTGAAAATTGTCTTGAACGATAATTCTCTCTAATGGAAATTTGGATGATGCAAAAGTCATTATGCATGAACCTTGATTGAATTGATAAAAGTTTCAGTAGATTTTGAAGTATGCATTCCATAATAGCCTTAATTGCTTATTTCTTTGGTGAATGCATTTTTGTTCTAATCATGTCCGATGATAATGTTTTCTCAAAGACCCAAGAGCTCCTGACATTCAGGTTCCTTTCAAAATGCCTCATGATATTAGGAGATGAGAAACCATCATGAACATTCAAGGTGCATCCATGATGTTCCAAAATTTATTTCTACCAGGAGGTGAGAGGCCTCCACAGGATATCTAAGTTCCAGAAAACATATCCCCAAGAATTAGAGATATCATCAGGTAAGTGTATCTCTACCCATTCTCGACACTTGACTCGGTCAAGTTGTCCTTTTAAATTGACCTGACGTGCTTTCGTAGCCCAGAGTCCCTTTCATCGACTCGGCGTGCTTTTGTAGCCCGATGTCTTTTATATTGACTCTGGCGTGCTTTCGTAGCCCGAGTCCCTTTTATCGAACCGGCGTGCTTTCATAGCCCGGAATTTCGACATGGTGTGCTTTTGTAGCCCGGTCCATTTCATCGACCCGCGTGCTTCCGTAGCCCGGTGTCCTTTTTATTGACCTGGCGTGCTTTCGTAGCCCAGAGTCCTTTTTATTGAACCGGCGTGCTTTCGTAGCCCGGAATTTCTGACCTGGCATGCTTTCGTAGCCCAGGGCCCATCTTTATTGACTCGGTGTGCTTTCGTAGCCCGATGTCCATTTATATTGACCTGGCGTGCTTTCGTAGCCCAGAGTCCCTTTTAATCGACACTCAATTGAGTTGTCCCCAAAGATTTTTCCCTAGATTGCAACATTGGGCGACCGAAGAATGGTTCGGGTCCTAGCCAAGCAAAACCTCCGTTTAGGCAACATCTATTTCCCTATTCAGGCGACTGTAGATTGGTACGGGTCCTGGAAGGTAAATCCCCGTTTAGGCGACCGTAGAATGGTACGGGTCCTAGACAAAACCTATTTCCCTATTCAGACGACCATAGAATGGTACGAGTCCTGGAAGGTAAATCCCTGTTTAGGCGACCGTAGAATGGTACGGGTCCTAGACAAAACCTATTTCCCTATTCAAAGCGACCGTAGAATGGTACGGGTCCCGGAAGGTAAATCTCCGTTTAGGCGACCGTAGAATGGTACGGGTCCTAGACACAACCAAGCACCGCCATACTGGGCGACCGTAGAATGGTACGAGTCCTGGGAAAGCAGTCTCTTTACAAAGCCATGTTACTATTCTGGGCGACTGTAGAATGGTACGGGTCCTGGACATGTGACACAAACTATCTCGAATTACTCTTTGAAGGTAAGTTGTTCCAGATAGGTTCCTTTGACATCTCAGTTTGGATCTGGATGTCTCAATTCTTTCCGTTGAACATTTCACTTTGGATGTGAATGCTCTTCTCAATCTCGATGTTTCAATCTATTGCCTCGTTACACTCTTCAAGGAACCCGAGTGAGAGTTGGGTACTTGTGGAGTAACGGAATTTATCATATACCTCAAGATGCTCTACCGCACTGATTGGTAAGTAACTGAAGGTACGTTATTTCCTTTTGCATCATGCATTTGCATTAGCATTTCCATGCATCATATAAATTGCATTTTAAAATGGGATTCATTTCCCGCAAAAAAAAAAAAAAAATCAAAATCAAAATCATTCAGTGCATGTGCATGGTCAAAATTTAGGTTTCAATTTGTCTTTGAATGCAACCTCTACGAGCTCACCTTCAAAGAGGGGCAGCTTGTTGACACCTAAATTTTGACAACTCGATCATTTATTTATTGCATAGAAAATTAGGGGTTAATTTTATTAATTGCATAGCATATAGATTTAGGTTACATTTATTTTGTTATTTGCATTTTTTTGTATTTTATTGGACCGGTGGCGTATGGGTTCAAATTAGATGGATCAGCCCACGAAGCGAGCAAGTCGGCCCAAGCCCATATTTTTAAATGATCAGAAATTATCATGTGAGAAATTTGAAATTCGAAATTTTTCCGAGATATAATGATTTTTTTTTCTTTTTTTTTGGATATGGCAGATGGGTAAAAAAATATCGCGATTTGGTTTTGAAAGATTTGGATTTAGAAAAAATTTCATCTTAATATCGAACCCTTATCAGTATGGGATGAATTTTGTGAAAAAGATTTGCGAAGGTTGATTTGAGGAAGAATTTGAAAATCCAATTCCTTTCCCTATAAAAGGCCGTGCATGCGAGAGGTTTAGGGGGTTCTTTTCTCGGTAAGAAGAAAAAGTGAAAATCAAGCACAAAAAAAAGAGGGAAGAGCTTCGTTTTGTTGGTTTGCCGAGGAGGGGGATGGGCTTTTTCCTTCGCAAAAAGTGTTGCAAAAGGTAAAAAGGGGGTTTCTTTAGGGTGAAAGGAAAAGAAAAGTCAAAAAAGGAGGGCGAAGACAGCGAGAGGTGAAAAAGTAGAAAAAAGCAAAGGGCACTTGTTCTTCTTCTCCACGAGTGCCCTCCACCAGCCACCGCCGCCCGTCCGCCTCGCTCACACCTCCGCGCCACTCGTCCGCAACCACACCACCACCACGCGAGCACCGCCGCGGCAGCAACCCGAGCCGATCATCGCGCAGCAGCCCCGACACCAGCAGATCTGAGCTTCACGCCGCGCCTCCCCTTTCCGATCAATCGCGCCTCTGCTGCGCGACGCACCGCTCTGCCCCCAGCCAAAGCGCACCACGATCGCCCAGTGCAAATCCAGCGATCGGACGTCCCTTGCTCGGCCGGGTCACTGCCGTCTCGCCGGTCTCGCCGCGACCGCAGCCCCGTCGTGCACCACTACCGCTCTACCGCGCAGACCCGCGACCAAGCTCGAGCTGATCGCCTCACCACAGCGAGCCCAGCGCCCAAGCTCCGCTCCTACAGCTAGATCTGACCACTGCAACCTCCGACCGGTGACCTGACGCTGCAAACCAAATTGATCCGCCCCGTCCGTTGCCGTTCGGCCCTCTATTCCGTCCGGCGAAGCTGCTGCCGATCCGAGCCTGACTGACCCGAACAGCCCTCTGCTCCGACGCCCATCCGACCGCTGTGACCTCCGACGCCGACCCAAGTCACAAGCCAGGCCGACCCGCGCCACTCGATCTGACCCAACGCCTGAGTCTTCCTCCGCCCGAGCCCACCGTGCCGCGCCGAGCTCTACCCCTGCTCCGCCCGCGTTCACTCCGCCCGAGCGCCTGCTGGTTGCCATCTCGCAGCCCACGCCGGTGGCCGTCCGCCCTCACGTGATCCGTGCTCCGCATCCCTCTGCTGCCGCTGGTTCGCTGACTCGCCCTTGTCGGATCCCCTTGCCGGACTGATCAACCGGTGCCCCTTGGAGACCCACGAACCGTGCGTGGGAAAGGAGGAGAAAACAAAAAAAAAAAAAAAAACAAAAAGGAAAAAAAAAGAGAAAATCAATTTAGGTAGTTTTTTTTTATTGTTTACTTTATTTTATTTCTTTTACTTATTTATCTAATTTATTTTATGTTTTTTTAGAATCAGTCTTTAGGTATGATTGAGATTCCGACATGGAATAGCCCCTTTAAATTAGGGATTTATAGTCCGATTTTCGAGCCCGAAATCCGACTTGCAATCTCTTGAAAAATCGTCAATCCGATCTCCCGCCCGAGATTCGATTCGCGATTTAATTTTAAAATTGGCCAACCCGATCTTATGCGCGAGATACGGTTCGTCAATTTTTGGATATCAATCTTATCCTGCTTGATTTGCTGTCATGGTATTTGAATTAATTATATCTTAGTAAAAGGAAAAAATCCAAAAAAAAATCTGAGTTAGGATTAGGTTTTTTTTAAATTATTTTGCATGTTTAGAATAGGGATTTTATTTTGAGTCATGAAAAAGAAAAAGAAAAAGTGCATTCATTTAGGATGTTAGTTTTTTTTATTATGTGAATTGCATGTTTAATTTTAATTTCGAATTTCATATAAAAATTAGAATTATGGCATTCTTTGCATGTCATTGCATGTTAGATAAAATTGCATGCTTAATTTTAGGTCTAGATAGATTTTTTTTTTTTTTTTTTTTTTTAAAATGCACATAGTATCTAGATTAGATAATATTTTAGGATTGCATCACGAGATAATGTTCTAGATTAAGATAGGATTTGTATATTCCTAACTTAAAATAGATAATGTCTCGCTTTAGTTAGATTTTTATTTTTAGCGATTTTTAATTATGAATTTTCATTAAAAGAAATAAATAAAAAAATCATTCTCATGCATATTAGAATAGGATTGCATGTTTCATTTTAAGTTTAAATCGACTTTTAGATATATTGCATCTTGGGTTAGAAGTCGCTAGGTTAAAATAATATCTTGGTTTAAATTAGGATTTAGTTTTCCCTAATCCTTAATTTAAATTGGATAGAATTTTAACCAAGTTGGGTAATTGTTGCATTTTTCTTAATTTCGAATTTTAAGAAAAAAGTAAAATTTTTCTTAGGATAAATTAATTTCAATTTCTAGGATAGATTGCATTTTCTAGAATAAAAATCATGTGCATACCATATAGAATTAGGCCCATGAAATGCACGTCATTTTAGTGATTGTTATTAGGTTCATTTAATTAGAACATCCTCGTCATTAGAATTAGGTCATCTTGGTTAATTTTGATTGCATATTTAATTATTGCATGTTCATTAAGAAATCATTAATTTTTTCATATAGTTTAGGACATGTTGCCATGTCATATTATTTCATATTAGATTAGAAGCATTGCATTGCATTGCATATGGACTATGCTCTTGTCTAAAAAAAAGTGAAAGCAAAATTGAGTGATCGCTTGTTAATTAGAAATCATATCTAGGATTGCTGATGTGAATTTCGATCTAACAACGCAGATGCTTTCGTTGCTATAAGTAAGTCCTGCATTTTATCTATTTACTTTCTTGGGTGTTAAATTGGTGGTTTGCGCACCTGAGTGATCACCTCACATGTTAGGAAAGTAAATTAAAATTGATTCAAACTGCCTACAAAAACATTTTTGAAAATTTAAAAAAGAAATGGTACCGAAAGGGCACTAGGATAGTCTAGTGTAACCAAGTCCCCGTACCCTTAGTCTCTGGTTCGTAGGAGTAAAATAATTCTCCCATTATTTTACTTAGGTGTCTAATCGACCTACCATAAACCGATTAGTTGCGACTCCTAGATAATCATCTTTTGCATGTTAAAACTTTAAGTCGCGATTTGGTATGGGCTTGGGAGAGCCCGAGCTAAGCTTAAAGACTTAGTAGTCCATTAACCTAGTTTTAGGTGGTGCACCCAAGAATTAGGTCGCGACAATGCTTTTGGCTTTAAAACATATAGGATTTGCATAAATAGTTTGTCTTTAACATTAACTGGTTGAAATGTTCTACTTTGAAAGAGAATCAAAGTAAAAAGTGTTCTTCCTGTCTCTTATGAATTTCTAATGGACCAAACTAGTGCTGGTAATTGTTTTTGTTCTATTATTTATTATTAAGAACTGTAGCATGCTGATTCAGGAACAGTACAGGCTTCATGTGTCATATTTGGCAATATATTGTTTATATATATTCATACAGCCTAGCTTAAAGCAGGGAGTTTAATTTGGTAGAGGTAAGCAATGGTTTTGGTTGTTTGTGCTGTGGCATCCATAGCTGATGAAGCAGATAACAGAAATCTGAAAATATGTTGTATACATACAATTCCATAATCTCAACAATTTTATCTCGAATGGTTTGGAGCTCCATCGAATTTAGGTCTGCAGCTGGTTGTTGACTTTTAAGGCATCTTTTCTTGGTGTCACATACCATACAAGCAGGAGGGGCAGGTTTGGGATGTGAAAAGTTTTGTTAATGGTATGAAAGACTTGAAGACATATGCTTATTGGAGAAAGGCAAAGTTCACTGGCATCTTCGCCAAGAAAGACTACACAAAGTTGTTGCAGGTATGTGTGATCACCGACTTGTCTCCATTGATGCTCTAGCAGCTTCTCCTATGGTTGAAAAAAGACAATTGAAGCTGCGGGTTGGTTTGTTGTCCTTTTAGACATTTGGGTCTCAACTTGTGCAGTTGGTTCCTTGGAGTAGTTGCTATGAATATACCATGTACTCTCTTTTGGACTGGTGGCTTGTTGTATTTCGAGTTAAAGGCTTATCTCCATTGTTAGAAAACCAGTCAGGTCCATTATGCCACCTTGTCTATACTCTTGTCCTTGATCTATTTCCCCTTTTTTCTGGACCCTTTTTGGCATAATCTTCTTTGTGTTTCCTGAAATTTCCAGTTTACAAGGCAATTTGGGGTTGAATTGGTCGAAATCAAAATTTTGACCTTTAAAAACAGTTCTTCAAAAGCAAATTACTCGGGATGTGAAACCAGTTCGACCAAAAATGCATACTTTCCCTGTGTAGGACGAACTTCCTTGTTGAATACCCTCAATGACAATACAGTATTCACGCTTGCACAACTCGGGTGGAAGTCATGCGATTGCAAATTGTTATCTTTGCAAATCAGAATTTATTGCATTTTAAAGTTCCGTCTTGTTACCATGCTCTACAGAAGCGTGATTCATACTACAAGATGAGAAGGTCTTTAATCCTATAACAGCATGTAAAAGTTCAGATGAGAATGGTTGTTTTTCAACCAAATTGGACGAGATACAGCAATTCCAACGGCTTCTCTTGTAAGCTTATCAACTGGTCTTATGCTCCGGTGGCATTTGGCCGTTGGGAGGGTAAGAGGTGGGATACAATATTTGGCGACATGTTCTCGTCGGATTGACATGGATTAGACTTAAAACCCTTCATGTAAGGGCCAGAGCTTGTGCATGGTTACCGACCCGCCGACCCAGGTAGGAGATCAGAAGTTCTTAGAAATAGGAAACTCTAGGGAAAAAGCGGAAACAGAAGTAGCTATTGCAAGATTGTCTTGATGCATTTCTTCAAGGAAAATTATCAAAAAAGTCTTGAACTTATTGTAATTGTGTTAATTTAGTCTAAAATCTTTTGTAATTGTATCAATTCAATCCATTCGATTAAATTTGGCTAGCTAGCGATGACGTGGATGTTGGCTAATGCCGGCCGTTGTCAGGTGAATGCTAATGTATTCACCTAATGTGGCAGTTATTTTTATTTTTATTTTTTTCCCATTCTTCCTCATTCCTCTAGCTGGTTGCCATTGACTAGAGATGAGGGCCGCAAGGCTTGGCCTCAGCCAACCGTGGTGAGGGTGAGGTCTCGCTAGATCTAGTAAGGCTCAACCTTGCCTAGTCTTTGGGTGGGGCCTCGCCACCGGGCGCATAGATTGAAACTCGCCATGGTTGGGTGAGGCTCATCCTAGTAATGGCTGGCGAGAACGAGCCTTGCCATTGGTCGATGGCAATCAGCCAGAAGAAGGAGAAAGGAAAAAACAAAGAAAAAAAATATCAGAAAGATAAAAAAAAATTATTGCCAGAGGAAGGAGAAAGGAAAAAACAAAGAAAAAAAAATCAGAAAGATAAAAAAAATTATTAAAAAATTGCTATGTCGTAGTTTGTTGGACGGTCGGCATCTACGTCAGTGTTGGCCGACTCAATATGGTTAGATGAACTGAATTGATACAAATGCAAAATGTTTAGGACTAAATTGACAAAAAAAAGTTTAGGATTAAATTTGCACAATTATAATGAATTTATGATTTTTCTGGTAATTTTAATTAAACCTTTACATGTTCTAGATTTTATTAATTGGTCCTTTCATAACAATACTTGATGGTGGTGATATTTACATTCCTTCCTTGTTGCTCCCAAAATGCATCAGTATTCTCCCTTCTCAAAAATAAATCAAAAGTGCAGTAATCTTTTGCATTCTACACCTTTCTCTCCTATGCCCTGATTAGCATCTTCCAGTTCTAGGACCGAATCTCTCCTTTCATTTGCCCCCGTGAACCCCCCAGGGCCCGCCACCAGAATTGAGCAAGCAAAGCATTCACATCGCCATACCGACTCTGTATGAAATTTGGGTTGTCAATGAGTATCTGCGGAGTCGCACAAGCCACTGCCTTCAATGTCTTGTCTTTAGCCATTCCTTCAATGTCTTGTCTTTACCCTTTCCGAATACATGCTTTTCTTTCCTACTTTTTCCAAGTTGCTGTCACGCCTAAGATATGAAAATCTGAACACTAAAAGCAGAATTGACAATCTAAAAGACGTAGTGTGGAAAGTTTTGGTAAATTACGTTATCAAAAGAAAAAGGGGAGATGGCATCATTTGCAGATTTGCAAAGATGCTGTGGCCATTGGTGAGGAGGTCGCCATCGCCTTTGTCGACGGATGGCAACCCCATCGCGGTGGTCATCGTGTCCAGAATTTTATCAGGCGAGAGAGACGGAGAGGATGGCAGTGAAGTTCCCGACGGCAGTGAAGTTCATGATGGGCGCCACGATCATGGTGCTTTGTTCTTCTGTCGAGGCTAACACCAACGAGAATGTTGATAATGCTAACTATGACAACGTTGCTGGGTCTTCTATTATCCGGTGGTTGTTGCCTAGCGGCGGTAGCAACATTGTCATTTATGTTCTGGCAGGGAGAATTAAAAAAAAAAAAAATCTATACATATTATATTATGACTAATTCAACCAAAATTTTTCAATTGAATCAATTTTATTTTAAACTTCTTATGTTTTTGTCAATTCAGTATATCGGATCAAATTTGGCTAGAAATTGCTAACTAATTATCCTATGTAGCATGATCCGTTCTTACATGGATAATTTTTTGAATATGATTTTTTTGAATTATTATTTTTATTTTATTTCTTTCTTTTCTTTTCTTTCATTTTGGCCGGTTAGGGCCTAACCATTCTCGAGGGTCAATTTGGGTGGGGCTTGGGCGAGGGCCTTCTCACACCCTCACTCGCGGCTGGCTGCGAGCTAGGGCACAAATGCCTTCTCCTCCCACTGGCCAAATGAAAGGAAGAAAAAGAAAGAAAAAATATTAAAAAATCAAAAGTTATAAAAAATAAAAATGAAAAATTATTAAAAATGTTAATGTTAGTACCGGCTATATCACATAAGATGATCGGTGTCCACGTGAGTTAGTTGGCACCAACAAAATATTTAGGACGAAATTGATCTAATTAAACGGCTTGAGACTAAATTTACACAAATGCAATATATTTATAACTTTTTTGGTATATTCCCACGTGCAAATAGAAGGAAGGAAAGTAACCGTGATATCCCTCTCGTCTTTTTTATCCCCAAAATTTTCTTAGTTTGAATCAAATGAGTTCAATCGAAATCCATTATTCGAATCAAATGAGTTCAATCCCAATCCATTAAAACCCAAGATGACCTGTCTTGTATTTTTTATTGCCGATTCTTTTTTTTCGTTTGATTAAAATGAATTTGGTCCGAACCATTAAAGTCAACATCTATTTTTTTTTTTGGTCGGTAAGTCCACATCTAGTTGGGTTTTGTTTTTTCTTAACCATTTTAAACCTATTTTAAATAAGTTTAAATGACCCTTTTCAAATTGGTCCACTGAATGTAAGTCAAAAATTAATTTAGTGAGAAAAAATTGAAAAGAAAACATACTTGCGCAGAGTAAGGTTCTTTTTGGCTATCTTCTAACCAAAATAATACAGCTGATGGTTACATTACATGCTTATTGAAGCCTAGAGTTGGCAAGATCATTCTGGGATTGTTTGATTTGCTCAAATCGTGTTGAACATAGGGAAATGAAATTGGTTTCGAAGTTGAGCTAACACTCTGCTAGTTTTCCTACCAAAACATACTTGCAATATCCCTAAGCTCCACGTCCCCCTCTTTAAAAACCCCAACCAAGCCATCCCTCAAACGCACCACCACCATCTTCACTTGAGATTCATCGCTCCTCACCATCGAAGTTCTTCAATTTGCTAGTCAATTCCATAATGGCAAACTATCACAGGTTTGTGCACATTTTGGGATTGTTTGTCCTTGCTCTGTCCTTGATGATCGGCGAGAATTCTATTGAAGCTCGCCAACTTTTGGAGTCAGCTTTGCCTGAAGTGCCTGAAT
Organism: Eucalyptus curtisii; assembly: GCA_017140595.1. NCBI lineage: Eukaryota > Viridiplantae > Streptophyta > Magnoliopsida > Myrtales > Myrtaceae > Eucalyptus > Eucalyptus curtisii. The sequence continues at coordinate 9,103,956 of CM029500.1, read as the reverse complement.
TACCTAAGACCGAGTTGCCTCACCTTCCCGACATTCCGAGCCTACCCAAGCCAGAATTGCCATCTTTGCCAAAAGTTGAATTGCCGTCGGTTCCTGAACTTCCAAAGCCTGAATTACCAACAATACCGAAGCCAGAATTACCAGAAGTACCTGAACTGCCCAAACCCGAATTGCCTCATCTTCCCGACATTGTGAGCCTGCCTAAGCCAGAATTGCCATCTCTGCCAAAAGCCGAATTGCCATCTTTGCCAAAAGTCGAATTGCCGTCGCTTCCTGAATTGCCCAAGCCAGAATTACCAGCAATACCGAAGCCAGAATTACCACAAGTGCCCGAACTACCTCATCTCCCTGATTTCCCTAAGCCAACGCTACCATTCGTTCCCACGATTCCGAAAGACATGTCTGTTTCTACTACCACTCCTTGAAGCTATGTAGCAAGTTCGCTGTTGGGTTATACTATCATGTGATTCACTAATTTTATCCCTGTCTATTGTAATGATCTGAGCATGCCTCAGATCCTATACATGTACTTGCTTATGACAGTTTGTGATATGAAGTGATGTTTGTTATGTAGATTTACTTTAAGAAATCAAAAGAAGGATAAATTTGGTGGACATGCAAAATTACTCATAAAGAGTTAATATGATTAAAAATCCCAAATTAGTACCCTATGATACATGTATCTCAAACTAATTTTCGTCTCACAAAGCCCACCTCCCTCCCCCCAAAAAATTGGTCTATCATAATACAAAAATTTTAGTCTATTCAAAATTCCAAAATACTATTTTTCGTCTCATAAAGAAAAATCCTAAATTAGTGCCGTGATTTGAATCTATCCTTTGTTAAAAAGTTGAAATGAGTCATCTTAATTTGGTAATCTAGAGGGTCCATAGCTTATTAGCAAGATAAAACTTTTTTATGGTGTTACATTTAATAAAATGTAAAACTAAAGTTTAATGGCAGCACTTGCACCCGGGTAGGAGATAAGAAGTTCAAGGAAATAGGAAACTCCAGGGAAAAAGCGAAAACATAAGTAGCTATTGCAAGATTGTCTTGATGCATTTCTTCATGAAAGGGAAAATTATCAAAAAAGTTCTAAACTTATTGTAATTGTGTCAATTTAGTCTAAAACCTTTTATAATTGTACTAATTCAGTCCATTCGGTCAAATTTGGCTAGCTAGCAATGACGTGGATGTTGGCTAACGCCGACTGTCAGGTGAATGCTGATGTGGCAGTTTTTTTTTTTTTTTTTTCCCATTTTTCATCATTTCTCTAGCTAGTCACCACCGACTAGAGGTGAGGGCTGCAAGGCTTGGCCTCGGCCAACCGTGGTGAGTGTGAGGCCTCGCTAGATTTAGTAAGGCTCAACCTCGCCTAGCCATTGGGTGGGCCTCACCACTGCTGGGCGCATAGATCGAAACTCGCCATGATTGGGTGAGGCTCATCCTAGCTAATGGTTGGCAGGACGAGCCTCGCCATTGTCGATGGCAATTAGCCAGAGGAAGGAGAAAGGAAAAAAAAAGAAGATAAAGAAAAAAAATTATTAAAAAATTGCTACGTTGTAGTTTGCTAGACGGTCGGCATCTACGTTAGTGTTGGCTAACCCAATATGGCTAGATGAACTGAATTGGCACAAATGCAAAAGATTTATGACTGAATTGACAAAAAAAATTTATGATTAAATTTGCACAATTATAATGGATTTATGATTTTTTTTGGTAATTTTTCTCTCGGAAAAATTAAACCTTTACATGTTCTAGATTTTATTATCTGGTCCTTTCATAACAATACCTGATCGTGGTGATATTTACATTCCTTCCTTGTTGGTCCCAAAATGCATCAGGATTCTCCCTTCTAAAAAAAAAAAAAATCAAAAGTGCAGTAATCTTTTGCATTCTACACCTTTCTCTCTTATGCCCTGATTAGCATCTTCCAGTTCTAGGATCGAATCTCTCCTTTCATTTGCCCCTGTCAACCCCTAGGCCTCACCACCAGAATTGAGCAAGCAAAGCATTCATATCGCCATACCTACTGTGTATGAAATTTGGGTTGTCAATGAGTATGTGCGGAATCGCACGAGCCACTGCCTTCAATGTCTTGTCTTTACCCTACGATTACATGCTTTTCTCTCCTACTTTTCCCAAGTTGTTGTCGAGCCTAAGATATGAAAATCTGAAATTTGCTACATTTTGAACTTGTGTTTCCAATTATCTTGATGTAGAACCCAAATCGATCACTAGCCGTTATACATTTTGGGCTTGTGTTATGTTCTATCAAGTTGTCTCATTCTGAACATGCTTCATGTTGCTACATTCTGGACTTGTGTCTCGTTTTGAATGTATAGTCTGAGAGTGTTCTGTCGGAAGTAAAGTTTGAGTATCTTCTATCTGAAATAGAGTCTGAGTGTCTTCTATCTGAAATAGACTTTACAATCTGGACGTAAGTATGAACATATTCTGCTTCTGAATATATTTAGCCTTAAGGTCATGACACAGTTTGAATAAATTCAGTTTCAGCATAGAGTCTATCTTCTGGTTCTTTCAAGTAAAGACTTTGACAATATCCTTTACATGTTCTATCATCTGCATAGTTTATTACTCAACCATTAAACACGTTAGTAGTCATTGATTTATTTTGTCATCTTCAAAACATCATAAGGGATTTCCCTAACACTCGATGGTGGTGAAGTTCATGATGGGCACCATGATCATGGTGCTTTGTTCTTTTGTCGAGGCTAACACCAACAAGAATGTTGATAATGCTAACTATGACAAAGTTGCTGGGTCTTCTATTATCCGGTGGTTGTTGCCTAGCGGTGGTAGCAACATTGTCATTGATGTTCTGGCAAGGAGAGCTAAAAAAAAAAAATTCTATACTTATTGTATTATGACTAATTCAATCATAAATATTTCAATTGAACCAATTTTATTTTAAACTTTTTACGTTTGTGTCAATTTAGTTTATCTGATCAAATCTAGCTGGAAATTTCTAACTAGCCATCCTATGTAGCATGATCGGTGCTTACATGGATAATTTTTTCAAATTTATTTTTTTGAATTATTCTTTATATTTTTCTTTCTTTTTCTTTTTTTTTTTCCTTTCATTTTGGCCAATAAGGCCTAACCATTCTCGAGGGTCAATTTGGGTGGGGCCTAGGCGAGGGCCTTCTCACACCCTCACTCGCGGCTGGCTGTGAACAAGGGCATGAATGCCTTCTCCTCCCGCTGGCCAAATGAAAGGAAGAAAAAGAAAGAAAAAAATAAAAAAAAAATTATTAAAAATGTTAATGTTAGTGCCGGCTATATCACATAAGATGACCGGTGTCCACGTGAGTTAGTTGGAACCAACAAAATATTTAGGACTAAATTGATCTAATTAAACGGCCTGAGACTGAATTGACACAAGTGCAATATATTTATAACTTTTTTTGTATTTTCCCTCATGCAAATAGAAGGAAGGAAAGTAACGGTGATATCCCTCTCATCTTTTTTATCCCCAAAATTTTCTTAGTTTGAATCAAATGAGTTCAATCGAAATCCATTATTCGAATCAAATGAGTTCAATCCCAATCCATTAAAACCCAAGATGACCTGTCTTGTATTTTTGATTGCCGATTCTTTTTTCGTTTTATTAAAATGAATTTGGTCCGAACCATTAAAGTCCACATCTAGTTGGGTTTTGTTTTTCTTAACCATTTTAAATCTATTTTATATAAGTTTAAATGACCCTTTTCAACTTGGTCCACCGAATGTAAGTCAAAAATTAATTTAGTGAGAAAAAATTGAAAAGAAAACATACTTGTGCAGAGTAAGGTTCTTTTTGGCTTTCTTCTAACCAAAATAATACAGCTGATGTTTACATTACGTGCTTATGAAGCCTAGAGTTGGCAAGATCATTCTGGGATTGTTTGATTTGCTCAAATCGTGTTGAGCATATGGAAATGAAATTGGTTTCGAAGTTGAGCTAACACTCTGCTAGTTTTCCTACCAAAACATACTTGCAATCTCCCTAATCTCTACGTCCCCCTCTTTAAAAACCCCAATTAAGCCATCCCTCAAACATACCACCATCATCTTCACTTGAGATTCATAGCTCCTCACCATCGAAGTTCTTCAATTTGCTAGTCAATTCGATAATGGCAAACTGTCACAGGTTTGTGCACATGTTGGGATTGTTTGTCCTTGCTCTGTCCTTGATGATCGGCGAGAATTCTGTTGAAGCTCGCCAACTTTTGGAGTTAGCGTTGCCTGAAGTGCCTGGATTACCTAAGCCTGAATTGCCTCACCTTCCCGACATTCCGAGCCTACCCAAGCCAGAATTGCCATCTTTGCCAAAAGTTGAATTGCCGTCGCTTCCTGAATTGCCCAAGCCAGAATTACCAGCAATACCAAAGCCAGAATTACCACAAGTGCCCGAACTACCTCATCTCCCTGATTTCCCTAAGCCAACGCTACCATTCGTTCCCACGATTCCGAAAGACATGTCTGTTTCTACTACTACCATTCCTTGAAGCTACGTAGCAAGTTCGCTGTCGGGTTATACTATCATGTGATTCACTAATTTTATCCGTCTATTGTAATGATTCGAGCGTGCCTCAGATCCTATACATGTACTTGCTTATGACAGTTTGTGATATGAAGTGATGCTTGTCATGTAGATTTACTTTAAGAAATCATAAAGAAGGATAAATTTGGTGCTTGACACCCAAAATTACACACACACACACACACACACACATATATATATATATATATATATGTATATATCATTATGCCAAGAGTTAATATGATTAAAAATCCCAAATTAGTAGCCTATGATACATGTACCTCAAACTAACTTTTCTTCACACCAAACCCAGCCCCCTCCCCCAAAACAATTGGTGCTCTCATAATACGTCTACTCCAAAATTTTAGTCTATTCAAAATCCCAAAATACTAATTTTCGTCTCATAGAGAAAAATCCTAAACTAGTGCCGTGATTTGAATCTATCCTCTGTTAAAAAATGAAATAAGTCGTCTTGATATGGTAATCTAGAGGGTCCAGAGCTTATTAGCAAGATAAAACTTTTTTATGGTGTTACATTTAATAAAATGTAAAACTAAAGTTTAATGGCAGCACCTGCACCCATTGAACAAAGAGAGATATGTATGCATGGATAAGGCATACCGATTATATCATCAAGTTCAAACAATCTTACATTTGAGCCACTCATGGAGTTTTTGTCTTACCGAATTTATGAAGTTGGGGGATTATTTTTCTCATCAACCGATTCATCGATGAGCAGCACAGAAAAAGGGCATTATTAGGGCAGTGTCACCACCAAACCAAATGTAAAGTGCCTAATTTGTTCTATCAAAATCGAGTACTTGACAGCTTCGCCAACCTGATAGTTCATGATTTTATACCTTGTTTTTAACAGCTTTGGCTCTTGCCTTCTCTTTTCTGCATTACTTTCAATCCTAAGAAATCTCTTTGCCAGGGTCCATCCCACACAAGTTATATCATATATATAGCAGAGCCCAATTCAGAATTTGCATGAATTTTCTACCCTAAGCTTTTCCTCATTAGATTAATTGATATCAGTTTGACATCTCCCAGAAAATTCAATGTTGATCTTCTGCAGCTTTTATAATATACACGCTCATTGGTATCATTATTAGTCACGTCTATATACAAACACAATCCAAATAAACTATTCTCAGTCACTCAAACTTTCCAACTCTCTCATATCTTAGGATTAATGCTTATCACCGTTACCGTGATTCATACCCCCTAGGTGTCATCTGGGCACTACTCATCCGCATCATCTCTTGCTGAGCATCACAATCTGCTCTCCTGGCTTTACGATTCGTACAACTCAATGCGAAGTTTCCGTTCCTTTCCACTCGTTGTTTTGTGCACGTACCATTATCTGTTCTGCTCGCTCCCTGGCTGTACATTGTCCTCAACCATCTGAAACATAGCCATAAACCCACTTTGTCCCAAAGTGATAAAACTGATTGGCAAACCGAGCACAGAGCATGAGTGGGTTTGCAAACAGATGCCAGCATTCAAGAAACCAAGTTGAAATGAATAAGATCCTAACGCATCTTCAACTTTTCTTCCTAGAAGTAATTTTTGAGTTAGAAAGTCCATCAATCAATCTATTGTACGTTGCAAGATCAGGTATAAAGTCCTTGTCTAACATCTCATCTACCACAATCTGGACCTCCTTTCTCTTTCTTTCTCTTGTAAAACCAGATACCAGAACCCTGTACGTCATGCGATCTGGTTCCAAACCCTTGCTTTGCGCCAACAACCTCAATTTGTTTGCTTCCACAGTCTTCCCTATATCAGAAAGATCCTCAAGCAAACAATTAAACGTCACAATGTCTGGTACAAAACCTTCTTTAAGCATATTTTCCATCAAAGCAAGTGCTTCTTCCCTTTTCTTCTGCTTCCTCAATCCTTCCACCAAAGTAGTACAAGCAATCAAGCTTGGAATATTCCCCGTCTTCCACAGATCAGTAACAACATCAAGTGCTCTATGAGAATTGCCTGAACTGCACAAAGCTTCCACAAGGCCAAAATAATCATACTCCTCAGGCAACACTCTTTTACTTGAAAAACCAATCAGCAATTCACATGCCTCAGCCACTTTACCTTCCCTACAGAGGCCATCAACCAAAATCTCACAAGTCGCACTCGACAACTGGCACCCCAGTTCGATCATCTCATAAGCCATTGCGATCGCATCCTCAAACTTCCTCTCCCGAAAAAAACCCCTGATCAAAGTATTGAAACTGACCACATCTGGGCTGCAACCCTTCTCCTTCATCTCCTTAAACACCTCCAAAGCCAATCCAAACTGTAAATTTCTACAATAACTACTAATCAAGATATTAAAGGTTATCACATTTGGCTTGACTCTGTTCCTTATCATTTCATCATAGATGGCCAAAGCCCTGGCATGGTCACCCCATTTCACAAATCCATGAATCAAAGCATTATAACTCACCGCACTCGGCCTGCCATCGATCATCTTCTCCATACTCTCAAAAGCAATCACTGCTTCCTCTAGTTTCCGAGCTCTGCAATAAGCTTCTATTGAGAATTGAAAGATTGGCTCTGTCCTGGGGCATGAGAAAATTCCATCAGAGCAAGGGCAAGGGTTTGAGGCCATGAACTGGAGAAGTGAATTGAGTTGCTCAAAACGGCTTGAAATAGCGAGAGTGCAAGCCATCCACTCAAATGTTGAGTGGTCATGGCGATAGGAGTCGATCCTGGAGGCCCAACTGAATATATAAAAGTCATAGAGGGTCAAATGAGGGTTGGGGTGGAGTTTGCACTTGAGGAAGTGGAGGAGACTCCTGGGTGTGAGAGGGAAAGAGAGTTTGGACTTAAGAAAGTTTATCAGATTATCATGATTGGTTATAGAGAGAGTCAGGGTTGGTAATGGGGATAGAGAGGGCAGCTTGAGGTCTGAGAGAAGAGAGGGAGGTGGTGAAGAAGATGGTTGAAGAGGTCTGGGAGTGGGTTTTACAATTTGAGGGAGATTCTTTGATGGTGGCTTCACCTGATGGTAGATACATAGAAACCATTAGGGAAATTACAAGGAAGAGATTCACCTGAAATTGGCAATACAACTCAACCAAATGAGATCCAATATCAATCAAATGCCAAATTCGACCTTATTGATGGATTAAGTTGGTTGTCCATGTGAATTGGTAAATGGGAATTTAATGCTACGATGTTCATTGCCACGAAGCTACTAACCAAAATATGATTATAGGATTTCTCTCATTTCAGTTTCCGAAGCACAGTGAGAAACTCTTGGAACTAATTTGACATCACCACAACCCAACTTATGATTTTATAACTTCATTCCAAAACATTTATCTTCTCCGACAAAATGACAAGACAAAGACTAAGTGACCTGTATATATGTCAAAATAAAAGGCTATGAGGGATATAAAAGAAATTAACAGACTAAAATTAATTTTGTCGAATATAATTCCCTATTTTACAAAAAAATAAGAGCAATAGGAAACAAGAGGGGTCTTGCAAGCATTTCCTTTCATTTCCTCCCCATCTTTGGGAGAAAATGTTTTGTGGTCCTCTAAGGAATCTAAATTTTCGTCCATTCTCCCTCCATTTCTTTTTGTCTTTGTACCATTTAAACAAGGAAAGTTTTCATTCCTCAAGTTATGAAAAGCAGAGAGTGTAAAACTAATTGGACCCAATAACAGAGAAAATGAAGTACAATAATTCAGAATGCACAGTAAAGCAATCAGAGTTTGAAGCTAACAAAATAATATGTTTGGCACCAAGAGCATATGACATAACACACCAATACATGTTTCTTAAGTGAATAGTATTCTTGAGGATATCAAGAAAGAATTTACCCGCATGTTACCATCCTTTGTGTGTGCATCATCTAGAGACTGCGATGCAGTAGAAAAGGCTCCATGAAACACTGAAGAAGAAGAAGAAGGGCTCAAAAGCCTATGGTTCTCTTGAGTGTGACCAGCAAAGGATGGAGTTAGGCGCCTAATCAACGACATAGATGATGATGATGTGGACGTGCCTTCATTCAGAGTTTGAAACTGAAAACAAGAACCTCAACATCATAACCCTCAAATTTACATAACTTATTGAGAGCAAAGGGGCGGAGATTTCGTCATTGTTTGACAATGGATTTACCACCTTTCATGCAACATATAGAGTTCAACGAAATACTAGTTCACATCAAAACCTAAAGGCGATCCCATCACAAGGGTAATGGTAATACACTACCTTCCACATCATAGAACATCCCTTACAATATTCACGAAAATTTTCGCACGAATTATCTTCATCACATTTCCACGTATGCAAAGTCAAGACGTCCTCAAAGCCTGTTCTTTTAAATTTCACTCCGAAGACACGGAGTAATCCAATGCAAGGGACAACGCTTCTCCTCCTCCGCATAAATCCAGTGAAACATTATGGCAAACACAAGGTGGGCAAGCACTCACAAGACACGGCACCGCCTACAACCACGCCGGGTTAGCTCGCTGGCAAGAGCAACCCAGATGAGCTATGCCCCCCAAAAGTGACAAGACCCACGATCGAAACATCCGCCAAAGTCCATCGCTTCGCGAATTGTTTCCCCACATTGGCCAGTGAAATGCGCGAGAAAGAAAGAGAGAAAGAGAGAAAGGGAGGCAACAGTGACCTGCGGAGACCGTGAAGAAGAAAGCCGACGGGGAATCCTGGTCCGAAGACGCTCCCGTCCGCGAGCTGGACGAGCTGCAGCTGGAGTGCGATGGAGAGACCGAGAGAAACTCGAGCTGAGCTTTTGCAGGGTAGAGAGGGAGAGGGAGAGGGAGAGGGAGAGGCCGGGAGAAAATCGAGTGTGAGGTGGGCTTCTCTTTTTGCGACGGGCTTCGCTTTTCTCCTTCCAGGTTGGGATTTCACTTGAAGTTTTCATGTTAGATTTATCCCCCAGCCTTGTCAAAAACCGAACCGAACTTAACCAAAAAGTTTGGTTTTTCTCCATTCTCATTCGATTCGATTATCGATTAACTAAACCAAACTAATATTTTAAATTTTTTTCATTTTATTTCTTTTTAAAAATCGTTTTTTGATTTTTTTTTTCTTCTTCTTCTTCATTGGCTAGTCGCTAGCCACGTTGGCAATCGACGATTGGCCAGTGAAGAAGAAGAAAATGAAAGAAAATGAAAAAAGAAAAGAAAAATAATTAAAAAAAGTTAAAAAATTGATTTTTCCAAAAGATAAAAAATTTATTGAAAGGGGTGGAGAAGAAACAAAAACAAAAGTAAAATCCCAGTTTGATTTGGGTCAAATTTCAGTTCGGTTCAATAAATTTCCTTAATGGTTCGGTTTGGTTTGGTTTTTGAAAAACCCAAACCATACCAAACCATTTACACTCCTACCATTAATGACGGCTCCTTCAATGTTTCCACAGGGACGGAACTAAAAGTTGAGGGTGAGCAAACTTCCTAGGTATAATTAGGAAAGACCGAACATGCCATGGGAATCGACTTGCCTCTAGGTTCCAATGGGAATGGTCTGGTTTCCGATTTCATGTTTTTTGGAACTTGTACTATGCGATTCGTTCCCAATTCCCTCCTAAGAATTGAATTGAATTACACTGAGAATCGGCAAATTGGAATAAAAATAAGAGAACTAGAACAGGAACCAAGGTAATCCTAAATAGAGGATGACATGTACAATATTGCATGAGGCTCGAACGAAAGAAAGTTCCTTCATTCGACTGTGACTCCTTGGTTTTTATCATGGTTTTTGACTCTTTCGAGAGCATGAAATTTAGATTTTATATTACGCATTTGGAAATTTTTATTGTTTATTTTATTTTAGGTGTTCATGTTTTATAGATTATTGTTATTGACAAACGATGATTTTTGTTGTTATTTTCACTCTCATTTTGCTTGACTAAAATGAAACAAAAAAAAAATGAAAAAAGAAGAGAAATCGGCTGTTCTCCTCATAGACTTTGGATCCAATTGATAGAGCAAGTCACAAGTTTTAAGATATACATAATAGGTTTCAAGTTCCAAAAACTGGAAGCCGATCGCAAGAGAGTAAATTCCAAGTTCTAGGTAGGTTAAAACCTAAACCAACCTTTGAACTACTCACCCTTGGCTAGAAGCTCTATTAAGGGATCTCTTTTTACGTCTATCCCTAAAAAATTGTCACCTAAAGATTTTTATTTTTATTTTTTATACAGCAAGAGTAGTTTTATCCCACACCAATCAAGAAATTATCGGATTCATACATGTCTATGCTCTCAAGGATCGTCTGAAAGAATGCACAATTGTAGGGATTTGAACTCAGGCCCCGAACAAAACATACATGCTTACCACTTGAGTAATCCTTACATCAAGTAAAGATTCCACGAGTAATGATCACGGACAACATTGGTTTTTTTGCTCTTACATTATTGGCTTCTCCAAAGATTCTAAGACTCCAAGACTCCGGTCCTGTTGTACATAGTGAGATCATAAACCATTTCTTTTCTTTTGTTTTCTCTCTCTCTCTCTCTCTTTCGCGCCTCGATAGGTAGTCAGAAGCATGACAAGCCAAGAATTGGCAAGCTCCTCTTTGGAATAATATGCTCCATCTTGCTGTTTAACATACAAAAATGAGATTGGTTTAGAAGTTGAGCTAACCCTTTGATAATATTCCCACCAAACCATACTTGCAATCTCCCCAATCCCTCACGTCCCTCCTCCTTATAAACCCTCCATCAAGCCATTGCTCAAGCACACCTGCATCTTCTCTCACTTGAGATTCGTCGCTTCTTCACTCATAGCTTTTGAATTTGCTAGTCGATTGATTCTCCAATGACGAACCATCATGGACTCGCGCACCTTTTGGCATTGTTTGTCCTCGCTCTGTCCTTAACGATTGGTGAGAACCCAGTCGGAGCTCGCCAACTTTTGGAGGCGACCTTGCCCGAAGTGCCTGAATTGCCGAAGCCTGAATTGCCTCACCTTCCTGACATCCCTAGCTTGCCGAAGCCAGAATTCCCATCATTGCCGAAAGTCGAACTGCCGCCGCTTCCTGAACTGCCAAAGCCTGAATTTCCAGCAATACCGAAGCCAGAGTTGTTAGAAGTGCCTGAACTGCCGAAGCCTGAATTGCCTCAACTTCCTAACATCCCTAGCTTGCCAAAGCCGGAATTGCCATCACTGCCGAAAGTCGAATTGCCGCCGCTTCCTGAGCTACCAAAGCCCGAATTTCCAACAATACCGAAGCCGGAATTGCCGGTAGTGCCCGAATTGCCTCATCTTCCTGATTATCCCAAGCCAACATTGCCTTTCGTTCCCACGATTCCCAAGGACACATCTGTCGCTGCTACTAGCCCTTGAACCGCTAATGTGAATTTGGAGTCGTTATACAACATGATGCAATTCAGTATTTTATTACTTCTATTTTAATGGTCTGGGCATACCTCAGAACACTATACAGTACTTGTTTGTTTGAGTTAGTGATATGAATTATGAACTCGTTCACAATTTGTGATGTTTTATGTAATTATCTTTTTACATTGATGGTGTATCCTATAATTACTCTTTTTAATATATCCAGTGCACTCCCCTATGTTTTGTATGAGTTTTATATTTCAAAATAGAAGAAATCTATGTTTACTTCCTTCTCTACCTTTTTCACATCTAACTAATATGGGAATTTAATATTTTAGAGCGATAACGGTGACATAATCTAAATAATCGAAGAAAAAAATCAGAAAAATGTGTCTTTTATTATATGATGGACTGAGATAGGTTCATTTGTCTCATGTACAAATTATAAATACACTTTAAGTCATCAAACATCTCATATATCATATTTTACTAAAATTGAATTTATCGTAGATTATTTTTCCTTTTAATTTGGCACAAATATTGTCATTTTTAAGCAATCATCATTCTTTGGTAAAGTAAAATCAACTCTAATATTTGTACTTTACTAAATTTTGTATCTGATTGAACCAAAGTAATTTTTCGCTTTATGTTATAGTATTGATGCATGTTAGTCATTATGTACTTTTTCTATCAAATAAAATATAAAGCAGATCATTGTCAACTTTACTGTTATTAGATCATTTTTTCATAATCTTGAAAATTGTTTCGCATATACCCACTCTTTTCTGCTACAAATTCTATTTCAAGTGAAAAATAAATAAATCTAAAACTGTAATTTGGATAAGAAAAGAATGTTTCTCATTAAATTGAATGCATTTAATGTGCAGAAGCCCCTATTATATATTAGACTAGTTTTCAAAACCGTGTGTTACAGATACATTTATAGCCAATAGGCTACCACAAGCGAGAATATGGTTATATCATATTTGTGATATGTGTTGAAACTTCTATGGTAGCATTAAGTCGGTTATTAAATTTATTTTTTTTTTATCTTTTGTTTGTTCATCAATTACGTACGCTACTATCTAGAAAGCATAATATAAAATGCCTAAATAATTAAAAATAAACCTTGCCAGGTTGGCTATTATATTGTCATTTAAGATGGATTACATAAAGAAAATTTCAGCTCGTAAGTTCTCAATCGTTTTAGCTAATTCATATGAAATCAAAATCCCTCGCCATTTTTTAAATCTCTTTGTATTTTTGCTGCATTTTTAAATGTAGTTAATTTTTGAAGACACTCAACAAAAAAGTTTATGCCGAAAAAAGAATCATTTGCCTTTTGAGATGCCGGTAAGAAGGATGATCCATCCATGAGAAATAGATTATTGCCTAGTCTCATTTTTTACATTTCGGATGTAAATTTATATATTGAGATGTAGTCATTTTTCTAATCTAATTGGGAGTGATGATAACCGATTATCCATTCAATAGCAAGTCAAGATCAAACTAGAAAAAGAAAAATCGATTTCTCAGTATTGATTTTGCAACTAAGACCCATGTCTGAGGAGGAAAAAAGGAGATGAAATGCACATGAAGTCCAGAATAACAAATATTCTACCCTCTTCTAGGTGAAAAAAAAAGGCCAGGCATACCAAAATAAAATAAAATAAAGGGAAAATGTCACAAATGGTCCATGGACTTCTACTTAATGTGCAATCTCATCCCTAAACTTTCGATTTGCTCAATTTGGTCTTTGAACTATCAATAATTGTCCGATCTAGTCATTCCGTTAAAAATTAACTATTTTTCCTTCTTCTTTTTTTCTTCTTCTTCGCTCAATTTGGTCTTTGAACTATCAATAATTGTCCGATCTAGTCATTCCGTTAAAAATTAACTGTTTTTCCTTCTTCTTCTTCTTCTCTCTTCCCTCCTCCGGCTATGGCAGAGCCGGCAGAGGGAAAGTGGCATCTGGTGAGGGTCGCCCTCGCCTGGGTTGGCTAGGGCCGCCCTCGCCGGACGCAGGCGAGTGCCCTCCCAGATCCGGGCGAGGGCCGTCCTCGCTTGACGGAAGTGAGGGCCGTCCTCGCCGGCGTCGGGCGAGGGTGGCCCTCGCCGGCGTCGCCCGAGGGCCTCCCTCGCCCAACGCTAGCGAGGACCACCCTCGCTTGCGTTCGGTGAGGATCGCCCTCACCCGACACCGGCGAGGGCGGCCCTAGCCAGCCCAGGCTAGGGCGACCCTTGCCGAATGCCGGCTTCCCTCTGTCGGCTCCGCCACGGCCGGCGGAGGGAAGAGAGAAGAAGAAGAAAAAAAAGCAAAAAAAAAAAAGAAAAGAAAAATACCAAAATGCCCAATTCCGTTAACTTTAACTAACGGAAGGACGAAATTGGTCAATTTTCAAATAGTCAGGGACTAGATCGGACATTTATCGGTAGTTCAGGGACCGAATTGAGTAAATCGAAAGTTCATGGACGAGATTGCACATTAAGTAAAAGTCTAAGGACCATTTGTGACATTTTCCCTAAAATCAAATTGAATGTAAGTGACCATCGTCCTTAACTCTAGCATGCAAATGGATACATAAAAATTGAAATTGAAAAATATTGGGTGTACGTGAATGGATATATATAGAAAGAGAATGGAAAACGTAAGAGAAGGTTAATAAATTTATTAAATGCATTAATAAATTTGGACAAGTTTGAGATAAGCATACATTTCGTGTACAACGATCGCTGACAAAACTTAGATTTTTATCCTTAAAGTATTGACTTCTTCAACCAAAACTACGGACTTCGTCCTACTATTGTACATAGAGTGAGATCATAAACCATCTCCTTTCTTTTCTTTTTCCCGCGTAGCTGAGAAATCTAGCACAGCTGATAGTTACAGGCTTAGGAAGCCCAGAACTGGCAAGATACCTTTTTGGAGTCTTCTCCATCTTGTTTTTGAACAAAAGAAAATGAGATTGGTTTAGAAGTTGAACCAACACTTAGATTATTTTTCCCACCAAAACATACTTGTAATCTCCCCAATCCCCACGTCCCTCCTCTTTAAAAACCCTCCATCAAGCCATTGCTCAAACACACCGCTTCTTCACTCAGAGTTTTTCGGTTTGCTAGTCGCTCGATTCCACGATGGCGAACTATTGCAGACTCACTAATCTTTTGGCATTGTTTGTCCTTGCTCTGTCTTTGACAATCGGCCAGAACCACGTTGGAGCTCGCCAACTTTTGGACGCGACGTTGCCTGAAGTGCCTGAGCTGCCGAAGCCAGAATTGCCTCAGCTTCCCGACATCTCAAGCCTACCAAAACCAGAACTGCCATCGCTGCCAAAAGTCGAATTGCCGCCACTTCCTGAACTGCCAAAGCCTGAATTTCCAACAATACCGAAGCCAGAATTGCCGGAAGTGCCTGAACTTCCAAAGCTTGAATTTCCAACTTTACCAAAGCCAGAATTGCAGGAAGTGCCCGAATTGCCTCACCTTCCCGATTTCCCTAAGCCAACATTGCCTTCCGTTCCGAAGGACATGTCTGTCGCTGCTACTAGTCCTTGAACCGTTGTGATGTGAACTTGTAGTCGGGATTCGATATGCTATGAATTAGTATTCTAATACTTCTATTGTAATGGTCTGTGTTCTCCTCAGAATATTTTATGCCATTTATAGTCGTCTGTATGACAGTTTGTGATATGAATTATGGAACCTATTCGTATGATAGTTTGTGATATCTTGTGTAACTCTTCTTTTACACCAATAGAGTATGCTGTAGTTACTCTTTCTTAAACAACTAGTACACTTTCTTATGCTTCATGTGTTTTATATTTCAAAGTATATCGAATTTATGTTTACTAAAACTCATTATCTACTTTATACACATTTAACTTATCATAGAATTCAACTCACCCATTGGCAGCTGCATTGGTATTCGTTCAGTCCCCGCTTCGATGCGGTCAAGAGTTCGAATCCCCGCTTTCTATCGCAATTTAAGTGGGGGGCCTTGGCGGTGTTGTTGAGCCAGCTTCCCCGAGGTATAGTCGCTGAATCCGAAACGGTGTGGCCGGCGCCGAACTAGGGCCTAGGCGGATCCTCGGTTACCAAAAAAAAGAAAAGAAAAAAACTTATTATAGAATTTAAATATTTGAAAAAAAAATCAGCAAAATTACATGTTTGTTATATGATCGAGTGATATAGGTTCATTTATCTTACATATAAATTATAAATCCACTTATTGAACATCTCATTTACTAAAATTGAATTTATCATAGAGTATTTTCCCTTTTAATTTGACACAACTATTTTGTCATGTTTAAAGCAATCATCATTCTTCAATTAAGTAAAATTAACTCTAATATTTGTTTTTATATCATTTGTATTGAAAAGAAGTTTTTCATTTAATTTTCGAATGTCATTATAATATCGTAGACCAATTTCAAACCAGTCCGTAATAGATACATATATACTTTATATTCTGCTCCATAAAAGCATACGATTATATCATATTTGAGATATGTTTTGAGACTTCCACGGTAGTATTGCGTTGGTTATCAAATATTTTGTTGATCTTCAATTCGTTCATCAATCACGTGTACTACTAGTCAAAGAACATAGTATTAAATTTATCAAATAATTATTTCCAAATTTGTTGAAACTCAGGTTTGCTAAAACTCCTTTATCTTGTTTCACATATTACTAACATGAAAATTTAATTTATACGAAATTCTAGTAATGACAATAGCTATGAAATTCAAATAATCAAAGAAAAAATCAAGAAAAACAAAATGCGTTGTTCATTATTGGGTTAATACCCTGAAAAAAGCTCAAACTAGTACACCTTTAATAAATTTATTTCAAAAACTAATTTTGGCTAGCAAAAATCTCAAACTGGTACACCTTTAAAAATCTACCTCAAATTGGTATATTTGTAATAAATTTATCTTCTATTAGTTTCTATTAAATTTTACTATCAAATTACTAAGTCGATAACACATGATAATTGATTGGTATACTAATTTGGGATTTTATTCTCCATTTATTATAGTTGTACAATTTTTGTGATTTTTTATGGTACTAATCTAATTTATGGAGTGTATATTTATCACAAATGTACCGGCTGGATTTTTTTGGCAGTAAACAAATTATTTAGAAATCTCGGTCCGAAGACGCTCTTGTCCGCAAGCTCAATGAGCTCAGAAGCTAGAGTGCGAAGGAGAGACCGAGAGAAACTCGAGTTGAGCTTTTGTAAGGTAGAGAGGGAGAGGCCGGGAGAAAATCGAGTGAGGTGGGCTTTTTAGGACGGCCTTCGCTTTTCTTATTCAAGGTTGGGGCTTTCACTTGAAGTTTTCATGTTGATTTATCCCCTAGCCCATTAACTAGGGGTGTCAAGAATCCGAACCGAATCGAAAAGCTCGGTTTTTCGATTCGCTTCTCATTCGGCTTAGTTTTCGTTCAAAATCAAAGCTTCTTTTAACTGGGTTTGGTTTTTATCGGTTTGGTTAACCGAACCGATAATGTCACGCTCCCGACCTCAAGCGTGCGTACATCCCTCTCGTAGTCGATACAAATTTTGCGCTCTCTCCTAAGACGAGTCGCCACTCTTTCTGTTTTTAATGCACATGCGGAAGCGAAACAATAACCCCCGACAACAAACAACATGGGATAGGAAAGCAAGAATATTTCACAAAAGCCAACTTTTATGAACGGGCTTAGTTACAAACGAGTCTGGGTCAAAAGTCTACAAAAGATCGACTCTCAAAAGGAACCGTCCCCACGACCTACTCATTGACACAAACGCCATCCTTCAAACTCCACCTCCACTGCATCCTCGGGCTTCGGTCCTCCACCTACGGACCTAAAAATTGAGCCCACGACGGGGTGAGACAATGCCTCAGCAAGTTCACCCCCTAAACCCCTATTAGGAAGAAAATACACCTCAGGGTGCTCTAGCTACACAACCACACAATTAGAACAGATGACTTACCTCGCCTCAATTCCTTCCTGAATGTCAGCACAGTTCATATCACAAATGTATATAATTAATGCACATAACAATTGGAGCATCTCACTATCAAACCATTCAAACACAGAAGTCGCGATTATAAGGCCAAATCGTTATGACACATCTCATTTCGTGTCACACAATTTCATCCCATAATTAGGCGCGGGTAAATCATGTTGGTGGTTCAATCCACCCCCGATATTCACTCTCAATGATCCCATTTCCAATTCCACTTAACATCCCCACTCAATAAACAAACTCAAGGCTCTAGAGGTAATTCCCATGCGACTTAAGTCGCCATGTAACACTTAGCCCTTCATTACAATAAGCGATACTCTAAGGCTTTAGAGGTGACCCGCACGAAATCTCGCCATCGTAGTACTTAGTCCTTGACCACATATAGCAATAGTGCAAGGCTCTAGAGGTGACTCCACACGAGTTCCAATATCGGTAGTACTTAGCCATTGACCACAAATAGCAATAGTGCAAGGCTCTAGAGGTAACTCACAAAGTTCCAATATCGTGTAGTACTTAGCCTTTTGACCACAAATAGCAATAGTACAAGACTCTAGAGGTAACTCACACCCGCTCCAATATCGTGTAGTACTTAGCCCTTCACTATGCATGACAATACTACAAGGCTCTAGAGGTAATCAAATGCGACTCAAGTCATCATGTAACACTTTGTCCTGGTTAGAATAGGCAATAGATAAGGCACTAGAGGTAACTCCGCACCGTAGTCTCGTTATCGCATAGCACTTAGCATTTTACCTGCTCACAAGATATCGGGTTCCCTCTACACAAAATAGATCACCTCAATTCATGCGGATGCCCATGCATGTATACACTCAAATCACCTCATAAGATCAAAACACATGAAATTGGACAATTTTTCCTCCTCGGATGAACAGTGCACGTGAACAGTGCGCATGAACAGTGTTTCGTCAATAGTGTTTCATTAACAGTGTTCGTATGAACAGTAATTTTCCAGAATTAAATAACTAATAAATTAAATTCACAAGTCATTAAAAACACTAATTAAAGAAAGCAAAGCATCAAGAACCATCACCAAACTAAAATCGATCCCACTGGCATAAACCGGCCACTCACTGGCCTCCAAATTTAAATAGAAACCAAATTAACGGAACTTGGAAAATTCCCAAATTTGAATATGTTGTAGAGGACACATAAAAAAAAAATCATGGAGACACCTTAACCCAGATCATTCTAGATTCGGCCCAGTAAATCGCTCAATCTAGTACCAAAATTGAGTCCGTTTTCCAGAAAGTCTGTTTTTGAAATCGCTTTGGTTCGAGATCCAAAACATGTCCGTTTGATCCGAAATTTGATTATGTTAAACTAGAAGATATGAAAAACAGCTTTTATGAAGAAACCATTTTGAAATTCGAACCTACTAGTTGATAAAACCCCTAAAAACATCTTCGACACATTGGTGACTCTCGCTTATCGTGAAAATCTCTAGATTTCAAATACGGACACAAGGTACGTTTTCAAGCTCTCATTTAAAAGACAAAATAATCAATCTAGTGTCGTTCGACAATAATTTTGCCATTAAGTGGAATCACCTACACACCGATCACATATCTCGCCCGTCGAATGGACCTATTTCTAATCTCTTGGTTTGGAGAAAAATCGATAAATTTTCATAGTGCCGTATTGACCTTTGTAGATTAGCACGGTCGAGTAGTCAGTTCTTGGTCGAATTCTCGAGTTTGTAGCGTTAAAATTCCTTAATGGCTTCACTTGATAGATCGGTTAACTCATGAGTGGTCAAATAAGAGAAAAAGGCTATAGGCGTGTTGATGAAAAACCCGACTCATTCAATTGAAAACAGTATGGAAAATCGGGATGTCACGAGATAAAATCTAAAAAAAATTCATTTTATTTTTTTTATTTTTTTAAATCGTTTTTTTACTTTTATTTTATTTTATTTTATTTTCTTTCTCTTCTTCTTCTTCTTCTTCTTCTTCTTCTTCTTCTTCTTCATTGGCTAGTCGTCGGCCACGGTGGTGGTTAACGACCAGCCAATGAAGAAGAAGAATAAAATAAAAAAAAAAAAAATTAAAAAAATTAAAAAATTGATTTTTCTAAAAATAAAAAAAAATTATTGAAAGGGGTGGAAAAAAAACAAAAACAAAAGTAAAATCCCAAGATTTGATTTCGTTTTTCGATTTGGATCGAATTTCAGTTCAATTCAATAAATTATCCTTAATCGGTTTTGTTTGGTTTGGTTTTCCAAAAACCAAATCCAACCAATCATTTACACTCCTACCATTAATGACGGCTCCTTCAATGTTTCCACAGGGACGGATCTAGAAGTTGAGGGTGAGCAAACTTCCTAAACATAATTAGGAAAGACCGAACATGCCATGGGAATCGACTTGCCTCTAGGTTCCAATGGGCATGGTTCGGTTTCCGATTTCATATTTTTTGGAACTTGTACTATGCAATTTAGTTCCCATTCCCTCTTAAGAATTGAATTGAATTGAGCTAAGAATCAACAAATCAAACTAAAAATAAGAGAACTAGAACGAGAACCAAGGTAATCCTAAAATAGAGCATGACATGTATAGTATTACATGAGGCTCAAATGATAAGAAAGTTCCTTCATTCGATTGTGACTCCTTGGTTTTTATTGTGGTTTTTCACTCCTTTCGAGAGCATGAAATTTAGATTTTATATTACGCATTTGGAAATTTTTATTGTTTATTTTATTTTAGGTGTTCATATTTTATAGATTATTGTTGTTGACAAATAATGATTTTTGTTGTTATTTTCACTCTCATTTTGCTTGACTAAAATAAAACAAAAAAAAAAGAAAAAAAAAGAAGAAGAGAAATCGGCTGATTCCCTAATAGACTTTGGATCCAATTGATTAGAGCAAGTCACAAGTTTTAAGATAAACATGATAGGTTTCAAGTTCAAAAACTGGGAAATCGGTCTCAACAGGATATTTTTCAGATTCCGGTAAGTTGAAACCTAGACCAACCTTAGAACTCCTCACCCTAGCTAGAAGCTCTATTAGGGATCTCTTTTTATGTCTATCCCTAAAAAATTGTCACCTAAAGTTTTTTTTTTACCAGTAAGAGTAGTTTTATCCTACACAAATCAAGAAATTATCGGATTCATACATGTCTATGCTCTCAAGGATGGTCTGAAGAATGCACAATTGTAGGGATTTGAACCCAAGAATGTAGGGACCCCGAAACGAAAACATACATGCTTACCACTTGAGTAATCCTTGCATCAAGTAAAGATTCCACGAATAATGATCACGGACAACATTTATTATTTTTGCTCTTACATTATTGGCTTCTCCAAGATTTTAAGACTCCAAGACTCCGATCCTGTTGTACATAGTGAGATCATAAACTATTTCTTTTCTTTTCTTTTCTCTCTTTCTCGCATCAACAGGTAGTCAGAAGCTTGAAAAGCCAAGAATTGGCAAGCTTGAAAAGCCAAGAATTGGCAAGCTTCTCTTTGGAATAATATGCTCCATCTTGCTGTTGAGCGTACAAAAATGATATTGGTTTAGAAGTTGAACTAACCCTTTGATAATATTCCCACCAAACCATACTTGCATTCTCCCCAATCCCCCACGTCCCTCCTCCTTATAAACCCTCCATCAAGCCATTGCTCAAGCACACCTGCACCTTCTCTCACTTGAGATTCGCCGCTTCTTCACTCAAAGCTTTTGAATTTGCTAGTCGACTGATTCTCCAATGACGAACCATCATGGACTCGCGCACCTTTTGGCATTGTTTGTCGTCGCTCTGTCCTTAACGATTGGTGAGAACCCAGTCGGAGCTCGCCTACTTTTGGAGGCGACCTTGCCCGAAGTGCCTGAATTGCCGAAGCCTGAATTGCCTCACCTTCCTGACATCCCTAGCTTGCCGAAGCCAGAATTCCCATCATTGCCGAAAGTCGAATTGCCGCCGCTTCCTGAACTGCCAAAGCCTGAATTTCCAGCAATACCGAAGCCAGAGTTGTTAGAAGTGCCTGAACTGCCGAAGCCTGAATTGCCTCAACTTCCTACATCCCTAGCTTGCCAAAGCCGGAATTGCCATCACTGCCGAAAGTCGAATTGCCGCCGCTTCCAGAGCTACCAAAGCCCGAATTTCCAACAATACCGAAGCCGGAATTGCCGGTAGTGCCCGAATTGCCTCATCTTCCTGATTTTCCCAAGCCGAGATTGCCTTTCGTTCCCACGATTCCCAAGGACACAGCTGTCGCTGCTACTAGCCCTTGAGCCGTTAATGTGAATTCGGAGTCGTTATACAACATGATGCAACTCAGTATTTAATTACTTCTATTTTAATGGTCTGAGCATACCTCAGAACACTATACAGTACTTGTTTGTTTGAGTTAGTGATATGAATTATGGAACTCGTTCACAATTTGTGATGTTTTATGTAACTATCTTTTTACATTGATGGTGTATCCTATAATTACTCTTTTTAATATATCCAGTGCACTCCCCTATGTTTTGTATGAGTTTTATATTTCAAAATAGAAGAAATCTATGTTTACTTCCTTCTCTACCTTTTTCACATCTAACTAATATGGGAATTTAATATTTTAGAGCGATAACGGTGACATAATCTAAATAATCGAAGAAAAAAAATCAGAAAAATGTGTCTTTTATTATATGATGGACTGAGATAGGTTCATTTGTCTCATGTACAAATTATAAATACACTTTAAGTCATCAAACATCTCATATATCATATTTTACTAAAATTGAATTTATCGTAGATTATTTTTCCTTTTAATTTGGCACAAATATTGTCATTTTTAAGCAATCATCATTCTTTGGTAAAGTAAAATCAACTCTAATATTTGTACTTTACTAAATTTTGTATCTGATTGAACCAAAGTAATTTTTCGCTTTATGTTATAGTATTGATGCATGTTAGTCATTATGTACTTTTTCTATCAAATAAATATAAAGCAGATTATAGTCAACTTTACTGTTATTAAATCATTTTTTCATTCTTGAATCTTGTTTCGCATATTCCCACTCTTTTCTGCTACTAATTCTATTTCAAGTGAAAAAAAAATAAATCTAAAACTTCAATTTGGATAAGAAAAGAATGTTTCTCATTAAATTGAATGCATTTAATGTTCAGAAGCCCCTATTATATATTAGACTAGTTTTCAAACCCGTGTGTTATCGATACATTTATAGTTAATACGCCACCACATGCGAGAATATGGTTATATCATATTTGTGATATGTGTTGAAACTTCTATGGTAGTATTAAGTCGGTTATTAAATTTTTTTTTTTTGATCTTTTGTTTGTTCATCAATTACGTACGCTACTATCTAGAAAGCATAATATAAAATTACTAAATAATTAAAAATAAACCTTGCCAGGTTGGCTATTATATTGTCATTTAAGATGGATTACATAAAGAAAATTTCAGCTCGTAAGTTCTCAATCGTTTTAGCTAATTCATATGAAATCAAAATCCCTCGCCATTTTTTAAATCTCTTTGTATTTTTGCTGCATTTTTAAATGTAGTTAATTTTGAAGACACTCAACAAAAAAGTTTATGCCGAAAAAAGAATCATTTTCCTTTTGAGATGCCGGTAAGAAGGATGATCCATCCATGAGAAATAGATTATTGCCTAGTCTCATTTTTTACATTTCGGAAGTAAATTTATAAATTGAGATGTAGTCATTTTTCTAATCTAATTGGGAGTGATGATAACCGATTATCCATTCAATAGAAGTCAAGATCAAACTAGAAAAAGAAAAATCGATTTCTCAGTATTGATTTTGCAACTAAGACCCATGTCTGAGGAGGAAAAAAGGAGATGAAATGCACATGAAGTCCAGAATAACAAATATTCTACCCTCTTCTAGGTGAAAAAAAAGGCCAGGCATACCAAAATAAAATAAAATAAAGGGAAAATGTCACAAATGGTCCATGGACTTCTACTTAATGTGCAATCTCATCCCTAAACTTTCGATTTGCTCAATTTGGTCTTTGAACTATCAATAATTGTCCGATCTAGTCATTCCGTTAAAAATTAACTATTTTTCCTTCTTCTTTTTTTTCTTCTTCTTCGCTCAATTTGGTCTTTGAACTATCAATAATTGTCCGATCTAGTCATTCCGTTAAAAATTAACTATTTTTCCTTCTTCTTCTTCTTCTTCTTCTTCTCTCTTCCCTCCTCTGGCTATGGCAGAGCCGGCAGAGGGAAGGTGGCATCTGGTGAGGGTCGCCCTTGCCTGGGTTGGCTAGGGCCGCCCTCGCCGGACGCAGGCGAGTGCCCTCCCCCGGATCCGGGCGAGGGCCGTCCTCGCCTACGGAAGCGAGGGCCGCCTCGCCGGCGTCGGGCGAGGGCGGCCCTCGCCGGCGTCAGGTGAGGGCCTCCCTCACCCAACGCTAGCGAGGACCACCCTCGCTTGCGTTCGGTGAGGACGCCCTCCCCCGACATCGGCGAGGGCGGCCCTAGCCAGCCCAGGCGAGGGCGACCCTTGCCGAACGCCGGCTTCCCTCTGTCGGCTCCGCCCCGGCCGGCGGAGGGAAGAGAGAAGAAGAAGAAAAAAAAAAGCAAAAAAAAAAAGAAAAAAGAAAAATACCAAAATGCCCAATTTCGTTAACTTTAACTAACGGAAGGACGAAATTGGTCAATTTTCAAATAGTCAGGGACTAGATCGGACATTTATCGGTAATTCAGGGACCGAATTGAGCAAATCGAAAGTTCAGGGACGAGATTGCACATTAAGTAAAAGTCTAAGGACCATTTGTGACATTTTCCCTAAAATCAAATTGAATGTCAGTGACCATCGTCCTTAACTCTAGCATGCAAATGGATACATAAAAACTGAAATTGAAAAATATTGGGTGTACGTGAATGGATATATATAGAAAGAGAATGGAAAACTTAAGAGAAGGTTAATAAATTTATTAAATGCATTAATAAATTTGGACAAGTTTGAGATAAGCATACATTTCGTGTACAATGATCGCTGACAAAACTTAGATTTTTATCCTTAAAGTATTGACTTCTTCAACCAAAACTACGGACTTCGTCCTACTATTGTACATAGAGTGAGATCATAAACCATCTCCTTTCTTTTCTTTTTCCCGCGTAGCTGAGAAATCTAGCACAGCTGATAGTTACAGGCTTAGGAAGCCCAGAACTGGCAAGATACCTTTTTGGAGTCTTCTCCATCTTGTTTTTGAACAAAAGAAAATGAGATTGGTTTAGAAGTTGAACCAACACTTAGATTATTTTTCCCACCAAAACATACTTGTAATCTCCCCAATCCCCACGTCCCTCCTATTTAAAAACCCTCCATCAAGCCATTGCTCAAACACACCGCTTCTTCACTCAGAGTTTTTCGGTTTGCTAGTCGCTCGATTCCACGATGGCGAACTATTGCAGACTCACTAATCTTTTGGCATTGTTTGTCCTTGCTGTGTCTTTGACAATCGGCCAGAACCACGTTGGAGCTCGCCAACTTTTGGACGCGACGTTGCCTGAAGTGCCTGAGCTGCCGAAGCCAGATTTGCCTCACCTTCCCGACATCCCAAGCCTACCAAAACCAGAACTGCCATCGCTGCCAAAAGTCGAATTGCCGCCACTTCCTGAACTGCCAAAGCCTGAATTTCCAACAATACCGAAGCCAGAATTGCCGGAAGTGCCCGAACTTCCAAAGCTTGAATTTCCAACTTTACCAAAGCCAGAATTGCAGGAAGTGCCCGAATTGCCTCACCTTCCCGATTTCCCTAAGCCAACATTGCCTTCCATTCCGAAGGACATGTCTGTCGCTGCTACTAGTCCTTGAACCGTTGTGATGTGAACTTGTAGTCGGGATTCGATATGCTATGAATTTGTATTCTAATACTTCTATTGTAATGGTCTGTGTTCTCCTCAGAATGTTATATGCCATTTATAGTCGTCTGTATGACAGTTTGTGATATGAATTATGGAACCTATTCGTAAGATAGTTTGTGATATCTTGTGTAACTCTTCTTTTACACCAATAGAGTATGCTGTAGTTAAGTCTTTCTTAAACAACTAGTACACTTTCTTATGCTTCATGTGTTTTATATTTCAAAGTACATCGAATTTATGTTTACTAAAACTCATTATCTACTTTATACACATTTAACTTATCATAGAATTCAACCCACCCATTGGCAGCTGCATTGGTATTCGTTCAGTCTTGCTTCGATGCGGTCAAGAGTTCGAATCCCCGCGTTTCTATCGCAATTTAAGTGGGGGGCCTTGGCGGTGGGTTGTTGAGCCAGCTTCCCCCGAGGTATAGTCGCTGAATCCGAAACGGTGTGGCCGGCGCCGAACTAGGGCCTAGGCGGATCCTCGGTTACCAAAAAAAAAAAAAAAAAAAAAAAACTTATTATAGAATTTAAATATTTGAAGAAAAAATCAGCAAAATTACATGTTTGTTATATGATCGAGTGATATAGGTTCATTTATCTTACATATAAATTATAAATCCACTTATTGAACATCTCATTTACTAAAATTGAATTTATCATAGAGTATTTTCCCTTTTAATTTGACACAACTATTTTGTCATGTTTAAAGCAATCATCATTCTTCAATTAAGTAAAATTAACTCTAATATTTGTTTTTATATTATTTGTATTGAATTGAACTGAAGTAATTTTAAGCTCTGTGTTATAGTATTGATATATGTTAAATATTATCGATGTTTTCTATAACATGGCATACATTGTATTGTATAGACAACTTTGCCGTTATAGATAATTTTTTTCTATTCTTGATATATTGTTTCGCATGATGTCAGTCTATATAGCTCCAATTTCTAATTTGAGTGAAAAGTTAATCTCTCTCTCTCTCTCTCAAATATAGATATATTTACACTTTTTTTTTATATCACATCATATATCATGCCTCATAGAGTCAATTTTACTTAAATTAATAATCATAAACATTTTCTCATTCCCACGAAGTTAATTTCAATACTTATTACATTAAATAATATTTGATATAGATGTTAATCTTTAATATTCTTCTCTCTCAAAATTTCCTTGAAAAGAATTTAAAAAAAAAAATTCTTTCTATAAATAATACTACACAATATCATCTAAATATATTTAGATTGAGACTCAAGATACTTTCCTTTAAATTGTTACTTTCCGCGAAAAATCTTATCATTCTATTTGGAAAAGAAAAGAGTCTTTCTCGTTAAATTGTATGGACTTACTTTTCCCATATGTATTCCGGTTAAGAATTTTTTGAGTTTTTTCTTTATATTTTTACTTTCCTTGAAAAATTCTCAAGATTCAATTTTGATAAGAAAAGAAGTTTTTCATTTAATTTTCGAATGTCATTATAATATCGTAGACCAATTTCAAACCAGTCCGTAATAGATACATATATACTTTATATTCTGCTCCATAAAAGCATACGATTATATCATATTTGAGATATGTTTTGAGACTTCCACGGTAGTATTGCGTTGGTTATCAAATATTTTGTTGATCTTCAATTCGTTCATCAATCACGTGTACTACTAGTCAAAGAACATAGTATTAAATTTATCAAATAATTGAAAAACCTTGCGAGCTTGGCTATCATTCCATCACATGAGATGGATGGCGGAAAAGATATTCCAAGACGTTAGTTCTAGATAGTTTTACCTAGTCTCAGTTTTTTCATTTCGTATGTAAATCGGCTATATATATGTGCGTGTATCGGGATGGTCATTTTTAGGATATCATTTACAATGATCGAAGTTCATGATAGTAGTACGGTAACCAATTAACTATTTATAGGAAAACCAAAACAAAAGCTATATAATACCAGCACGACTGATGGTTACAAGCTTTAAAAGCCAATAATTGGCAAGGTCCTTTCTGGAATCATCTGCTCCATCATGTTGTTGAACATACGGAAATTAGATTGGTCTAGAAGTTGAACTACCACTTCGACAAAATCCCACCAAACCATACTTGTAATCTCCCCAATCCCCACGTCCCTCCTCTTTATAAACCCTCCATCAAGCCATTGCTCAAGCACACCTGCACCTCCTCATTTGAGATCCATCGCTTCTTCACTTGAAGTTTCTAAATTTGCTAGTCGATCGGTCCTGCGATGGCGAACTATCGCGGACTTGCGCATCTTTTGGCATTGTTTGTCTTTGCTCTGTCCTTGATGATTGGCGAGAACTCGGTTGGAGCTAGCCGAATTTTGGAGGCGACATTGCCCGAGGTGCCCGAACTGCCGAAGCCCGAATTGCCGCACCTTCCTGACATCCCGAGCCTGCCAAAGCCAGAATTGCCATCACTGCCGAAAGTTGAATTGCCGCTACTTCCGGAACTGCCAAAGCCTGAATTACCGACAATACCGAAGCCGGAATTGCCGGAATTGCCGGAAGTGCCCGAATTGCCTCATCTCCCCAATTTCCCTAAGCCAACTTTGCCTTTCGTTGCGAAGGACATGCCTGCGGCTGCTACTAATCCTTGAACCGTTGTGATGTGAATTTGGAGTCGTGATGCAACATGCTGTGATTTAATATTTTATTACGTCTACTTTGATGGTCTGAGCATGCGTCGGAACAGTATATGTTACTTGTTTGTATGATAGTGCCATATGAATTATGGAACTTATTTGTGGGACTATTTGTGATATCTCGAGTAACTAAACTATTACGCCCGACGGAGTTGCTATAATTACTCTTTCTTAAATACCTAGTGCACTCGAGCATGCTTCACATGAGTTCTATATTTCCAAATTTGTTGAAACTCAGGTTTGCTAAAACTCCTTATCTTGTTTCACATATTACTAACATGAAAATTTAATTTATACGAGTTCTAGTAATGACAATAGCTATGAAATTCAAATAATCAAAGAAAAAAATCAAGAAAAATAAAATGCGTCGTTCATTATTGGGTTAATGTCTTGAAAAATCTCAAACTAGTACACATTTAATAAATTTACTCAAAACTAATTTTTGGCTAGCAAAAATCTCAAACTGGTACACCTTTAAAAAATTTACCCCAAATTGGTATATTTGTAATAAATTTACCCTCTATTAGTTTCTATTAAATTTTACTATCAAATTACTAAGTCAGATAACACATGATAATTGATTGGTATACTAATTTGAGATTTTATTCTCCATTTATTATAGTTGTACAATTTTTGTGATTTTTTATGGTACTAATCTAATTTAATGGAGTGTATATTTATCACAAATGTACCGGTTTGGATTTTTTTGGCAGTCAAACAAATTATTTAGAAATCCTGGTCCGAAGACGCTCTTGTCCGCAAGCTCAACGAGCTGTAGCTGGAGTGCGAAGGAGAGACCGAGAGAAACTCGAGTTGAGCTTTTGCAAGGTAGAGAGGGAGAGGCCGGGAGAAAATCGAGTGTGAGGTGGGCTTCTCTTTTTGCGACGGCCTTCACTTTTCTTATTCAAGGTTGGGCTTTCACTTGAAGTTTTCATGTTGATTTATCCCCTAGCCCATTAACTAGGGGTGTCAAGAACCGAACCGAATCGAAAAGCTCGGTTTTTTCGGTTCGCTTCTCATTCGGTTTAGTTTTCGTTCAAAATCAAAGCTTCTTTTAACTGGTTTGGTTTTTATTGGATTGGTTAACCGAACCAATAATGTCACGTCCCGACCCTCAAGCGTGCGCACATCCCTCTGTAGTCGATACAAATTTTGCGACTTCCCAAGACGAGTCGCCGACTCTTTCTGTTTTTAATGCACATGCGGAAGCGAAACAATAACCCCTGATAACAAACAACATGGGATAGGAAAGCAGGGCAATATTTCACAAAAGCCAACTTTTATAAAGAACGGGGTTTAGTTACAAAACGAGTCTGGTCAAAAGTCTACAAAAGATCGACTCTCAAAAGGAAGCTGTCCTACGACCTACTCATTGGACACAAACGCCGATCCTTCAAACTCCACCTCCACATACTCGGGCCTTCGGTCCTCCACCTACGGACCTGAAAAATTGAGCCCACAATGGGGTGAGACAATGTCTCAGTAAGTTCACCCCCTAAACCCCTATTAGGAAGAAAATACACCTTAGGGCGCTCTAGCCACACAACCACACAATTAGAACAGAGGACTTACCTCGCCTTAGTTCCTTCCTACACGTCAGCACAGTTCATATCACAAATGTATATAATTAATGCACACAACAATTGGAGCATCTCACTATCAAACCAATCAAACACAGAAGTCCTGATTATAAGGCCAAATCGTTATGACATGTCATATTCCATGTCACACAATTTCATCCCATAATTAGGCGCGGGTAAATCATGTTGGTGGTTCAATCCACCCTCGATATTCACTCTCAATGATCCAATTTCCAATTCCACTTAACATCCCCACTCAATAAACAAACTCAAGGCTCTAGAGGTAATTCCCATGCGACTTAAGTCGCCATGTAACACTTAGCCCTTCATTACAATAAGCGATACTCTAAGGCTTTAGAGGTGACCCGCACGAAATCTCGCCATCGTGTAGTACTTAGTCCTTGACCACATATAGCAATAGTGCAAGGCTCTAGAGGTGACTCACACGAGTTCCAATATCGTGTAGTACTTAGCCATTGACCTCAAATAGCAATAGTGCAAGGCTCTAGAGGTAACTCACACGAGTTCCAATATCGTGTAGTACTTAGCCTTTTGACCACAAATAGCAATAGTACAATACTCTAGAGGTAACTCACACGAGTTCCAATATCGTGTAGTACTTAGCCATTCACTATGCATGACAATACTACAAGGCTCTAGAGGTAATTCCCATGCGACTCAAGTCGTCATGTAACACTTTGTCCTTGGTTACAATAGGCAATAGTATAAGGCACTAGAGGTAACTCACACGTAGTCTCGCTATCGTATAGCACTTAGCATTTTACCTGCTCACAAGATATCGGGTTCCCTCTACACAAAATAGATCACCTCAATTCATGCGGATGCCCATGCATGTATACACTCAAATCACCTCATAAGATCAAAACACATGAAATTGGACAATTTTTCCTCCTCGGGTGAACAATGCACGTGAACAGTACGCATGAACAGTGTTTCGTCAATAGTGTTTCGTTAACAGTGTTCGTATGAACAGTAATTTTTCAGAATTAAATAACTAATAAATTAAATTCACAAGTCATTAAAAACACTAATTAAAGCAAGCAAAGCATCAAGAACCATCACCAAACTAAAATCGATCCTAATTGGCATAAACCGGGCCACTCGCACGTCTCCAAATTTAAATCCAGAAACCTAATTAACGGAACTTGGAAAATTCCCAAATTTGAATATGTTGTAGAGGACACATAAAAAAAAAAATTCATGGAGACACCTTAACCCAGATCATTCTAGATTCGGCCCAGTAAATCGCTCAATCTAGTGCCAAAATTGAGTCCGTTTTCCAGAAAGTCTGTTTTTTGAAATCAGTTTGGTTCGAGATCCAAAACATGTCCGTTTGATCCGAAATTTGATTATGTTAAACTAGAAGATATGAAAAACAACTTTTATGAAGAAACCATTTTGAAAATCAAACCTAAGAGTTGATAAAAACCCCTAAAATCCAAAAATGTCAAAAATTCCAGCATAGTCCGAGATTCTGCTTGCAAATGACGGAGCTGATATCTCCTTCTTTTAAATCCCTAAAACTCTTGAGAAAAATATATATGTTGTAGCTAGAGATGTCTAAAACATTTCTCAAACAAATATCAACCTCAAATTCATAACTCATTTCGATCTACAAAAATGGCAAATGGCAAGGGTCTAGGAATCCAAACTGCAGAAAGTCTACTGAATTGGACTAATCCATCATCAATTGTGTTAATCTCACTTATTAGATTAACACTAATCCATTCTAAGGATAATCTAACCATTCTAGATTATCATTAATACATAATTAAGCTAATCTAAACAACCCTTAAGCATAATTAATCACTTAAGTAATGTTTAGTGAGAAAACTCACCATTAGTGTTCCAGTGAGTCCACGGCGACGGCGACGGCGACGCCAAGGCAGGCAACAATCCTCCTAGCAGCGACACCAAACAAGGCTGGGAAGGGGTTGGAAACGGGCCACGAAGTCCCAAAGCCTTGCTAGTTCGGCTTCTGTTCTTGGCTGAACTGCAGAGAGGAAACCAGCGGCTGCAACAACGAAAACAAGCTGATCGGAGCTCCGGCGAGGGGGTGGCTTGCAACGGTGGCACCCGGGGGCTAAGGGAGAGTTGCTGGTGGTTGGTATGGGCAAAGGAATGGTCGAAATGGGTGGAAAAACGAAGAAAACACGAAACAATGCACTCGGGCGGGCGGACCGACGGACCGGCGAGCAACGGCTTCTCGCTGGTGGACGGGATGGCCAGCAACTCTATTTGGCGCGAGGCTGGGCTCTTCTGAATGGTTTGGATGTGTTGAAGACGATGGTGGGTGAAGCGTGAGCTAATTCGCACAGGAAGACAACTTTTAACTCGGTTTTTCACACGAAGGTCTGCTGGAGTAGAAACTGGCAGAAGAAGAAAACAGGGGAGGAAAGGGTCCGACGGTGGCTCCAATGGCCTAGGCGATGTGCGACGGCCAAGGGAGGGGTGTTGCTGGCTTTCCTCTAGTTTCTCAAGCTCTCAATTGCTTCAACAATCGAGAAAGTGAAGCCAAATGAGGAAGAAGAAGCAGCAGGTCAAGGAGGGGCCACAAAATATCCTAGGCACTTGAGTTCTTGCACCACCATGGATGTTTGTCATCCTCAGCCAAATAGCAGCTATCAAAGCTTCCTTGGCAAGCCTCCTAAGGGTCCAAATGTTGCACACCATGGGGGCTACGAATTTAAGCCTTGCCCTCTCAATTTGGATTCAATTCCCCTTCAATCTCAATCAATTTCTCATTCAATCAATCCCAATTGAAGCCCATAATTTTATCCAATGTGTCCACACTTAATCCACATTTTTCCTTGCCCGTAGATCCCACTTGACAACCAAAGATGCGACCAAAAACGGTCCCTCGAAGTTCCCGGTCCAAAATGGCCTAACTTTGATTTTTCGCCAAAAATCTTGGTTTGGAGAAAAATCTTCTGAAGATGAGTCGACATTCCTAAAATGACTTGTGACATGACAGAGCTTTCAATTTCTGAAATCGGGTTTAATTTCATGGTTAATTTCAATTTGGCGCGATTTTAGCTCGTCCTAATCTACAAGGTAGCTTTTAAGAATTTTCGGTGCATTTGACCTGTGATTGATTATTTTCAGGCCACAATGTACATCTTCGACACATTGGTGACTCTCAGTTATCGTGAAAATCTCGAGGTTTCAAATACGGACACAAGGTACAGAAAAGACAAAATAATCAATCTAGTGTCGTTCGACAATAATTTTGCCATTAAGTGGAATCACCTACACACCGATCACATATCTCAGCCGAATGGACCTATTTCTAATCTCGATAAATTTTCATAGTGCCGTATTGACCTTTGTAGATTAGCACGGTCGAGTAGTCAGTTCTTGGTCGAATTCTCGAGTCTGTAGTGTTAAAATTCCTTAATGGCTTCACTTGATAGATCGGTTAACTCATGAGTGGTCAACTCAGAGAAAAAGGCTATAGGCGTGTTGATGAAAAACCCAACTCATTCAATTGAAAACAAAAGTGGAAAATCATGATGTCAAAGATAAAATCTAAAAAAAAATTCATTTTATTTTTTATTTTTTTAAATCGTTTTTTTACTTTTATTTTATTTTATTTTCTTTTCTTTCTCTTCTTCTTCTTCTTCTTCTTCTTCTTCTTCTTCTTCTTCTTCTTTTCTTCTTCTTCTTTCTTCTTCTTCTTCTTCATTGGCTAGTCGTCGGCCACGGTGGTGGTTAACGACCAGCCAATGAAGAAGAAGAATAAGAATAAAAAAAAGAATAAAAATAATTAAAAAATTGATTTTTCTAAAAAATAAAAAAAAATTATTGAAAGGGGTAGGAAAAAAAAAAAAACAAAGGTAAACACTAAACCGAACCGAACCGATCTAAGATTTCGGTTCAGTTCGGTTTCAATTTGGATCGAATTTCAGTTCAATTCAATAAATTTTCCTATCGGTTTGGTTTGGTTTGGTTTTCCGAAAAAACCAAATCGAACCGAATCATTTACACTCCTACCATTAACGACGGCTGTGGATGGGGACGGATCTAGAAGTTGAGG
The DNA here is from genome assembly GCA_017140595.1 of Eucalyptus curtisii. Taxonomy (NCBI): domain Eukaryota; kingdom Viridiplantae; phylum Streptophyta; class Magnoliopsida; order Myrtales; family Myrtaceae; genus Eucalyptus; species Eucalyptus curtisii. The sequence goes on along the minus strand of CM029500.1, from coordinate 9,069,913 downwards.
GTGAGCAAATTTCCCAAACATAATTGGGAAAGACCGAACAAACCATGGGAATCGGCCTGCCTCTAGGTTCCAACAGGCATGGTTCGGTTTCCAGTTTCATATTTTTTTGGAACTTGTACTATGCAATTTAGTTCCTGATTCCCTCTTAAGAATTGAATAGAATTGAGCTAAGAATCGACAAATCAAACTGAAAACCAGAGAACTAGAACGAGAACCAAGGTAATCCAAAAATAGAGCATGACATGTATAGTATTACATGAGGCTCAAATGATAAGAAAGTTCCTTCATTCGATTGTGACTCCTTGGTTTTTATTGTGGTTTTTCACTCCTTCGAGAGCATGAAATTTAGATTTTACATTACGCGTTTTGAACTTTTTATTGTTTATTTTATTTTAGGTGCTCATATTTTGTAGATTATTGTTGTTGACAAATAATGATTTTTGTTGTTATGCTCACTCTCATTTTGCTTGACTAAAATAAAACAAAAAAAAATGAAGAAAAAAAAAAGAAAAAGAGAAATCGGCCAATTCCCTAATAGACTTTGGATCTGATTGATTAAGCAGGTCACAAGTTTTAAGATATACATGATAGGTTTCGAGTTCAAAAAACTGGGAAATCGGTCTCAACAGGGTATTTTTCAGATTCCAGGTAAGTTGAAACCTAGACCAACCTTAGAACTCCTCACCCCTAGCTAGAAGCTCTATTAGGGGTCTCTTTTTATGTCTGTCCCTAAAAAATTGTCACCTAAAGTTTTGTTTTTTACCAGTAAGAGTAGTTTTATCCTACACAAATCGAGAAATGATCGGATTCATACATGTCTATGCTCTCAAGGATGATCCAGAAGAATGCACAATTGTAGGGATTTGAACCCAAGAATGTAGGGACTCGAATCCCCGCCCCAAACGAAAACATACATGCTTACCACTTGAGTAATCCTTACATCAAGTAAAGATTCCACGAATAATGATCACGGACAACATTTATTATTTTTGCTCTTACATTATTGGCTTCTCCAAGATTTTAAGACTCCAAGACTCCGATCCTGTTGTACATAGTGAGATCATAAACCATTTCTTTTCTTTTCTTTTCTCTCTCTTTCTCGCATCAACAGGTAGTCAGAAGCTTGAAAAGCCAAGAATTGGCAAGCTTCTCTTTGGAATAATATGCTCCATCTTGCTGTTGAGCGTACAAAAATGATATTGGTTTAGAAGTTGAACTAACCCTTTGATAATATTCCCACCAAACCATACTTGCATTCTCCCCAATCCCCCACGTCCCTCCTCCTTATAAACCCTCCATCAAGCCATTGCTCAACCACACCTGCACCTTCTCTCACTTGAGATTCGCCGCTTCTTCACTCAAAGCTTTTGAATTTGCTAGTCGACTGATTCTCCAATGACGAACCATCATGGACTCGCGCACCTTTTGGCATTGTTTGTCGTCGCTCTGTCCTTAACGATTGGTGAGAACCCAGTCGGAGCTCGCCTACTTTTGGAGGCGACCTTGCCCGAAGTGCCCGAACTGCCGAAGCCTGAATTGCCCCACCTTCCTGACATCCCTAGCTTGCCGAAGCCAGAATTCCCATCATTGCCGAAAGTCGAATTGCCGCCGCTTCCTGAACTGCCAAAGCCTGAATTTCCAGCAATACCGAAGCCAGAGTTGTTAGAAGTGCCCGAACTGCCGAAGCCCGAATTGCCTCAACTTCCTGACATCCCTAGCTTGCCAAAGCCGGAATTGCCATCACTGCCGAAAGTCGAATTGCCGCCGCTTCCAGAGCTACCAAAGCCCGAATTTCCAACAATACCGAAGCCGGAATTGCCGGTAGTGCCCGAATTGCCTCATCTTCCTGATTTTCCCAAGCCAACATTGCCTTTCGTTCCCACGATTCCCAAGGACACATCTGTCGCTGCTACTAGCCCTTGAACCGTTAATGTGAATTTGGAGTCCTCATACAACATGATGCAATTCAGTATTTTATTACTTCTATTTTAATGGTCTGAGCATACCTCAGAACACTATACTGTACTTGTTTGTTTGAGTTAGTGATATGAATTATGGAACTCCTTCACAGTTTGTGATGTCTTGTGTAACTATCTTTTTACATCGATAGTGTATACAATTATTACTCTTTTTAATATAGCCAGTGCACTCCCCTATGTTTTGTACGAGTTTTATATTTCAAAATAGAAGAAATCTATGTTTACTTCCTTGTCCACTTTTTTTCACTTCCAACTAATATGGAAATTTAATATTTTAGAGTGATAACGGTGACATAATCTAAACAATCGAAAAAAAAAATCAGAAAAATGCGTCTTTTATTATATGATGGACTGAGATAGGTTCATTTGTCTTACATACAAATTATAAATACACTTTAATTCAGCAATCATCTTATATATCATATTTTATTAAAATTGAATTTATGGTAGATTATTTTTCATTTTAATTTGGCACAAATATTGTCATTTTTAAGCAATCATCATTCTTTGGTAAAGTAAAATCAACTCTAATATTTGTACTTTACTAAATTTTGTAGCTGATTGAACCAAAGTAATTTTTCGCTTTATGTTATAGTATTGATGCATGTTAGTCATTATGTACTTTTTCTATCAAATAATATATAATGCAGATTATAGTCAACTTTACTGTTATTAAATCATTTTTTTCTATTCTTGAATCTTGTTTCGCATATTCCCACTCTTTTCTGCTACTAATTCTATTTCAAGTGAAAAAAAAAAAAATCTAAAACTTCAATTTGGATAAGAAAAGAATGTTTCTCATTAAATTGAATGCATTTAATGTTCAGAAGCCCCTATTATATATTAGACTAGTTTTCAAACCCGTGTGTTATCGATACATTTATAGTTAATACGCCACCACATGCGAGAATATGGTTATATCATATTTGTGATATGTGGTGAAACTTCTATGGTAGTATTAAGTCGGTTATTAAATATTTTTTTGATCTTTTGTTTGTTCATCAATTACGTACGCTACTATCTAGAAAGCATAATATAAAATTACTAAATAATTAAAATAAACCTTGCCAGGTTGGCTATTATATTGTCATTTAAGATGGATTACATAAAAGAAAGTGTCGCGACCAATTTTTCGGGTGTGAACCACCTAGGGTTTGGCTAATGGATTGTTAATCCTAGACTTAACTCGGGCTCTCCCAAGCCCATACCAATTCGCGACTTAGGTTCAAGTTCTTAACATGCAAATGATTTTCAATTAGGAGTCGCCACTAATCTATTTTTGGTGGGTCGATTAGAAACCCAAGTAAAGTAACGGGAGGTTTACTTTACTCCTACGAACCAGAGATATGGGTACGGAACTTGGTTACATTAGATTTCTCTAATGCCCTTTCGGTACCATTCTTTTATTTTGAAAATGTTTTGGCAGGCAATTTGGATTGATTTTAAATCTATCTCTCTAACATATGAGGTGATCATGCAGGTGCGCAAACCACCAATTTAACACTCAAGAAAGTGATGAATAAATTACGAGACTTACCTTATAGCAACGAAAGCATCTGCAATGTTAGGTCGAATTCAAATCACCAACCCTAGATATGATTTATAATTAACGCGCAATTTCTTTTTTTGTTTTTTCACTTATTTAATGAAAATCATGCAATATGCAATGCAATATTAATTAAATGACCTAATTCTAATGACATGCAATTTTTAATTAAATGGACTTAATAACAATCTCTAAATGACATGCATTTCACGAACCTAATTCTATATGACATGCACATGATTTTTATTTTTTTAATAAGCATGCATCTATCATAATATGCAATGACGTGCAAAAAATGCCCTATTTCTATTTTCTTTTCCTTTTTCTTTTATGAAATTCGAAATTAAAATTGCCAAGTATAAAACGTGCAATTTAGATTAAAAAAAAAAACTAACATCCTAACTGAACGCTTTTTTTTGGATTTTTATTTAAGGAATTCGAAATAAATAAATTTCCTATTCTAAACATGCAAAATAACCCTAAAACAAGTAATATTCTAACATGAACCTAATCTAACTCAAATATATATTTTCGGATTTTTCTTTTACGGGAGCAATCAAATAGAAGCATCAAGAAAGCACGGCACCAAATCAAGCAAGATATCATCCATGTCCATTTAATTTTTGGGAAATAAATTGACGAATCGTATCTCGCGCATGAGATCGGATTGGCCAATTTTAAAATAAAATCACGAATCATATCTCGAGCGTGAGATCGGATTGGTGATTTTTCCGTACGATTGCGGGTCATATTTCGAGCATGAAATCGGACCGTCAATCATATGTACGTTGCAAAATTAGGAAGATTTCCCAATTTAAAAGGCTAATCGATATTTTGTGGATATGATGGTGTCATTCAAATATTCATACGAGATAATCCCATAAATTAGGCAATAAAGATATATGAAAATCGAATTAAAAGAGATTCTTACCTAATATTTGGTGCCACGTGGATCACGTTGTCGAGTTCGGATGAACGACGGATGGCGGTAGCCTGCGTATGCTCGCCTCGTTGGCTGCTGCTGTACGATGGGGCTCGCGATTGCAACTCGAATCACGCGCAACAAAGGTTCTAGCTCCGCGAGTAGTCACAAATTGTGGTTGGTCCAACAATCTACACGTAAACTTCGAGAGGCGACCTGCAAAATAATAACCTTCGTCGTGGTGGTGGCCTGCGGCAATACAGGGATCGTCGGATCAGCAAACGTGCTGGTGAAGTTCGCCTGGACTATTCAATGACGCACTTGGATTGTTACAAGGACATGGTACTGATGTGGAAGGAACGTCCAGGGGCTGCCACTTGCTCCGGATTCACCAAAAGTCCTGCTAAAAAACTCTACACGTGATAGAATGGCCAAGTGGCTCCAAATTTATATAAAATAAGTGTGCGAAATCCTCCCCCTTCAATGTATGCGTCCTCCTTTACCCAAAGAACGTGTGCCCTTCTCTTGCGCAGATTTTAGTGACTCGGATGTTTGCTGAATTTTGGTTTGCCAATGTAAGCAGCAATGGCAGCAGCTTCAAACAGGCGATGTCGGGATCAATAAGAGTGTCGGCTCATCGGCAGGGCTGGACAGCGGAGCGGCGGGGCTCCAATGTCAAGGTCTCGGACATGGATCAACACCAACCGTCGCGTTAGTCGGGCCCAAACTTTATCCATATGAAGATGACGTAGCTGTGCAGGGCTTCTCGGCAAGGTGGCAAAGGACGCTAGGGAGACTTTGACCAATGACAAACTTGGCTAGTTCCCAAGTTCTTTGCGAATTCTGCAGGTCTTGTAATAAACCTCCTTGATTATCAAACTTTGACCATGAGGATGTGCTGTTGAAGTGAAAACCACCATGCACGTATCACTCACGAACAGTTGCGACAGAAAGTGCTCGGAGATCTTCAACGAGGCAGCAACTTCTCAGCTTCGAAAGGCAACAGTGAGTGACAGCGAGGATTCTAATGACGGTGGTGAGGATCGGTGGAGGCACGGCCTTGAGATTTTTGGCCGCAAAGTACTCGGCCGTGGACTCTCTCTCTCTCTTCTTACGTGTATCGCTCAATAGAGTTGCCGACCCCCACGATTTCTCCCTTCTATTCTCTCTAACGTGTGTTCTCACCTGTATCACGTGGCCGTGTATTCATGTGATGTGGCCTCCAAAACTTTGTGATTGTTGATCACCACCAGACGAGGGGTGCACGCTGCTACTTTATCATCGGAGAGGATCGCGACAAAGCTGGCCGTTGTCAATGCAACGGACGATTGGCAGCAGGGTCGGCATCCAGGCACGGCCACGAACTTGACAAATTCATGGCCGTGAAGGGGTTTCAACCGTGACTTGTTCAGCTCTCGCGAACGTGCCCTCTCTCAATCGTCCCTTCTCACGTGTGTCTCTCTATGCTCTCAGAATTGTGGCCCTCCCCCCCCCCTTTTGTCTATAGTGCGCCCATCTTTTATAGGTCAAGGACGTGACCGAAATTTCCCGGCCTATAATTTATTTCTTTCCTTTCTTTTTTTGCTCCAATGGACGCACAAAATCCTGTCTGGGAGCATCCATGATATATATTGAAATTCCTTTTCCTTCCTCACCCTTGCGTATCATGCATTTGTAAGCCAATTTTTCTTTATTTCCTGTTTCTTTTCTTTTCCAGCTCACATATGAAATCTACCATTGAAATATTTCTCGCCTTGAAACATCAATATATCATTCAAGATATGCCTCACGTGCGATATCTCCTCTTGATATTTCATATTTAAACTTCCAATCTTCAGTAAAATATATCACTTAATATATAAATCACATGAATATATGATATATTTACCGAATATTAGAAGAATAATATGAATCATTTCTGAAAATACCGAATTGTCAACTCGTAAAATTGAAACTCATCCGACGATGATCAAATGCAAAAGTGATAAACAAATGAATTAGTGCAACTAAAATTATATGCTATGCAATTAATATTCTTTCAGGGATAAAATTAACCCCTAATTTTTTAATGCAATAAATGACTAAACGGGTCGCCAAAATTTAGGTGTCAACAGAAAGTTTCAGCTCATAAGTTCTGAATCGTTTTTGCTAATTCATATGAAATCAAAATCCCTCACCATTCCTTTTATCTCTTTGTATTTTTGCTGCATTTTTAAATGTAGTTAATTTTTTAAGACACTCAATAAAAATGTTTATACCAAAAAAAAGAATCATTTGCTTTTGGAGATACCGGTAAGAAAGATGATCCATACATCAGAAATAGATTATTGCCGAGTCTCATTTTTTACAGTTCGGATGTAAATTTATATATTGAGATGTAGTCATTTTTCTAATCTAATTGGGAGTGATGATAACCGGGTATCCATTCAATAGCAAGTCAAGATCAAAATAGAAAAAGAAAAATCGATTTCTCATGAATTGATTTTGCAACTAAGACCCATTTCTGAGGACAAAAAAGGCGATGAAATGCACATAAAGACCAGAATAACAAATATTCTACCCTCTTATGGTTGAAAAAAAGGCCAGGCATACCAAGAAAAAAATTGACTGTAGGTGACCATCGTCCTTAACTCTAGCATGGATACATAAAAATTGAAATTGAAAAGTATTGAGTGCACGTGAAGGTTTTAGATAAGTATACATTTCATGTCCAATGGTCGCTGACAAAACTTAGATTTTTATCCTTAAATTATTGACTTCTTCAACCAAAACTCCGGACTTCGTCCTACTATTGTACATAGAGTGAGATCATAAACCATCTCCTTTCTTTTCTTTTTCCCGCGTAGCTGAGAAATCTAGCACAGCTGATAGTTACAGGCTTAGGAAGCCCAGAACTGGCAAGATACCTTTTTGGAGTCTTCTCCATCTTGTTGTTGAACTAAAGAAAATGAGATTGGTTTAGAAGTTGAACCAACACTTGGATTGTTTTTCCCACCATAACATACTTGTAATCTCCCCAATCCTCACGTCCCTCCTCTTTAAAAACCCTCCATCAAGCCATTGCTCAAACGCACCGCTTCTTCACTCAAAAGTTTTTCGGTTTGCTAGTCGCTCGATTCCACGATGGCGAACTATTGCAGACTCACTAATCTTTTGGCATTGTTTGTCCTTGCTCTGTCTTTGACAATCGGCCAGAACCACGTTGGAGCTCGCCAACTTTTGGACGCGACGTTGCCCGAAGTTCCTGAACTGCCGAAGCCAGAATTGCCTCAGCTTCCCGACATCCCAAGCCTGCCAAAACCAGAACTGCCATCGCTGCCAAAAGTCGAATTGCCGCCACTTCCCGAGCTGCCAAAGCCTGAATTTCCAACAATACCGAAGCCAGAATTGCCGGAAATGCCCGAACTTCCAAAGCTTGAATTTCCAACTTTACCAAAGCCAGAATTGCAGGAAGTGCCCGAATTGCCTCACCTTCCCGATTTCCCTAAGCCAACATTGCCTTCCGTTCCGAAGGACATGTCTGTCGCTGCTACTAGTCCTTGAACCGTTGTGATGTGAACTTGTAGTCGGGATTCGATATGCTATGAATTTGTATTCTATTACTTCTATTGTAATGGTCTGTGTTCGCCTCAGAATGTTATATGCCATATAGTCGTTTGTATGACAGTTTGTGATATGAATTATGGAACTTATTCGTATGATAGTTTGTGATATCTTGTGTAACTCTTCTTTTACACCGACAAGTATGCTATAGTTATTCTTTCTTAAACAACTAGTACACTTTTTTATGCTTCATGTGTTTTATATTTCAAAATATATCGATTTTATGTTTACTAAAACTCATTATCTACTTTATACACATTTAACTTACATAGAATTTAAATATTTGAAGAAAAAATCAGCAAAATTACATGTTTGTTATATGATCGAGTGATATAGGTTCATTTATCTTACATATAAATTATAAATCCACTTATTGAACATCTTATTTACTAAAATTGAATTTATAATAGAGTATTTTCCCTTTTAATTTGACACAACTATTTTGTCATGTTTCAAGCAATCATCATTCTTCAATTAAGTAAAATTAACTCTAATATTTGTTTTTATTTCATTTTGTATTGAATTGAACCGAAGGAATTTTAAGCTCTATCTTATAGTATCAATATACGTTAAATATTATCGATGTTTTCTATAAAATGGCATACATTGTATTGTATAGACAACTTTGCCGTTATAGATCATTTTTTTCTATTCTTGATATATTGTTTCGCATGATGTCAATCTTTTTAGCTCCAACTTCTAATTCCGGTGAAAAGTTAATCTCTCTCTCTCTCTCTCTCTCTCTCTCTCAAATATAAATATATTTACACTTTTTTTTATATCACATCATATATTGTGCCTCATAGAGTCAATTTTACTTAAATTAATAATCATAAACATTTTCTCATTCCCACGAAGTTAATTTCAATACTTATTACATTAAATAATGTTTGATATACATGTTAATCTTTAATATTCTTCTCTTTCAAAATTTCCTTGAAAAAAATAAAAAAAACTTCTTTCTATACATAATGCTACTCAATATCATCTAAATATATTTAGATTGAGACTTAAGATACTTTCCTTTAAATTGTTACTTTCCGCGAAAAATCTTATCATTCTATTTGGAAAAGAAAAGAGTCTTTCTCGTTAAATTGAATGGACTTACTTTTCACGTATGTATTCTGGTTAAGAATTTTTTGAGTTTTTTCTTTATATTTTTAGTTTCCTTGAAAAATTCTCAAGATTCAATGTCGGTAAGAAAAGAAGTTTTTCATTTAATTTTCGAATGTCATTATAATATAGTAGACCAATTTCAAACCAGTCCGTAATAGATACATATATACTTTATATTCTGCTCCATAAAAGCATACGATTATATCATATTTGAGATATGTTTTGAGATTTCTATGGTAGTATTGCGTTGGTTATCAAATATTTGTTGATCTTTAATTCGTTCATCAATCACGTGTACTACTAGTCAAAGAACATAGTATAAAATTTATCAAATAATTGAAAAACCTTGCAAGCTTGGCTATCATTCCATCACATGAGATGGATTGCGGAAAAGATATTTCAAGACGTTAGTTCTAGATAGTTTTACCTAGTCTCAGTTTTTCATTTCGTATGTAAATCAGCTATATATATGTGCGTGTATCGGGATGGTCATTTTTAGGATATCATTTACAATGATCGAAGTTCATGATAGTAGTACGGTAACCAATTAACTATTTATAGGAAAACCAAAACAAAAGCTATATAATACCAGCACAACTGATGGTTACAAGCTTTAAAAGCCAATAATTGGCAAGGTCCTTTCTGGAATCATCTGCTCCATCTTGTTGTTGAACATACGGAAATGAGATTGGTCTAGAAGTTGAACTACCACTTCGACAAAATCCCATACTTGTAATCTCCCCAATCCCCACGTCCCTCCTCTTTATAAACCCTCCATCAAGCCATTGTTCAAGCACACCTGCACCTCCTCATTTGAGATCCATCGGTTCTTCACTTGAAGTTTCTAAATTTGCTAGTCGATCGGTCCTGCGATGGCGAACTATCGCGGACTTGCGCATCTTTTGGCATTGTTTGTCTTTGCTCTGTCCTTGATGATTGGCGAGAACTCGGTTGGAGCTAGCCGAATTTTGGAGGCGACGTTGCCCGAGGTGCCCGAACTGCCGAAGCCCGAATTGCCGCACCTTCCTGACATCCCGAGCCTGCCAAAGCCAGAATTGCCATCACTGCCGAAAGTTGAATTGCCGCCACTTCCGGAACTGCCAAAGCCTGAATTACCGACAATACCGAAGCCGGAATTGCCGGAAGTGCCCGAATTGCCTCATCTCCCCAATTTCCCTAAGCCAACTTTGTCTTTCGTTGCGAAGGACATGCCTGCGGCTGCTACTAATCCTTGAACCGTTGTGATGTGAATCTGGAGACGTGATGCAACACGCTGTGATTTAATATTTTATTACGTCTACTTTGATGGTCTGAGCATGCCTCGGAACAGTATATGTTACTTGTTTGTATGATAGTATTATATGAATTGTGGAACTTATTTGTGGGACAATTTGTGATATCTTGAGTAACTAAATTATTACACCCGACGGAGTTGCTATAATTACTCTTTCTTAAATACCTAGTGCACTCGAGCATGGTTCTCATATATTTCCAAATTTGTTGAAACTCAGGTCTGCTAAAACTCCTTATCTTGTTTCACATACAACTAATATGAAAATTTAATTTATACGAGTTCTAGTAATGACAATAGTTATGAAATTTAAATAATCAAAGAAAAAATTAAGAAAAGTAGAATGCGTCATTTATTATTGGGTTAATATCCTGAAAAACTCCAGACTGATACACCTGTGACAAATTTACCCTAAACTAATTTTTTGATCGGTAGAAATACTAAGCTGGTACACCTTTAACAAATTTATTCCAAAACTGGTATATTTGTAATAAATTTATCATATATTAGTTTCCGTTAAATTTTACTATCAAATTACTAAATTGAATGACACGTGACAATTGATTGGTATACTAATTTGGGATTTTATTCTCCATTTGTTACAATTATACAATTTTTGTGATTTTTGTGATATTAATCTAATTTAATGGATGACATATTTTATCACAAATGTAAAATTTGGGTTTTTTGAAGGTCGAATAAATTAATTTGAAATAAATTTGTCACAAATGTACTAATTTATGATTTTTTTATGATCAATCGGGGTAAATTTGTCACGGGTATACCTGTTTGGGGTTTTTCATAATCAAAAAATTAATTTAGAGTAAATTTATCATAGGTGTATCAGTTTGAGATTTTTTAGGGTATCAACCCTTTATTATTCGAACAATGGAGGTTTGTTTGTCTTATATATATATTAAAATGAGTTCATCATGGGTCCTATTTTTTGAAAAAAAAATTTTGACACGACTATTTTGTCATTTTCCAACCAATCATCATTCTTTAAATAAGTAAAATTAACTCTTAACATTTTTTATTCACTCCAATTCATATTGGAACGAACCAAACTAATTAGACGCAATATATTAAAGTATTGACGGGTGTTAATTAATATGTACTTGTTCCCTATCACATAATATATTGTATCTGATATAGTCAATTTTATTGATCGATCTTTTTTTTTTTTTTCCTATTCTCAAGAATAAAAACTCCAAACTGATACATAAAAAACACTAAACTGATATACTTATGACAAATTTATCTTGAACTAATATTTTGATCACTAAAAATCCCAAAATAGTACACATGTAATAAATTTATCCCAAATTAAAATCATAATTTGTATAATTGTAACAAATTTACCCTCCATTATTTTATTTTAAATTTTACTGTCAAATTACTAAGTTAGATGATACGTGAAAGTTGAAAAATATATTAATTTGGATTTTACCCCCGTTTTTTTTAGTTTGTGGTTTTTCATGGTGTTAATCCATTTTAATAGAAACTAACATAGAAGAAATGTATCTCAGATGTACCACTTTGGGGGTTTTTTTAGTGGTAAAAAAACTAGTTTGGGTAACCACCGCCTGCGGTGGCCCAGTTGGATAAGTGCTCCCATGATGTTCACCAAGGACGGAGGAGTTCGAATCCCGGAGCATGGGATCTTAAGCACGACGTTAGGGTGGTGGGTCCTCCGGTCCTCCTGGGTATCAAAAAAAAAAAAAAAAAAAAAGTTTGGGTAAATTTTTTACGAGTATATCAATTTGAGGTTTTTGGTGGTCAAAAAATTACTTTTCGGTAAATTTGTCTTAGGTGTACTAATTTAGATATTTTCATGATCAAAAAATTAATTTGAGGTAAATTTGTCACAATGTACTAATTTGGAGTTTTTGATGGTGAAATAATTATATTTAAGTAAATTTATCACAAATATATCAGTTTAAAGTTTTTCATGATATTAACTTTTTCATATATTGTTAGTCTATTCTGTTACACTTTCTATTTCAAGCGAATAAGTCAATTTCTCTCCTTATTGTAGAAATATAGTTACATATTTTTTTCCATAAAATTAATATTACAAAAAACCCTATAAGTCTACGATGACACCAACACCTGAACTGTGAAAAACCTTGCGAGCTTGGCTATTACTTTATAAGATGAGATGGATCACAAAAGATTATTTCAGGACATAAGCTCTAAATCAGTTTTGCTACTTCTTATAAATAAAGAATCCCTCACCAATTTTTTTTTTTTTGTCTCGATGTATTTATACCAAATTTTGAAGTATAGTTAACTTTTGCTGCCGCTTAACAAATTTGAATTTGAATTAATAAAAAAAGTATCTGTCAAAAAAAAAATCAATTGCTTTTCTAGATACAGATAAGAAGGATGATCCATACATAAGGAATATATTATCACCAATTATTTTTTTTTTTACATTGTGAATCAGCGTGTATATTTATTGAGATGTAGTAATTTTTTGCATATTATTTAGAAGGATAATAACCAAATATTCATCCAACTGCAAGTCAAGATCAAATGGAGAAAAGAAAAACTAATTTCTCCCTAATTGATTGCGCCCCTAGGACCGCTCTTTTTGAGGGGAAGAGGAAAAGAGAGAAGTAAATACACATAAAGACCAGAGTAATGAATACCTATTCTTCCTAGGACGAAAAAAGTGGAGATATAAAAAATTATATATCTCTTCATTTACCACGTACCTCCATTAATGACAGGGCTTCTCTAAAATCCAAGGCACGCCCGGTCACATGGCCACCTCCTCAACCTATTGCGCCTTGAGAACCTCCAGTCCGTGATATTCTCCCCCATCCAATTGATTGATGTCATTGGTGCTCTCTGTTGGAAATTAATCCAGAGAAAGCAAATTGTTTGTTGTAATCAGAACATCAATGTAAAGAAGATGATAACAACTTTATAATATCCTCCATTTTACCAATCTTGGAGAAGAAGAAAATAAGATATCACTGAAAAATAACATAAAATTGGAGGTGAGGTACGGATATCCGAATCTCCTTAAGGCGATTAGTTCCGCCAATGGTGCTCCGCAATGAATTAAATAGACGCATGTATCCATGAAGTTCATGAATCAAGAGATACGTGAATCCAAGAGATTCATGAATCCAGATAAACGTGAATTCAAGAGATTCATGAACTCAATAAATACATGAACGAAAAGATACATGAATCTAGGAAATTCATGAATTCAAAAGAGATACGTGAATAGAAAAGACGTATCTAAATTCATTGGCTTTCGTTGATCCATTAACCATAATTATAACCATAATTACAACAATCCCCCACATTAATGGATCAACAAAACATTTTTTACTCAAAGGAATCTGAGCATGCATGTTGAAATACACCGCATCAAGATAGGTAGCTTTCACTTTGAACCTTCTTTAGTAAAAGCCTATCGGACTTACTTAACTAGTCGATGGACTAAGCCTTGAATCGTTAGTTGTTTGTGTAAGCCTAGACAATAAACCTTATACGGAGTATTTCCAATTCAAGATTGGTTCTCGGTTGTGTTCGTTCTTTCGGCCCTGAACCTCTGGGGATTCATGCATGCTTTAGAAAATCTAGCCTTTAAAGATTTTCATAGAGTCAGCCAGCTCCACGCATATAGGTGCATTCCTATTAAAGATATCCTACCATATCTCACTTGAATATTACATTCCAAGTTATAGGAATCATTAAACGCATAGCGTACCCTTATTAACGCTGTAGGAAAGCATTGTTGCATCATAGGAATGGGAGACAGTGCTTACACTAGAGTTTCCAAAATTTGCGTTGTCCTATTGAACCTAGTCCATGGGATCTACAATCGCATAGGTTAGGTTTCCACCCTGGAATCTCTTTATTGGGTTAAGGCGTTTAAACCCATTCCCCTCGATGCTTGCGGTTTATCTGCTTTTTGACAAACCTTTTGTCAGCGGATCCGCAATATTTTCCTTTGACTTTACAAAGTCTAAAGAAATTATTCCATTTGAGAGCAACTGCCTTACGGTATTGTGTCTACGACGAATGTGTCTAGACTTACCGTTATAAATCACATTATGCGCCCTTGCAATCACCGCTTGATTGTCACAATGTATGCAAATTGCAGGCATAGGTTTTGGCCACACTGGAACATCTTCTAAAAAATGTCGAAGCCATTCTGCTTCTTAAGCAGCTTTATCCAAAGCAACAAACTCTGATTCCATTGTAGAGCGCGTTATTAGAGTTTGTTTAGAGGATTTCCATGACACTGCTGCACCTCCTAACGTGAACACATATCCGCTAGTCGATTTCGATTCATCGAATGCGAAATCCAGTTGGCATCACAATAACCTTCCAAAACAGTGGATATTTGCCATATTGTAAAATATAGTCTTTTGTCCTTTTGAAATATCCTAATACTCTCATCAGAGCATTCCAGTGCTCGTGACCTGGGTTACAAGTATATCTACTCAGTTTGCTTACTAAGTACACAATATCAGGTCTAGTGCAATTCATGATATACATGATGCTGTCGATTACTTGAGAGTATTCCAATTGTCTAACACTATTTCCAGTGTTCTTTCTTAAAGTTAGGTGTGGAAGAAAAGGATTTTTTGCATATTTAATGCCGAATCCTTTAAATCTCTCAAATACATTTTCAATGTAATGAGATTGTGTTAAACCTAAGCCATCAGAATTCCTTAGAATTTTGATGCCAAGTATAACATCCGCTACACCTAAATCTTTCATCTCAAAGTTCTTCTTGAGAATGTTCTTGGTGATTTTGATGACCTCAGTAGTATCTCCAAGAATTAATAAGTCATCGACATATAGACAAATAAGAACATATCCAACTGTTGTAGATTTAGTGTACACACATTTGTCACACTCATTGATTCTATACCCATTTTGAATCATTACCCGGTCAAATTTCTCATGCCATTGCTTAGGAGCTTGTTTAAGTCCATACAATGATTTAACAAGTCTACACACTTTGTGTTCTTATCCTTTGACCTTGAACCCTTCAGGTTGTTCCATATAAATCTCCTCGTTGAGATCACCATTTAAGAATGCAGTTTTCACATCCATTTGATGTATTTGCAAATTGTATAGTGAAGCTATAGCAATCAACATCCTTACAGATGTTATTCTTGTGACAGGTGAATAAGTATCAAAGTAGTCAAGACCCTCTTTTTGTCTAAACCCTTTGGCTACAAGCCGAGCTTTGTACTTATCAATGGAACCATCTGCTTTTAGTTTTTTCCTGAATATCCATTTACATCCAATTGGTTTATTTCTAGGTGGAAGATCAACCAATTCCCAAGTATGGTTACTTAGGATAGAATGGATTTCATTGTCAATAGCTTCTTTCCAGAAAGGAGCATCTGGAGATGACATTGCCTCTTTATATGTTTGGGGCTCACATTCTAACATGTATGTTAGAAAATCAGGTCCGAAAGATTTTTCCATTCGAGACCTTTTACTCCTTCGAAGTTCGGTTTCTTTTCTCACAACTTCATCATTCTCAGATTCTTATTCTCTAAGCCTTTTCTGAGAAAGTTCTCCTTGATTTCTTTTTGCAGGATATATATCCTCAAAAAATTCAGCATCCCTTGATTCTAGGATTGTATTGACATGGATTTCCGCATTTTCAGATTTGTGAACCAAAAATCTATATGCGCTACTATTTTGAGCATAACCGATGAATATGCAATCCACCGTTTTAGGTCCCAACCGAGTTTGTTTTGGAGGAGGAATTGCCACATTGGCCAAGCACCCCCACACTTTTAGAAAATTGTAGGAAGGCAACTTTCTATTCCATAACTCGTATGGAGTTTTACCTGTCTTTTTGTGAGGTATTTTATTAAGAATATAATTTGCGTTAAAATCGCCTCCCCCACAAGTTCTGAGGTAAACCTGAACTTAAAAGCATGGCGTTAGCCATCTCCTTTAGTGTCCTGTTCAATCGTTCAGCAACTCCATTTTGTTGTGGAGTATAAGGTGCAGTCGTTTGGAGAATTATTCCAAAACTAGCACAAAATTCTTTGAAATTGATTGAACTGTATTCTCCCCTCTATCGACCTAAGCACTTTGATTCGTTTATCAAGTTGGTTTTCAACTTCATTTTTATACTTGACAAACATGCTCATAGTCTCATATTTGCTAGTCAGTAAATAAACATAGCAAAATCTAGTACAGTCATCCACAAATGTGATGAAGTACTTCTTTCCACCTCTACTTTCTACAAACTTTAAATCACATAGATCACTATGGATTAATTGTAGAGGTTTACTTGTTCTTTCAATGGATTTGAAAGGTTTCTTGGCAAACTTGGCCTCAACACAAGTCTCACACTTGTAACGGGCATCCAACTCAAATCTTAGAATTAATCATAAGTTTGTTATTCTCTTCCTTGTACCATAGTTTACATGCCCTAATCTACCATGTCATAGATAAGGAGACACAACAAAGGTAAACTCAAGACTTTTCTTTATTAATAGTCTTTGGGTACACATAATTTGAGTTTACATCAATGACAGCCACATTGACTTTAAACAGTCATTACACAAGTACCATTTCCCCACATACATCCCTCCTTTCGAAAGTACAAATTTGTCGATTCAAATACAACTTTGAAACCCTTCTTGACAAGTATGGGGCCGGAAATTAGGTTTTTCCGAATCTCTGGTAAATGTAGCACATTCAACATGGCAACCTCTTTGCTAGATGTAAACTTCAGGATCACCTTTCCTCTTTCGGCAATCTTTGCTGATGCAGAGTTAGCCATATAAAGCTTCTCATCTTCTTCAACCTTCTCATAAGATGAGAACATGTGTTTATCTGCACATATGTGATTTGTGGCACCTGTGTCTAGCCACTAGCCATTAGTGTTCGACACCAAAGATGCTTCAGACAATATCACAGCGGACAATCTCTCATAAGCTGTAACTCGGAGGTGTTGCCGTCACAAGAGGCAAGGTTCGTTGAACCATCCCTCCGAAAATGGAGCTAAAAGCCATTTGGCTCGTCGTTCAAAAAAAACGTGTCCCGGGCATACCAATGACTTGTACCCACACCACCGAAATTGGTGTTAGCCCAAGGGCCCGTAGCATTAACTCGCTACAAATTCAAACCCCGAGGGTTGAACATCTTCCATAGCAACGGTCGAATCAACCATAGGAACGTCTCCCCGAAACATTCGGGACATTGAATGGCACTTGATAGTTTTCAGCCATCTCAATAATCCGACAAGAACAACAAACAAAGTGAGTGAACTAATCGCCTTAAGATTGTTGGAAATTAATCCGAGAAAGCAAACTGTTTGTTGTAATCGAACATCAATGTAAAGAAGATGATAACAACTTTATAATATCCTCCATTTTACCAATCTTGGAGAAGAAGAAAATAAGATATCACTGAAAAATAACATAAAATTGGAGGTGAGGTACGGATATCCGAATCTCCTTAAGGCGATTAGTTCCTGCCAATGGTGCTCCGCAGATTCACGAACTATGCCTCCCAAGATACAACACCTCGAACCTGTTTGGATTAGCACTATGCAAACGGGACTCGATCGAACTTCAATTGAACCAGCACACTCAGAAAAAACAGAAGAGTAGAAGAATATATCAAAGCCTTTTGGAATCGAGTCGGAAAAACCAAAAACCAAAAGCCGTTATGAAACTCTATGCTCATATCTATTTATAGAACTGAATAGTTCATGTACAGAAGAGATACATGAATTAAATAGACGCATGTATCCACGAAGTTCATGAATCAAGAGATACGTGAATCCAAGAGATTCATGAATCCAGAGAAACGTGAATTCAAGAAATTCATGAACTCAATAAATACATGAACGAAAAGATACATGAATCTAGGAAATTCATGAATTCAAAAGAGATACGTGAATAGAAAAGACGTATCTAAATTCATTGGCTTTCGTTGATCCATTAACCATAATTATAACCATAATTACAACACTCTCGACTCAGAGTCCTTCGATTACCCAATCAAATTGGTTCATTCGATCATTGATTTCATCGGAGGTTGGCAGTTTTCAATCTGCGGTACCGCTTAGTCTTCTTCTTCTTGACTTCGCAATTTCGTGGATCTTAAACCCTTGCTTTCTCAAGAAGCGATTAGCATCTCCTCCGGAGTCGGCTTGTACGCCACCAACTCCACCTTTGGCCCCTCCAAAGGTGGTGGCCTCACCCTCAACTTGACCACAAGCTTCTCTACTGAGGCCCCAAAATGGTAGCCTTCAACAGTGGTTGCTGCCTTGTCCCACGCATATCAAGAAATTACCAGATACACAGGTTTATGAAATTATCAGAGAAAGTGAAGGAATATGCCTACCACTTGAGCAATCCTTACATCAAGAGTACTTTTCATGTACAATTATCACTGGCAAAACCTAGATTTTACTCTTAAATTGTTGACTTCTCTGACCAAAGCTATGGACTTCGTCCTCTTGTACATAGAGTGAGATCATAAATCATTTCCTTTCTTCTGTCTTTCCCGCCTAGCTAGGAAGTCCAACACAACTCGTAGTTACAAGCTTAAAAAAGCCAAGATTAGAAAAATCCGTTTTGGAATTATCCGCTCCATCTTGTTGTTGAACAAAAGAGATTGAGATTGGTTTGGAAGTTGAACGAACACTTCGATAATTTTCCCTCCAAAACATACTTGTAATCTCCCCAATCCCCACGTCCCTCCTCTTTAAAAACCCTCTATCAAGCCATTGCTCGAACACACCTGCACCTTTACACTTGATACAACCACTTCTTCACTCGAAGTTTTTCAATTTGCTAGTAATCGGTTCTACGATGGCGAACTACTGCGGGCTCTCGCATCCCTTGGCATTATTTGTCCTTGCTTTGTCATTGACGATTGGTGAGAACTCTGTCGAAGCTCGCCGAGTTTTGGAGGCGGCGTTGCCCGAGGTGCCTGAACTACTGAAGCCCGAATTGCCTCACCTTCCCGACATCACAAACCTGCCAAAGCCGAAATTGCCATCACTGCCAATAGTCGAATTACTGCCATTTCCAAAACTGCCAAAGCCTGAAATACCAACAATACCGAAGCTGGAATCGCTAGCAGTGCCCAAATTGCCTCATCTCCCCGATTTCCCCAAACCAACGTTGCCTCTCTTTCCGAAGGACATGTCTGTGGTTGCTACTAGTCCTTGAACCGCAATGATGTGGATTTGGAGTCGTGATAGAATATGCTGCGATTTAGTATCTTATTACTTTTATTTTAACGGTCTAATCATGCCTACAAAATAGTATATGCCATGTGTACTAATTTGTATTACGGTTTGTGATATGACTTAACGGAACTCGTTCCTACCGCACTTTGTGATGCTTTGTGTAACCTCTCCATTTACACGGAGAGAGTATGCTGTAATTACTCTTGTTTATATACTTAGTGCACTTGTCCATGCTTTGCTTGAGTTTTATATTTTAAAAAATATTGAAATTTATGTTTGCTAAAACTCATTATCTACTTCTTTTCACATCTAACTTGTATGAAATTTTTTAATATTTTTAGAGTTATAAGAATGACGACAGTCATGGAATTTAAATTGTGAAAAAGAATATCAACAGAAATGTAAAATGTGCCGTTTATTATACAATCGAATAGCTCTTTTCACTTGTCTTTGTATCCGACACATACCCTCTTCCTACTTCCACTACCTTCTTACCTAAGGAATGCTTGCCGATGGACTCCACGAGCCAGGAAGGGGACGCACGCCTTGCTGCTCTCTGCACCCGATTGGGTAGACTTTAGTCCGAACAGGATGTCGACGTATGGGATGAAGCTGCCCCTGCCGAGAAATTGGCAAAATGTAAATTAATTTGGGTGGGTAAAGTCCTCTCTAACCCTTCTATCAATTTCCAAGCGTTTTAGAATACCCTGAAAAGAGCATGGCGAAACGATCAAGTCGACATTACTCAAAGGGAGGAGGGGTTATATATGTTTAAATTCAACTCAGAAGGAGAAAAACAAAGGGTGTTAGACAATAGTCCATGGCTATTCTCGAGCCATCTTGTTATAGTGAAGCCCTAGGTACCAAATAGGGGTGAGCGGTTCCCGGTTTCGGTTCGGTTCTGTCTGGAACCTGGAACCTACCCTCGGGTACAGGTTCCTCAATTTTTGGAACCTGGAACCTACCCGTCAGGACCGAGAACCTAGAACCTACCCTGTCACAGGTTCCAGGGTCGATTCTAGGTTCCAACAGGTTCTTTTTTTTTTTCTTTTTTTTTCATTTTCATAGTGGGCGCGAATATCCAGAAGCCGAAATAATTCATATTGTGGGAAAAGCAATTGCATGGACTCTTGTAAATACACTTCATTTTGCCGTTAGCACATCACAAATAATTGCAGTCACAGAACATCACAACATGATACTTTATATCTTCAAGTTATCTCGTATGCTACTCAAGATGAACCATAGCTCTATTTCATCAAATCAAAATCGAACATGAGCGAAGATAACAGGGGAAAATAATCTTTCTTCATTATCTGGTATAGTAGCCAAACAAGCGATAAAAGTTCATTGTTATCGCTATCACCTTGCAGCCTTTGATCCAACTAACAGAATGATCCAGCACATTATCACGCAGCTCCCAGATCCGAAAATAGAGAGCTTCTCTTTTACGTCATTTAGCTTGTCTCTTAGTTCCTCTATGCGAATATGGCAATCCACGACGAATCCATTAGTAGCTTCCTTAAAATCCTTCATTTCGCTGGTCTGCGCTCGGTAGAATCCGTCCTTCTCCTTCTCCGCCTCCTCAAGCTCCTCCACCTCGTACTTCAACTCCCTAAAATCAAGCATAAATAAGCCATAACATGCGACCAAAATCTTATGATGACAAGTCTATGCTTCACCTCAGTCGCTACACATTGTTGTCGTACTCGGCATCGAGAGCGGCAATCTTAGATTCGAGAGCCGAGATCTTCAAGCTCTACGAAGCCAAGCTCCGCTCCAGTCTCAAGCACCTCTCTTCCATCGACCTGATGGCCGCGCGCTTCGACTCCAAGACCAGCGATTTGGCAGCTTGCAGCTCTCTCTCCGCCTGCAAAAATTTCCAGCACCTCTCATCCGCTATCGATCCAAACCGATCGCCTTGCGAAGAAAAGTTCGAGAGATCGCGTCCCGGTGGAGTAGACCTAGAGGAGAGAGAGGCGCTAGTTCCTGGTCCAGTCCAGTTGTTCTAGCCGCTCGCCGAACGCCGCGGAGAGCGACATTTCCGTACGGACCGGAAGCTAATCTCAGGCGGAGGCGGCAAGAGGTGGTGACGGTGGCTTGGGGACGGCGGCGGTGGCTCACGACGGCAAGGGGCGGCGCGGAAGGTGCGACAGCTCATCGGGCTCAACGGCGAGACGGCTCGTCGGATGAGCGGTGAGTGGTGGTGGTTCGGTGGCCAAGAGGTGGTGGTGAGTAGGGCATGGGGCGGCGGTGTGGTGGTGGGTGAAGCAGCAGCCAACAAGAGGAAGGAAGGAAGGAAGGAAAGAAGGAAGGGGTGGGGTTTCGGCCGAGAGAGGGGGAAAGAGGAGAGAGAGAGAAGAAAAGAAAAAAGTTGGGGGCAGGAAGTGACGTGAGAGGAAAAAGGGAAGAAAAGAAAGAGAGAGAGGGAAAAAGAAAATGGAAGGGAGGGAAATCAACATGGGGTTTTTTTTTTTTTTTTTTTTTCAAAAATATTTAACCGGTTCCGGTTCCGTCAGTTCAGGTTCCTATAGGAACCGGAACCGGTCTCTTTAGAACCGGGAACCGTGCTCACCCCTAGTACCAAACACTCCATTACATTGCTATGACTTCACCACTTGTGCCTTTTGGGTGCAAGTGTTTGGCCTCCCTCTTGAACGTTGTACAGAGGAAATGATTAGCAAGGCTGTGAGGAATATTGGTAAGGTGTAGGAAGTAAAGATTGAAAGTAGAGAAGGTACAACACTATAGGCAGGCAAGGCCCGTGTAGAACTCAATTTGTAAGAACCACTCAAACCTGGGAAACTCATACGATTAGAAGGAAGAAACATATGGCTTGACTTCCGATATGAACGCTTATCCCACTATTG
The DNA here is from genome assembly GCA_017140595.1 of Eucalyptus curtisii. Classification (NCBI taxonomy): domain Eukaryota; kingdom Viridiplantae; phylum Streptophyta; class Magnoliopsida; order Myrtales; family Myrtaceae; genus Eucalyptus; species Eucalyptus curtisii. Next base: position 9,047,375 of record CM029500.1, on the reverse strand, counting down.
CTACTCATGTGATGTTCTCGGCCATTATGCAATGTACTATAAAGATATTCCTTATGATGAGGCGAAACTAGATGGGAAAGACAAATTATACTATGGTCAATGGCTAAGAGCTGAAGTTAGAGAACACTGCCCGTTTTGGCGAGCTTTCTATGAGGCACAACCTAACCAAGATGGCGTAGATGAGATCATACCTGAAACTCCCAAGCATTCGACTCTTTTATTACCTATTACTCCTCACAGCACAAACTAGCAACAAGCCAATATGGAAGTTAGCATAGCTCCACATGTTGAACCTCCTTCAGATCCAATCCTCAGGCAGGCACCCCTCATTGAATCTCCACAAGAATATATAGGGCAAAAGATGAAGGCCCCTGCGTAGGACCAGCATGTAATAATCAAAGATCCAGAGGCAGGTTCTTCCAAAGTGAAGAAATTAAAGACTAGCAGAATGCATACTAAAGCAAATCCACTCAAGAAAGCAAAAAGGTATCCTCCTTATGAATCACGTTCTTATGTAAATGAAGATTTTGATGATTCTCATCTAATGGATAACTCGATTTACGAGGCTGAAAGGGTAGACAGTTGGGCGGTGGTGGCTTGCCCCAAAAAGCCACCAATTGACAAATGAAGCTAATTAGCTGGAAATATCAGAGACTAGGCAATACCCTGACAGTTCAAGCGCTAAGGGCTCTAGTGGCTCGAGAATGGCTCGACATAGTATTTTTGATGGAAACAAAAAAACCAGGATATGGTGATCTAGAAAATTCAGCGGAGGTTGAAATTTCCAAAATCTTTTGTGGTGAGTCCAATGGGTTTGGCTGGGGGGATGGTGGTTTTTTGGAATGATCAGGTCTCCTTATGTATAGAGAGGCATACTACTCATTTTATCGACATGTTATGCACTATTGATCCGAGTGGACACCCAATGAGAATTACCTGTCTTCATGCGCCAGCGGTCTATCAAAAAAGACAGCAACTTTGGGTTGAGTTGCGACACCTCAGTTACTCTAATAACCTGCCATGGATGTGCATTGGAGATTTTAATGAGATAATGTACCATTGGGAGAAAGTTGGCAAAAGGCTAGATGAGCCCTATAGGATGCAATCTTTTTGCGATTTTATAAATGATTGCTCGCTAATGGATATTGAGAGCAAGGGCTGGCTTTCACATGGGTGAACAATAGAGAAGAGGAGGATGTAGTGAAAGAACGTCTTGATAGGGTGTTGTGTACAATGGAATGGCGAGTATCTTACCCAACAGCTAAAGTCTTTGCCTTACCTGCCCTGGCTTCGTACCATAGTCCGCTATTACTGAACACTGATCTTAACCCATAGAGAAGGCAGAAATCTTTCACTTTCGAAGCTTTTTGGATTCAGAATCAGGAGAGCCGAAAGGTTATTGCAGATGCTTGAGCCTCTTTACCACTAACGGAATCACCCCTCGCTCGCAAGCTTCAGCTCGTTTCTACGGTACTTGCCAGGTGGAGTAAATCAAAATTTCCAAACGGTCGTGATTGGATTAATCTGTTACAGCAGCAAATTTAGCAATATATCAATCGACCCGGACACAACTATGACAAAGCAAGGGTAAATCAGCTCAAGGAAGCAATCCAACAATTATGGTAACAGGAGGAACAATATTGGGCGATGAGATCGCGCATAAACTGGTTGAAGTGGGGGGACAAGAATATGAAGTTTTTCCATGCGACTACTGTACAACGAAGACAAAACAACCGCATCACTATGCTTCAGGATGAACACCAAAGGTGGATTAGAGACTCCAACCAATTGAAGAATATAACAATGGATTTCTTTAGCAACCTCTATAAGTCGGTGGGTCAATGTGATTATATCCCTATTTTGACACAATGCCCTCGGGTGTTTACAGCAGAAATGAATCTAGATTTAATAGCAGAGGTTTCTTAGGAGGAAGTTAAACAAGTTGCTTTTCAATTATGGACTACCAAAGCCCCGGGACTAGATGGCTTTAATGGTTTGTTCTACCAAACTTATTGGGACATACTACAAGAAGATATATTTACATCTATGCAAAACTTTTTCATATCAGGTGTGATGCCCCCAGCTTTAAATAGAACACTTATTACTCTAATCCCAAAGATACCGCATGCTGAAAAGTTAGATCAATATCGCCCCATTAGTCTCTGCAATTTTATCTACAAAATAATATCCAAAGTACTAGCAAATCGCATGAAACCTTAGTTACCTGAGTTGATTTTGACGGAACAGAGTACCTTTGTGACTAGCAGACAAATCCAAGATAACATCTTGGTGGTCCAAGAGGTCCTACACCAATTAAGAATCAGGGCAAGGAAGAAAAAAATTCAGGCCATATTAAAGCTGGATATGAAGAAAGCATATGATCAGGTCGAGTGGGATTTTCTGGAGGCCTATTTGTGACAACTGGGGTTTCATAACAAATGGGTGCAGTGGGTGATGCAGTGCATAACTACAGTATCCCTCAGTGTCAAACTCAATGGAGAGCCATTACCCTATTTTCATCCAACAATGGGACTTCGACAAGGCGATCCTCTCTCTCCATATTTGTTCATCCTGGTGGCCAATGTTTTATCTACCTTCATTCAGCAAGCAGTCAATATGGGAAATCTCAAGGGAATCAAGTTTAACAGGTGGTGTCCTACCCTATCTCATCTATTTTTTTGTGGACGATGCGATATTTTTCTTAGATGGACGCCTCCTTGAATGCCAAAATTTAGCGAACATATTACAACAATATTGTTTAGCTACGGGTCAAGTTGTGAATAGAAACAAATCTAGACTCTTTCTCAGTAGAGCCTGTCCTAGTACTTTAAAGCAAATTCTGGCTAGAGAATTGAGAGTACCTTTGATTGAAAAAACTGGCAAATACTTAGGAATACCATCTGATTGGGGGGTTTCCAAGAAAGATATGTTTGCTTGGATACTAGTAAGGGTTAGTGCAAAGTTGGCGGGGTGGAAAGAAAAACTCATATCCAAAGGTGGGAAGGAAATATTTTTAAAATTTGTGGTACAGGCCTTACCACAATACGCCATGTCGATTTTAAAACTTCCAGTCTCCATTTGCAAGTCCATTGAGCAGAAGATAGCACAGTTTTGGTGGCAAAATAATTGTACTAGGTCAGGAATACATTGGAAAAGTTGGGACCTACGTAAAGGAAGGAAGGAAAATGGGGGGCTTGGCTTTCGCGATTTACTTACTCTCAACAAGGCACTCCTGGGTTAACAGGCATGGCGTCTATTCCAAAACCCTTCATCATTGTGGAGTCGAGTTTTCAAAGGACTATATTTTCATTCTGATGACTTCTGGCATGCAACTAGAGGATCTAGACCATCCTGGGGCTGGCAAAGTCTACTCTTAGGTCAAGATTCCATTTTAGCTCAGCTTCAGTGGTCAGTTGGGAATGGACAATGCATACAAATTCGCAAGGATAAATGGTTACCCAAGGGAACTATTGGTGGGCCAGCAGAGAGCCAGAGATGGTTGCTAGCTTTATAAATCCAGATCAACCTACTTGGAATGTTCCTCTACTCCGACGAAGCTTTGACGACCAGATTATCGAGGAGATTGTTACCATACCTCTAAGTTCTGTCTCCACTACAGATCAGATTATATGGATGGAAACGCCAATAGGAGTATACACGGTGAAAAGTGGCTACAGTTTACTCAGACAAACTGCTTACAACCAAACTCCTACCTCTGCATCCACATCCTACCAAATCCCAACCCAGGTATGGCGAAAGATTTGGAAAGCAAAGACCGCCCCCAAACTTCGAATATTTCTGTGGTCCCTTTGCCACAACGCGCTCGCTACAAGGGAAAACCTATACCGACGACACATCATCCCCGACCAAGTGTGTCAACTTTGTCAATCTCAAATTCCTGAAACCACCGAACACCTATTTCTACTTTGCCCACGGATATAGGGCATTTGGTCCCATCCCAAGGTGAAGATCAACATATCAGCCCACAACACGCATAGTATGGATACATGGCTAGCAGATCTATTAATAAATGGAGCCAACGTACTTGACCCGGAGACAATAGCAGCCCTTCTTTGGCAGATCTGGCAAGCGCAAAATCACTTCATCTTCCGACACCAACGCACAAAACCTGAACAGATTGTAGATCTAGCACTCACAAATGCATAGCTTACTCGTCGAACACAGCAGATGGCGTCAGCTACAGAATAGTCGTTGCTGCACACCTCTCGGATATGGAATCCCCCGCAACCAGGAACAATCAAAATCAATATTGATGGGGCTTTCCCTATAGCAGATCACACGGGCTTCGTCGCGTGTGTTTGCAGAAATCATGAAGGGACTCTGATCGATGGCTTCTCCCATACCGTTCTCGCCTCATCCCCACTGCAAATGGAGATCCGAGCCCTAAATTACACTCTCCAATATATGTTACAGAAAGGAATGGCAGACGATCACCTGCAGATTGAATCCGATTGCTTGGTGATGGTAGAGACAGTCAATGATCACCGGTTGCCACCATAGGATTGCCGAACTCGTTTGCGGTGAGCGCCGATCTGCTTTCCCGATTTTCCCATCTGCACCTCTGCCACTGTAGACGTGAAGCAAACGCAATAGCCGACTGGGCCGCCAAGGCCCATGGCCGTGGCTCTCTGAATTCAAACTAGGCCTCCTCACCTCCTCAAATTATCTTGGATATGCTATGTACTGAAGCCCTAAATACGGGTTGTAATGTTTTCCCTACGTAAATGAAATGCTAAGTATTTTTAGACCAAAAAAAAAAAAAATAGTGTAAGATCATTTGTCATATATTAAATTTTAAATTCACTTTATATATATTTATATTTCATATTTTACGATTGTTGAATATATAAAAATTATTTTTTTCTTTTAACTTGGAAAAGTAAATTGACTTCTCTCTATACATTTTCTACTTTACTTTACATAAAGTCATAAACAATATCATCTAAATATTGGTAATTAGATTGAGATTTTCAGAGACTTTCCTTTAAATTCTCTACTTTTCTTGAAATTACCTCATTATTCTATTTGCAAAAGAAAAGAAACTTTCTCGTCAGATTGAATGCACCCAACGTTCAAAAGGCACATGATATATCAGACTAGTTTTTTTTTCCCTCTCATTTTGGTCGGAATGTATCAGACTAGTTTTCAAACCTGTGTTAATATAGATACATTTGCACTTAAAATTCCACTACATATAAATGATTAGGATCATATCATATTTGAGATATGGTGTCAGAAACTTCTGTGTAGTGTTAGTTCCAAGCACTTGTGAAAGAGCTAATGCAGACGAACAAAAGAATAAAAAAACCCAGATTGACATTGGCATTGAAGTGGCGTTCAGCGTCAGTACCTCACCGCCACCATGCCTTCGGCGAGAACATGTCAGTTAATGTTCTAATTTATGATGGGCAGCCAAAGTAGGTATGTTGTGTCGGGGTGTCTCTGCTTTTACTCACTCTCTCAACTCTCAGTGAGATTATATGCGACTACTATTAACTGTTCTAAAAATTTAAGTTATTTAATTATTTTAATATTCCATGTCACGCTTAGTATGATCTTTTTACCTAATACCAAGCATGAAAATGTATAATTAGATAAGCAAATAGGAGTATGGAAAAATTCAAACTTAGGACCTCGTTAACCCTAATAACATGTAAATATTATAAGATCTTGAAGAGAGATGTGTGCAGAAGAGAATAAAGACTACATCTTTACGCAAATTGACTTGACATTACAATTTATTAGAGAAAGGATGTTTATACCCAAACAATATGCATATAAAATGAAATAAGCTATTTCAGAAAATAATACATATAGAAAAAATATCCACATTAGTTAATATTATCTCTAACAATATCTATAGTAGGAAAATTTCTTATCTCCATAAATATATATCATCACTCCCCTAAGTTGGAGCATCTACCTCGAACATGATAGGTGCAACTTTCTTCTAAAGTTTGTGATCAATCATGCATCGTGTAAGAAAGACCTTACACTAAACAACCAGATTTGGTAAGCACTGTAGCAACACATGCTCAAAAAGGTGAAATATATTTTTCATAAAACTTTGATAAAACCATGTGGAAACCCAACTTGAATTGCTACAAACTAAATTGTCAGGGGTCGCCCAAGGTTGAGTGACATCATATGACGGACGTTGGTGTTAGACCCAATTCATCGACGGCTTGAGACCTTCGGCGGTTCTCATGAAATGTTTGATTTTTTTTTTATAAAAATATAAAAAAAATGCAGCCAAAATCCTTTGTAAAAGTTTTTTTTGCCAAATATTACTTGAACCCAAAGTCGTTTTATAAAAAGTTTTTACTAAACTCAATTTGCATTTCCCTAAAGGGCAAAGTCTTTTAATATTTGCATTACACTCAAAGCCCATTTTTAAAGTTGAACCAAACCCATTCATAATCTTTTTCGTTTGTAATTGCGAGTGATGTAACAAACAGGTGTAAGGTGCAAGGTGCTAATTATAATGGAATCATTTATTGGACGAAACCCAAATTTAAGGATTAATCAAGATAAAAATCCTGTATCTCGATTTTTTTTCTCGCTTTTGTTCACTGTTGTGTGCTCGTTTTGAAGTAGGGGTCCTCGATGCTGTTCAGAACAACTGCGGTGGGAACGAAGAGAAGAGACTCAGATCTTCTGGGAAGTACGTGGAGGAAAGGGACCAAGACAGTAGGAAGTGCCCAACAATGGCCCCGCCTCCAATAAAGAACCTTGGTCCTCGGCCATTAAAACGATATTTACTGTCCTGACCAACCCAATCCTTCCAACCCCCACAAGCCTGAAACACTTCCCAGCTCTCCTTATAACACAAGCGCCCGTCTTGGATCATTTCACATTCTTTAGTGCCATGGCTTCCTCCTATTGCATTCTCTTGGTTCTGTACCTAAGTTTGGCCTTCGAGAGAACCCATGTGATGACCATAGAGGCGCGGCCTCTTCCCAATGCCGGCAAGGAGTCGCAGTCGGCACCAGAGGTGAAGGTGGTGCCGCCTTTGCCTAGGCCTAAGTTGCCACCTCTGCCTCCTATGACTGGCTCCCCGCCTATTTTGAAATCACCGATGCCAAAGTTGTCACCATCGCCGCCCTCAGAGTCTTCACAGACTCCGCCTAGTATGATTTCGCCATCACCAGAGCCTAAATCAGTGCTGCCGCCGCCGCCAAGTTTCAATGCACCCACACCTGAATCCCCATCACAGCCATCAAAATCAACCCAACCTCCAAAATTATCTCCATTGCCTCCTAAGTCGCCGAGTCTCAAGCCACCGGCCCATAAACATTTGCCGTCACCACCATTGGAGTCTGCTCATACGCCCCCTTCTGTCAATACACCATCGCCAAAATCACCACCTGTGCCGCCATCAAAATCGACGCAATCACCGCCTAATCATTCTCCTCCAATGCCAAAATCGCCACCATCAACGCCTATTGCAACTCCCCCTGATTTATCCACTCACAATTCATCACATTCACCACCATCAAAATCAAGCCAACCACCAACTCGAACCGGTTCGCCCTCTCCAAAATCACCGCCTGTACCGCCATCAAAACCAACCCAATCACCTCCTAATCCCACTCCTCCGATGCCAAAATCGCCACCATCAACGCCTAACGCACCACCCCCCGATTTATCAGCGCATAATTCATCACATTCGCCACCATCAAAATCAAGCCGGCCACCACCTCGAACCAGTTCACCCTCGCCCAAACCACCACCATTGCCACCCAAATTGCCCCGTCCTAGCTCACCTCCTAAATCGACCCCATCACAGCCATCACCTTCGACTCAAGCTCCGCGCAGATCCTATTCACCATCTCCTAAATCACCACCGTCACCACCTAGCTCGCCCAGCTTCGACCCACCAACGCCTAAACAATCACCAACACCACCACCATCAAAGTCCATGAAATCTGCTCCTAGTCCACCAGCTCCTAGATCATCATCACCGCCTACTTCTCCCCAGCCAGCCCCAAAATTGACACCATCATCACCAAACCCGCCAAGTTCCGCTTTACCGGCACCTATACCACCAGCGCCGTCATCTCCACCAATGTCGAATCAATTGCCGCCTGTATGCAATTCACCAGTGCCCAAACCATCGCCGTTACCGCCAAAAATAATTTCCCCGCCGCCCAACTTATTGGAGCCACCACCGACCTCCTCCACACAAGCTCCAACCGTACTACCGTTGCCTTCGAAAGGAGAATCTGCTTCACCATCAGCAGCACCGTTGCCTTATACACCACCAGCATCTTATGAAAACACAATGCCTCCACCGCTGCCACCATCCGACGCCTAGATCGCCTGCATTTCCGACACTCTTGCATGTGACTTGGCCTCCATATCCTTTCATCCCCAAGATTCCTGGGATACCGAGGACTAAATCGAGCAATTCTCCTCCTCCATCTCCTTCATCTGCAAGAGCCTGAGCACTTTCTCGGGCAGTCGGTTTTAGCATATCAGTCACTGGGATCTTCTTCACCTATTGTCCCTTAAATTTCAATGTTTGTTCTTTCCCTAGCCTCCGAGCAAAGTAAATGCTCAACTGCCTCTTTCTCGTTAATTTGGTTGCAAGTGAAAAACAGTGTTGTGTCCGAATCACGTATTGGTTTTGTAATGATATTGTCGCTCACGCTTTTGCGATTTTGCCCAGATGAACTGATCATGGTGGACTCAGAGAGCAAGCAGAAGAAACAGGATTCTTTAACATTAATGCGATCAGCTTCATTGGTAAATGAGGCAGAAAATTTAATGTCATCTTATCATTGAGGGTGCTGAAATCCCAACTACTAGACAGTGCCATTAAAACTTGTTGGGTATCAAGAACAAACAATTCTTGATATGGTGTTGGTGCACGGCATCGATAGTGTTGTTTAGAGCATGCAAGCCGACAAAACAACCGATTTGGAACAATGATGCCGTCTGATAGTCCAGGGATTGGATAGTTGCGTTTGAGACTGCAAACCAATGCCATTCACTCGTCGATGAGTGCGCTTACAAATGATTAAGGAAGTTACGTAATGTACGGATTAAGGAAACGTGTAGTGATCGACAGAAACTGTAACTGCCCGGAACATCGATTCAAAGTGGCCAAGTTGGAGGGAAAAGAATACTCTCGTCTCAAATCAGATTTATCTTTCTGAGAAACAGAGAACATTATTTCTGCATCTTTTGTTTTAGATAGTCTGAAACAATAATAAGAAAATGTTTTTTGTATCACTTTAGTATTTACACCCGAATAATATGCATAGGAAATGAAGTAATCTAATGTAACAAGGAAACTAGCTATTTTAGAAATAAAGCAATTAACAATTGAATGACAATTTTGGAGTATTCTGACAGTAGTTTAACATCCCTCAAACTTAAGGTGGTTCCAAGAAAATCAGCTGCAGTTCGGACAAGAAACTAGAAATTGAGCAAGACGAGCAGCCATCCTTAGACTATCCCTTGCTTGATCAGTAGAAGAGATGTGGGACGAGATCAATGGTTCCTCGAAGAAGATGCTGTCGAGTAAAGTGACAGTTGTTCTCGATAAGTTTAGTGCATTCATGAAAAACTGCATTTCTCGTGATCTGAATGGCGAATCTGCTACCACACTCAATAACAGGGGTTGATTTCTGAAAGCCAACGGAGCCAAACATGTTCAGCACTAGTATCAGCCAACGTACGACACTCAGATTCGACACTAGACCGCGAGTTGATATTTTGCTTCTTACCATGCTGAAAGACTAAAGAACCGTGTCATATTTTCTCATCACATGCCTTGAGGCGAATCTGACTCCACATTTTCTCAGTGTGGACGGATGTAAATGGACGCTCGTGGGCAGAATAATCAATGACCAACTATACCTGGTGTTCAAGAGCGAGTCAATATCATACAGTTTGGATCGAGGTATCATCGCAGTGAAAGGCCTTCTAATGGAAGAATCCGTACTCACAGGCTTAATTTTCTCTTTTTTCGAGATCATTAGAGGAGATGGCTTACTGAAGCATGGTTTTCAATATGGAGAAAAGACAATGTAACCAATTGATCAACAAATGTTTTTGTAGTAAAATGGTACGATTTTACATTTTATTATATGAGCTTGGTTTTTTACCCAAAACATAGAATTGGGAATGGGACCAAAACCGGCCAGTCCAGGAACCGGTGGTTCCAGAACTGACTAGTTCGGTTCTCGGTTCAGATATTTTGGAAACAGAAGCCTGAGACTAGACCCACCTTGGAGTCAATCATCCTTATGTCGTGCCGTGCATACTAGTTGGTGCAGGCATCACAATCGAGGGATGAAGTGAAATATCCGCTCCACTCGTGGAGGACCAGGATATGAGGATGGCCGGAAAGTCGAAGGAACATCTCAGATAGACTGAACAGGAAGACAAGAAGCACTGCTGAGACAGATGGGCATGGCCGTTCTGCTCTCAAGTTTTAAGCATGTGATATGAGTATATGCACATGATCTAAGGTATTGCGAACATATATAAATTACCTTTAGTAAGACGTCAGAAACAAGAGTTTTCAATTCCTTACAAATCTTGCTCGTCTGAAAAAAAAAAATGCCTCCAGTGAGATACCAGCTCATTTAACTGTATTTTGGCAATCGGCTTTGGATGGCATTGAAGAGCTTCAATTTTTTTTTGTCATTTGCTATGCTGCCAGTCTTTCTTTCACCTAACATCTTTTATGCTGGTTTGCTCTAAATGGTGTCGAATTCAATCCAATGTACCTATCAGGAGAATTCTTTACTTTCTTGTTTGCAGTTTGTTTGTAAAACAAACGAAAGTGCCCTGTCCCATGAGTATGTGGGCCAATGGTTAATTATGGGCATCTTCTAACATAACAAATGAAGAGAATCAGCTAATTGAGCTTGACCATACAATACTTGCGTGTAGGTGTACGAATAATTGTGCGATTTTGGCATACTTAGCACTATAAAATAATATGTGTCATATTGAAACAAGGTAATTGTTCATAATAGAATTAGGGTTATTTTTTATTATTATTTAATTCTTATTTTATTATAATTTTTGCCTAACAGTTGTTATGCGCTCTTACAACCTTTGGAAGGTTGTGCTATTGGGTCATAATCTTTGAAACGTTGTATTTGTTCAATTGTTATTTTCAAAAGCTATAAAATTTGGGATTTTTTTTTTTTTGTTATTATTTTCTTAATCCAAATTTTCAACGAGCCTTTTGAAAAAGTATAATTTCACTTTGCAACCTGTCTTAAAGAATTCCTTCTGTTCTAAAAGGTCATAGGTTTTATATCTCATTTTTTATATTAAGTCTTGTCACTTTTCTCTCTCAAAATATAGTCATTGTTTGTCAATTGTTTCCCTTTGAGAGAAATATCCGAGTTGCTATTTAGTATTTTCATTTGAGATTTTGTTATATACTAGAAGATTTTTGCTAGTAGCCATTAGCAACGTTGTGAGGTAAATAATTATTTAAAAAGAATATTGTCATGCCTCAAAATCTGATTCTATTCTTCTTCTCAACGTTGGTTAAATTTTCTCCAACGTTTCTCACATGGTGTATACACCATATATGTAGGGACGCTCTTTGTAGGTGGAAACATGTTAGAAATTTATCATAAGCATTAGCTTAGAAAAGTAATAAATATTCACTTTAAACCTAGCCAATGAAAGAAAGAGAAAAAAGTTTGAGAGAGAGAGAGAGGATATTCTATGGTCTTGTATAAGAAAATACCGGACCAATCCCATGCCCCTAATCAAAAGGAAAGAGAATGGGACATTCAATGAATTCCGAACCTCTAGAAAAATGCCTGCCCGTAACGTAAAATTATCCCAAAAATCGAACTATGGTTATCAGACATACACTCCAGATAATCCAATTTTGAAGGACATTGCTATAATCTTAACACGTTGACATAACATTAGTCCAAAAAACAAAGTATAGAGTTTCTTATGGAGAATATGAAACTAATCAGGGTGCGTTTATTTCACAGAAAATAAATATTTTGAAAAACATTTTCCATAATATGATCACTTATATCTCCTACAAAAATGATAAACAGAAAATTTTTTCATCATTTATAAAAATGTTTACACATAAATTATTATTGATAATAAAATTATATTTCATCGACTAATTATTTTAAGCACTAAAAGCGATCATTTTGAAAAAAATTATTTTTGAAATCACTCATTTTCCACCTAAAAAATCAACCCGTAATACTCAAATGTTGCCTCCTTTTATCGACTGGACATAATTACTTCAATTTCTTTTGCCAGTGTCTCTAGTGCTTCTTCCTTTACCTTCAAATCTGATTTCATCGTGTTTAATCTCTTCATTCAACGTTGGTAATCTTCAAATAGTTTTATAAGGGCAGGGCGCATGGGGTCTTCTATTTTCTCCAATTTCACCTGAATTTTTTTGTTAGATTGTGTTAGCACTAAGCTAGAATTTTCTTTGCATATGCCAAAACTAGCATCATCCTCGACTGGAAACATTCATAAATTTATTACAGGGATCAAAGCAGATGCAAAAGGAGGCGTCTGTTTATTGCTACGGTAGTTACCAACTTCATGCGATAATTTTATTGCTTTCAACCTGTCTCATCATGTAACGGATTAGCTGTACAACTTGTTCAATGGCCAGCGAAGGTTTCTTATCAGAAAGAAAGTAGCTACGAAATGATGGCTCAACGGGGAAATCGCACACTTGACGTGAGCGAACCCTTCTTAGCTTGCATATGTCACGATAGTACTCACTCGAGTCATCTTCGACCCAAGACTGAAGGAGGGTCGATGGATCGATGTGAAGTTCACTTTTTTATGGTTTGCGGTAAGTGAAACCAATCCTAGCGAAGACTGAACTTGCAGCAGCTGCAATGGTAGAAGTCCACAATGCGACCGCAGCCACAAGCTTTGCACTAGACTGTTGATTCTTCTGGTCGAACCTGATGCCAGACTTGCCTGGCAGGATGGCTAGCTCGAGATAAGTAAGGCAATGCTGGTGGAAGTCTATGATTTAGGATTTGATTATACTTTTTGAAATTTTTAGGACTTAATTGCATCTCGTGACAAAATTGCATTTTTTTATTTAAAGTTTTAGAACTCAACTGTACTTTAGAAGTAATTTTTAGAATTTTCAGTACACTAATCCCTAACTTTTAATATGGCATCAAAAACATAACTTCACAATTCCTAGGTTATCCTTATTTGTGTCATGCCCCAAACTCCAAGCGCGCAAACATTCCTCAACAATCGATGAAATTGCGACATCTCAGGACGCATCGCCGCGACATCTCAGGACGCGTCGCCGACCTATTCTTTTTCTCTTTCGATTAAACGTATAAGAAAGCAATTTATATAAACACCTAGTCAACTAGCCAAAAATAGGGGTAATAAAGCACAATAAATAATTTCCAAAAGTAGCACATTTATTTATCCACTTGTTAATCCAGGAAGTTTGATATTGACAAGTCTACATCAAAAGACAATTTTCTAAATGACCAACAGGTGAAAAGGGTTAGAAAAAGGTCGGGTTAGCTTAAACTCTTTAGGGCGGTGGTCAGCGCTAGTGTCGGGGATCATAGTTGGGACTAAAGTTGGATTGAACACCTCCTCGAGTTCATAGTCAGAGGTATTCCTTCGCATTTGGATCAGACTCCAGATCCTCCACAACACCATTGGGGATGTTGATGTCCATGGATCCTAATTTCGCATCCCCACGCTCCCGACAAGTGGTCTATCAAAACCCTGAGTCGGACCGATATGGACACCATTCTCTCTAACATACCATGCCTTGAACTTGTGGGCACCCAGGTGGCTAGCCCCTCATCTACCCATATAGTCATAACCACCAGCTCGTGGACATGGCCGATCCCAAGAGCAGGAAATGCGGTCATATACGAATCCTGGTCCATGGGGATCCCAAAAACTACTGGGCGGCACTCCATGGTAAGAACCTAAAAAATAATCAACGACAGAGGGTGAGATAAAAATCTTGGCGAGTTAACAACTTAAGTCTCGGAGGCAGCTTAAATGCACACGATATACAAACTTGCCTTGGCACACCCCTATATATTAGTACATCACATATAACAATATCCATACGACAAGCATAAACAATGATTAAAACACATTCCATAATATCTAGGTGCATTTCCAAACACACATGTTCCAATTATTACGACTCCTCGGACCATGACTAACACAAGAGTTGGCGGTCTTTTAGCATGATTGGGCATCGTCCTACCCTATCGGGTACGACATCATTTAGAACCTCCGTCTAGACGGCATTTCTTAAGGAGTATCGGTCCGGCCTCGACATTCAGACCCTCATCGAGCATCCGATAAACATCGAGTATTGCCCCCAAATTTTCGTTGAAAGACAGGTTCAATTAAGTGACCACTCAAGCATGCCAACACTCAAGCCAATTTTATTTACCATCAATTAGTCTAGTATCAAAGGGGTTCGTGTTCAAATAACAAATTTTGGCAAATTTTCACACTGAAAATTTAGGTAAAATATTCGCAAATAGTCACATACTAAAAATCAACACGCCAAACTTTGTAGACTTTCACTTTAAAACCATATTACCCCATTTAACACGTAAAACATAGCGTCCAAACCCGACAACTCAAAATATGCCATTTTCTTGCCAAATAAACCTTCTTTGGAAACATAGTAATTAAGGTTTATAATTAAGCAATCAATAACATGACATAACAAGCTCAAACAATTAGAATTATGTGTAAATCCATCCAGAAAATCGAGTATAAAATTCTACTTAACGACTAATATGTCATTAATTAACATTAATCGTGATTAATTAATACTAACCATAATTAATTAAGACTAATCATCATTGATTAGTATAACTATGATTAATTAGTATTAATTATATTTAATTAAACTAACTATAATTAATTAAACTAATTATGATTAATTAAGCTAATCATAATTAATTAAACTAACCATCCTTAATTAACATTAATTCCTATTAGCCTTAATCTAATCCATCCTTAACCATTGTTAAGGCTAAATCATCATTATAGGCCACTAACTACCATTAGTCCTAAACTAAACCTACCCTTAAACCCAATAAACTTCTAAACAAGTTAACTTACGATTTTCCGATGGCAGCAAGCTTGCAATGAAGGCAGCGTAATGGTGTCGAGGACGGAGGGCCCACGGCTAGGGTGGCGGCATGAACGGTGATGGTTCAATTCTAGAAGCCCACGGCCACCTTGGCTAAGAGGCGGTGGTGGTGGCAACTTGAGATGAGGAGGGTGGTGAGGGCTCGGTGTCAAGCAATGGACCACGACGGTAATAGAAGTGCCATTGGATTTTGTATTAGCCATTGAATCAATGAATTTCAATTAAATTAAGGCCGAGCATTGTAACAGACAATTATTTGGATGGAGATGTGTCTACAAGTGACCCAAGGATTTTATTAAGGTGCAAATTGATAAATCTTATTCTTGGTGGTGCGCTTTATAAGTAGAATTTTATTGATTTAAATTATAAAGTTTTGTGGGCTTATAAGTTGAAATTAGGTGTTTATTTAAATGAGGACTAAATGGAATAGGAATAGGAGAGGGTGGGCTGATTTTTAGGCCCAAAGACCGTCCAACCAGCCCACGTAGCCCCCTATTCGACCGGCCCATGAAGGCCCAAGACCGGCCCAACATTGAAGCCCATCAACCCTTGCATGACAATTGCCAAGGGGTGCCGGCATGCAAGATCATGATTGTTAATCATGAGGGGGAAGAAATTAGAGAGTGAGGGGGGCGGATTAGGCGAGGAAAGGGAGAGAAAGAGAGAGTGTCGTCCGAGAGTAAGAGGAGAGAAAGAGAGAAAGGAAAGGAAAGGAAGAAAGGAAGAGAGAAAGGAGAGGCCGTTGTGCGTGCGAGAGGAAGGAGGAGGACCGTCCGCCGATCGTCCGCCTAGCTCGCCGCCGTTCGTTCGCCGCTTTGCCCACCATCTTTGTTGCTGTTTGTGCTTAAGTTTGAGGCAAGTAGAGTCCTAAAACCTACCCTTTGCATTGCTGCGATGTGTGTGTAGAAGATGGTGAATGTTGGTTGCGGTAGATGTGATGAAAAGTCGAAGTTATAGGGAGAAATTCGTTGGCCTAGCATGCTGTTTCTGGAAAAACCAGTCCGACCATCCATGAGTTTGGGTGCTTCATGCGACTTTTTAGTTGGAATCTTGTTTCGATATCTTCATGAAAGTTGTATAGAACATCTTGAGGAACAACATACTAAAATTTGAGGCAAAACTAACAAGTATAGGTTAGTGAAATGATTTTTCATTGGAGAAATTAGATGTGGAAATTGTTGTGCTGGCCTTCAGTGATTTCGTGGTCCGTAAGGTTGCTTTCTTGTAAAAATCTCACTTCGATCTATTAATTAAAGTTGTAGTGTACTTCTTGAGGTAGAACATATCAAAAATTTAGAGGAAATTAACAAATATAGGTCGGTGAAACCGTTGTTCTTTGAAGAAACTGGATCTGGGAAAAACTCTACCTCGACCTAGTACGATTTCGTGATTTTTATAAAATCATACAGTTAAAATTCGATCATGTGTCCTTAATTAAAGTTGTAGGTAATATTCTGAGGAATAACATACTGAAGTTTTAGAAGAAACGAACATATGTAGGTCGGTGAAACGAGTTTCTTTTGAAAGATGATAATCTGGGAAAAGACGACACCTCGAACAGGAGGAATTAATCGTCTATATCTATTAATCTAGAACGATTTGGGTTTCGATTTCTTCATAATATATTTACCTTTAATAATTTTCTATAACATGTCAAAATTTCAGAATTTTTTAAGTTCATTTGGGTATTTAATTTAAATTACTTCCCAAACTGTGCAAGCTGAGATATTGAAGTTTTGAAAACTGTGATGCATGGACCGTGCTGTTTTGTATGAGGTTCTTTTGGTATGGAGTTATTCATGAGATATCTTCCTTTAGGTTTCGTTTATAATGTGTCAAGTTTTCAGAATTTATTAATACCGTTTACTAATTTTTATGGAATTTTTACTAGAGGAATGCATTCTGATTTATCCGAAAAATCGATGTGTTTTGGAAAATAAATGAATTTATCCATGTGATGTAATACTTTGAGTGGTTGATTTTTCTGCATATGTGATGACATATGGCATGTTATATGGCATGAAAAGTTGGTTGAGACCCTTGATATTATTGCATCAAATGCCATGTTGAAATTGAGATACATGTGTGAATATAAATTGAGAAAATAACGAGACCGTCGGAGGTGTGAGCCGACGATGCCCCAGGAGTGTCGGGATGCCCGGAGTGTGTGTGCCGGATGCCCCGGGAGTGTCAGGCTGCCCGGAGGTGTGTGCCGGAAGCCTCGGAGGTGTGTGCCGGGGGGATACCTCATGATGCTAGTTGGGGTACGAGATGCCCGGAGTGTGTGTGCCGGATGCCCGGAGGTGTGTGCCGGAGGTTCCTCGCGATGCCAGGTGGGATGTGAGCGATGAATTGTGGGATGCAAACATTGGTCCTGGGAAAGAAATGATGTGATCTATTTGAAATATAAAGATCGAGAATTGAATCATGTGCATGGATGTGTACGTATGGCATGATGATATATGCATGACTGTTTGATGATAAGTGCATGGTGGTATATGCACATATGGCATTGTGATATATGCATGGCTGTTCAATGATGATGGCATGGTGATATATGTATGTTGTATGACGATATATGCATGGCTGCTTGACGATATGCATGGTTGTAAGGTAAGGTATGCTTGAACGCATGAAAGATATGTGTTTTATTTTTTATTGTTCTGCTTGACGCATTATGTAGTTTGGTGGATCTTTACTGCTAAGTGGTTGTACTCACCCCTTTTGGGGATTAACATTTCAGATTAGAAAGATGCATTTGCTACTAGTTGCACGCGGTACTTACTATGGCATACCTACTGATGTTGATGTAGAGTGTACGGAGCACATCTTTGTCGGTGCCCCTGATTTAGTGTTTGTTCGAGTCCGTGTCTTGGTGATGTATGATGTGGGTCGAGCTGATGGCCCGGTTATCCAGGAGTTTTTGTCTGTCCATGTCCGGCGTGATGGAGTGATGTTAGGGATGCTGCCGCCGCCCGATGCACCGGGTTAGGTGTAATGGCTCGTATAGCTGATGGGAGCTGACACTTTTTGGAGATAGCCAACGCTTGTTGATGGAGGGTTATACATGTTCGATGTAGGGTCGAGTCCTCTTTTGAGTGATAGCCAAGTATAGTTAAAAATCTTGGCCTTTTTTTGTACTGACCCGAAATATCCATCGTGAAAATATAAATAATAGTGAACCGGCTCTATTTTTTCTTCTGGTGTGTAGTTGGTGTGCATTACATTATTGATTTTTTGGAGGGAGAGATGGTGAGACTTGTCCTTATTTTCGCTATGAGCTGCGCCAGATTCCTTTAAAAAAAAAAATGCCTATGAACTACGGTTCTTCTTTAACCCCGAAACAAAGATATGTAACTGGTATTCATTAGGTAGAGCGATAGGTATCTGTGGCGACCTTACCAGATTGGGGGTGCCACATGTTGGTGCAGTGAAGATGGAGGTGGTGGCTCGGCGAGACAACGGCGGCAAGAGAAGGAGGGGAAGCGAACATGGAGAGGGAAATGGGGAAGAGAAGAAGGAGAGAGAAAGATGGGGGAGAGGGAGAGAGAGAAGAGAAAGAGGGAAAGAAAGATTTTTACCCAAAATCTCATGATTTCCTTCACCAACTCTCCTAAAAATCCTCTTAACCAAGCATTTTATCCCCTCATTTTCTTTTTGATTTCAATTTCTTAAAAGCCAAGCTTTTTGGCCAAAATTCACAATTTTGCCATGGACCTCACTTGTGTAAATGGGCTTGGCTTGGCCCACTTGGGCCTCCTTGGCCGACCCACATGGGCGTGAGGCCCAACGGCCCTCGCTTGGCTTCTCTTTTCGACATACAATTCTCTATCGATGATTCCTTTTCCAAAAATTTTAAACCTATTGATAATTCAACGGATAATAAGGCGACATTCAATAAGTTAGTCTTAATATCCTCGAAAGTTCGATACCCAAAATCGAATTAAATCTCGTGATTAAAATCTATCAAATGCGATTTTAGTACGACCTAAGCTATCATGTGGCTTTTAAAGATTTTCGCGTAGTTGACCGTGGTCGATAATTTTGCTTCACATTTATGCCTCTTTGAATCGTGGATGACTCACAGTTGTAATGTAATCATGATGATTCAATTACATACTCTGAGTATAAGATTAATAGGAAATCGGTTTGTCGTTTGATGTGAATATCGTAATCGTGCGAAACCACCCGCGCATCGACTACGTACTTCGTTGAATCGATTTATATCCGTTCGCTAAATGACTTATAATAATTTGGTATTAACCCTTGTTGATCCTTATGGTTGAGCAGTCGATCTATAATTAAATCCTCTTGTTTTTTGCATTTTAACCCTTTAAGGCCTAACCAAATAGATTAGTTAACTCATGAGTAATTAGTTTAGAGTAAATTAATTATTAGTACATTGATGAAATAAGCATTTCATATATTTTGAAAATGGGCCAAATTTTAGGACATTAAAATTTTTCTTCTCTTTCTAGCGAACAAATTAAGCGTTGATGTAAGCATAACTACGATCGAAAATCAAGTTTCCTCTTCACTTGTCGTCATTTATATTTTCTTTATTAAACAATTTTCCATCAATTCAAAATAATTAAAAAATGATCCGAACCTCTAACTAAACTTCTCATTAAAGGCGCGCTTCAACTTTTTAATAGAATCATCTTCTAAGGCGGCACTTACCTAACATATTTTGTTTTGGCAATTTGCTTTGGACGGCGTTGAAATAGTACATATAAAGAAAACAAGAAAGTTCAGATCCCAGAAAGAATGACAGGATGGCACCAACAGAACTGTATGATGATCAACAAAGTACACTTACAACTTATGTTATCTCATCTAGAGTCACAGTCAAAAGTTTAATTTAGAAATCTAAAAAACCTTGGACATGTAATTGCTGTTACAATGATCGTCTAACCATTTCTATGGATAGGAGATCGATAACATCGTACTTTGCTTCACATCTGAACAGTACTTCGACCATGTTAGAGAAGGCAAGACCATGGCACCCATTTAGGTGTCGACTCACTGACAAAGCGAGGAGCTTCATGTGAACTTAACAGCACTGGCCTTGTCGACCAATATCTGTCAAACCGCTGCCTTGAATATTCCATATAGTCAAAGTCGATTTCATTCACATGCTCCTGAAAGCCAAACAGAAAGAGGGGCAAGATCAATGATAAGATTGAAGTTGTCATGTACCAATAAGCTGTTTTCCGTTCTAAAATGAGAATGGTACAAAGATATCAAACAACAGCATTGTGAGATGCCATGCAACTTTAAACACCAGCATAGTGTAGATTTCGCGTGGCAATACAAATTTCTGACTGGAACGGTCGTGCAAAAGAGAGAACTACTTTGTAGTACACTATCGAGTAAATTGGTGGCTTTGCGATAGCAAGAAACAAAGCTTCTGGGTTTAAGTACATACTGATATTATACCCCATAGTCCCCAGAATAGATGGCTTGCCAAAGTATACTTCTCAACATCTTGGAGCAGCTGCTCTACCTCAGCATCAGTAGGTGCATCACCTGCACAGAGGTTTGACATTCCAGATAGCACCGTAAATGACTATAAAGATAAGCACAACAAGAATATATAGAAGGCCTGACTAGCTAGTTCATAGTTCTTTAAAAGCGGCTCAAACTACTTCTAGAGTTTTTGTAGAAAATTGATATTGGATTTGCTTTGCACAGATCTATCCAAGCATGCACAGAAATTAGAAAAGTTGACTGGGAATGAGGCTTAAATGCCTTCTTGCAGTTCTGAATTTCATTGGCAAAGGTGTCAATGATTATTTTAATAAGTGCAAATCCGGTACAGAATCATGTTTTGACAATGTGTTGTGCACTAAACTTCTTCGAATTTTGGTCGCTAGACACAGTTTCATGGTTGCCAGAAACTACCCGGAAGATTTTCTAGGTCTTTACAGTGAGGAAATATTTTCGGTCGCTAAACGCTGTCTCCAGACACCAATTCAAAAAATTTCGTTCTGGCGACCATTTTTAAGTGACCGATTACTCGAGAGAGAGCTGTGTTTATGGTGATTTGCTTATGCACATCATAATAAGTTGGCCCGTGAAAATGGACTGACCAAAAGTAAACTAGAGCAACAAAACAAACCCCATGCCATTTGGATCTTATTATTCTTCACACATAAAAGAAGACAAGAAACATCAAGAGAACTCTACCTGAAGTACTCAAATACGTCTGCACAAATCTTCTACGCTCCTCTAAACCTGTTGAAATCACAGTTTTAAAGCAAGGCTTTTCTATTTGCTACTCAAAGGTAGATAAAAGCAAGGATGAAGTGGAAACAAACAAAACAACATGGTAAAATAATCGCGCACCTGGATATTTTCCATAGTCCAAAACATGTGGAGTCTCAGTATGATAGTCGGCAGCCATCTCGCAGAAATGATTTGCAATATCAAAAGCAATTGGATTGTAACTGGAATATTCATAGTCCTGATGAGGCAGAAAAGAGAGAATTTGAGAAACATTAGCACTGACATCTTCATCTGTCAAGCTACCGTAATAAGAACATGAAGAAAGCATTACCATGGAAATTTAACAATTACATAGACAAGGAAAAGCACATGAAGAGTAAATTGACTATAATCTTTTTCTACACAATTTGCACAAGTTTTTCTTTAATAAGTCTGGGCAGTAAACCCAGTATAGATAGATCACATGTGAACAGCAGCCACAAGGATCCAATGTATCAGTTGAATTAAGTCTATAAACTAATAGGAGATGAATTTGTAACTAATATGACTATTCTTAAGCTTCATGAATCAAATTCAGGGCAACATTATCACTGGTGGCGCAACAAAATGAAGAAGATGGCCAAAATGGTGAAATCAGAGATCATCACAAGACAAATTCAATATATGAACATCTGCTGAAAGAAGTATAAGAAGGGGCAAACACAAAACTCTCCCATCCAAAGAAAGAGTAAATGAGACGTCATCTGCAAAGTTTACATCGAAACCTTATAAAGAAATTCAACTTTGGATAGCAACTTTGCTTAGGACATTGTACCTGTGACTGGACACAGCAACTTTCTTTTTTTTCTCCCTTCCAACTACAAAATTTTCATTTACAACAAATCTCACGATCTTCAACTTCTATCTCGACCAGTAAATCTCAACACTCTGTCTCCTTGTGGTTTCTGGTTTCTGCACCATGAAAGGAGTTTCCTACAAGAACTGTAGTACAAATTTTCCGAGATATCCCTTTACCAAAAAAAAAACTTTCCGAGATATCCTATCTCTACTGCTCTGAAGTAACAAAGTCCTCAACGGGTGCTTTTTGGTATGACAATTTGGAACAATAACTAAAGCACTCCCTAGTGGCATAAGGTGGGTTTATTCATTGCTGACCACCTTCATTAAATAAAACTTCAAAGTTCACAATCACTAACTGCACGTACTAGCAAAAGAAAAAGCAAAACAAAATAATTGACTTGTCAAGGATCTTACAATGATGGTTATTGCTTTAGTGTCTTCATGTATCATTATGTTACCATATTGTAGATCATTGTGGCAAAATCCGATACGTTGATCCCCTGCAAGTCCGCTTTGCAAGACAAGAATTTCGTTTTTGATGGCATTCAAGTGAACAAGCTGGGCTTCTCGTGGAGTAGCCATACGCATGGCCTTTCCAAGCCACTTTCTGGAAAATTTGCAAAGAAATAAACAATCTTACACTTCTTTGTACAGAATTACTGCTTGTGCTACTTATTCAAGAAAAATGTAACATCAGCAAACCATGAAACACTAATTTATTTCCTCGTACCCCCGAAAATGTAGGGAATAATGACTAGAAACAAAATGAATACCTTAGTCTATCCCAGAGAACAACCTTCTTTGGACCTGGCATATCAAGGTCATGAAACTCTCTCATTTTAGTTGCTATACAAGCAGAAATGTCAGGGTTCCTTAGATCAGAAGCCGAAAGTGTCTGCATCATCCCACACAGTCAGATGAGCTTAGCTAGCTGTTGATTTCAGGTGACAGATAAAGTACTAAAAGAAACGATTCTGCACTCGCCCTCTTGTCATTTTACTTTTTGAAAAGCAGGCAAAAAGAGTTGGCAAAAAGTTGCAGGCTCAAAACTCATGAATTTGTTTTGCAGGCATTGCCCAATTATTGTTGTAAATGCTTACATTGTTTAAACAACCGACGACTATAGTGTTAATGCTTCTTTTCTTTCCTTTCTTGTTTTCGCGAAAAAAGACTAATAATGCCATGCTGCAAGCAATCCTAAAATTGGTCTAATATGCAACATGGAAAAATTATATCAAAATAATGAGACAATAAAACAAGAGGCGAGTCTCGACAGGTGACTCCACGACATCTTAGCCCAGCAATTCAAAAGAGCTCCTTTGTCAATCTACTCAATATTCCTCATCACATTAGAACTGAAAGGACCTAACTCTGGCCACATCGACTTATCTTGATTCTCCTTATGTATTGTGATTTGTTCATCATTTAGTGAGAACTTTAAGTTCGAGTTCTACACCGAAGATATGAGAAGTACCCGTGCATGAATGAACTCTTCGATTCTCCCATTAGAGAATCTCCCTAAAAGGCGAGGCCCTTGCCCATTTTTGGACATGCACTCAAATGTCCGAATCTCATTGTCCCTGTCAAAGAACACCTCCACACCCTCCCCATAAATCCGGACCAGAACCTTCCTCGAGACTTGATCTTTCGTGGTTGGCCAATTTATCTGGAAGACTTCATTTGTCATCGCGCCCTTCAGTGGGATCACCTGTAATGCAGTTGAATCGACCACGTCTTCCCACTCAGATGCCAACGAATGCAAGATCTTCTTCGTTTCTGTAGCTAGACAGTCTTTGCTGCCCATCGGATGCTCAACGGCAACCATCGTAGATCTGGTAAATTTTTTCAAAATAACCACTTGGGTTAATGGTGCCCCACAAAATCTAGTAGCTTCAGCTATGAAAAAGCTTTGACAACCAAAAATGGAGTTCTGTCATGGATCTAATGACCTCTCTTTCTAGGTTAAAAACGTGTACCCTTCAATCATGTTAAACTATCCTCTTGAATTAACTAAATAAGTATTTGCTGCATCAGCAACAGTAAGGATAACATATAGATCCCAACTTCTTGTCACAAATTCAATGGACAGATGAACGATGAGTAACAAAGGAAGAAGCTGTGACAATAAAGGTAAGAAGCAGACCCATTGCCACGAAAACGATGGATGAGAAATCAGCATGCAAATGAAGCCTAAGTCAGCTCACAAACCAGATCCGGACATGTCGAAACTCAAACTCGACTAGTTGCACAACATTCCACAACATGAAACCAAGACGACAAAACCCATCATGCACATGCCACCCATGGCTATTCACATACAAGTAAATTCTAATTAAATTACAATCCCTGCCATAGCTCACAAGCCCTTTCCCCACATCAAGAGCCGCTTGCAACGTCACATTCGAAGACAAGCGCCATCGGAGTCCCAAACATCGACACGAATTGAAGATTTGGATTCATTCACGCATGACTTCTCTCCTCGGAGCAAAACACCATTAAAGCACAAACAAGAAAAGAGGAAAGGAGAACGCAGATCACACATAATCTCAGCCGATCATCGATAACCTCGTGTGACTCGATCAATCGCGACGAGTCACAGGCAAACGCTCCATCCAAGCGCGTATACAGATACGAATGAATTGCGGAAGAACGGACTCACCGGAGATGATCAGCTCCGGGCGATCAATATGCGGAGGGGGTTCGCGGGGACAACGAAAGCCGCGAGAGCTGGCGGGGAAGAAGATCGAGAGCTCTCGTCGCCAGGAGATCGGGACGAGAGAATCTCTTCTTCCTGTTTCGGCAGAGCGCGGAAGAAACGGAGAAGAAGGTGGCTGCGGTTCGAGTTTATAAGGTTTCCCGCGGGCCTTTGATCGGCCGTTGGATCGGGTAACGAGATTAACGGTCGGTCCTCGGAAGGAAGAGAGAGGTGTCCTGGAAAGTCTAATAAAAGCGAGGCCATTCCAATTTCCAAACATTTTCTTTTTCTGCTGGCTATAAATTATTTCGACGCGGATGAAATATACCATTCATGTACATCGGGCCTGGCTACGGCCATTGATCGATAATCGTAGGAATCAAGTCTATTAAGTCAATCTCATGCTAGAGACAAGTTAGAGTTTTGAGAGGAGGACAGCGAAATATTGTGCACACCGCTCATTTTAATGTGAATATAATTTTTTAATCTTACATGGTTCACCAGCATGCCTAGTTAACATATAACCTTTAAACGATGTCGTGTAACAGATTAAAAAGTCATTACTTTAGTGTAATTCGTTGCTAAAGAGTGATCACTTTAGTGCCAAATAATTTTCACCTCAGATAAATTTTTTAAATATAAAAGCCACATAATTTGTTCGGGTGGAATTTCTCACTGAAGGCACTTAATTAATCTTTTTTCTTCAATTTGGCATTTAAATGAACTGATGAAAACTTTTGATACTAAAGTGAGCATCATACACAACTTTTAATATTTTTAGTGTCCTTATCTCCTAGAGTTTGATTTTCATTACAATGTATTGTAACTTAATGTAACGGAACTGTCGAATCATGCACTGGACAGATAAAACTTTTGTAGAGGAAAATGAATTGACGTGCAATTCGAATTGTTCTCTCTCTTTTTTTTTTTTTTTTTTGGGTAATTACTTTTAAGTTCATCTCCATATTTTCATTAATCAGCATGCCCCGAAAGGTATTACTAATCCACTGAATTTGTGAAAGATCGGAATACCTTTTCATCATGGATTTTCTCCTCAATGAAAGAGACGCTTTTCATTTTCTTTGAATTTGGAATATTATAGATATTCAAGAAATCGCTTCACTGTTTTAAATTAGTATTTTTTCCCTTAATTAATGATTTGCATTATGATTCATCTCAATAGTATTTTTGGGACTTAAAGATATATACTAGTAAAAATTTCAAAGCATTAGGAATATGATATAGAAATGCGCGACTTGAAAAATGCTTGGATCCATGAAAAATGAGCTTCAACTTACTTGTAAATTTGCATATGTGAAATTTAATGAGATTACAGTCAACTGTTCTAATGAAATTTTTGCCCAATACTAAACATGAACATATTTAATTGAGGAGGTAAATGAGATATGGAAATATTTGAACTCGGGAATTCCAACTCTAATGCTATATAAGATTTGGTGAGATTATAACCAACTATTCTAAAATTTTAAGCAATTAAATAAATATGTGGTTTAATATTTAATTATTCCAATAGGATATAATCTCTTTTCATAACTTTTTAAAATTTGAATTAACTTTACTTTGACCCAGAAAAAAAAGGTAAGTCAATTTTTATTTTTTGTCTAAACCAAACAAAAATCCGAATCACATAGGAATGGCAGTGGTGTAATTTCATACAATCCGAAGGGCACTTACTTATTGTGTGTAGTCCGAATCGGAATCTTTTCTAACTTTTGAAAGTCCCCATTCCCCCACTGAAAAGTAAAAGATAAAAAAGTTTGAACTTCAAGGAATCATCAAAAGAACTGCCAACAACAACTACTTTAAACGATTCCGCGATCACATACTAGTCCTCTTCTTATTAACTCTTTCACCTCAAAAATATCGATTAAGGGATTGTAAATTTGTTCTAGAAAGAAACAAAACAGCCCACGTACATTTTGTGGGTTCGACAAAGCTGATTGGAAATTCAAATGAATTAAGATAAGCAACGACAAAATATCTAATTCAAAAGATTAATCCATAAATAAGATATGTGAGATTCTTTAACACACCTCTCATGTGCAAGCTATATTAGAAAGAGTTACTTTGACATGAAATAAATCGGGCAGTATCTAACTTTGATACCATTATGAAATATCCAATCTTAAATCGATGGGTGGAGGGAGATTACATATAAATATGAAATGTGACATAAAAGAGCAATTGAAACAGAAAGCTCACTCTCAGCAAACAAATTATTTTGTTTTTTTTTTATGTGGCCCAGTAATGTTTCACCAAGTTCTTGTAACACCTACCAAAATGAATCGACCTCGTAACCCAAAAACCAAATTGAGAAGAACAAAAAAGTATCTTCCTTCCATGAAAACTAATTCTCTTTTTCCTTTCATGAATTCATTTTTATTTCCCCAAATGTTCTCAGGAAATTGAGTTTCTCCACCTCCTAGGAGTTTTCCTGGTTTGATCTGCACTTGCCACCTGAGGCCCTATGTCCTGGTTCTCCAAGTGGCTCATCTTGGTGAGCTTGCTCAGCTTCTTCCACCCGCTGCTCCAAGCTGACCCCTGCTTATGCTTCGCCATCTTGTCGAACTGCCTCTGCAGATTCTCCATATCATTCTGTAGCTCGAGGTACTTGGCCTTCATGCTATCGAGCTCGAACTTGAGGGTGTTTATGTCCTTCTTCGCAGCCGCCCAACCTTCCTGGAAGGACTGCGGGGTCGCTTCCAGGAGCGTCTTCCGGTTCGGGATCATAGGCTGGTAGTGTGCGTCGCCTCCAGTTTCCTTGAGCGAGCTGCTGGCGAGCGTATTGCTTATCTTCACTTGCTCCGAGAAGAGGACTTGGACGACCACTCTCAAGGGAAGCCGCTCGTTCTGCGCAGCGTGCATGCACGCATCGATCGAGAGCTTCTGGCAATCCATCACCCGGCACAGCCGCTTCCTCTCATGCTCAGTCAGCGTTGGATGTGCCTGTCAATTAATTAATATCAATCTAACAGCGGAGGATGTCAAGTTTTGCATTGAAATCACATCAATGAGGTCAAAAATTTCCTGTCATTCACAGGATATCAGATTCGTGATATACTCATTGGAAGAAAGGCAGTAGTTATGACTAATATAAAGGTTGTGAAACAATATTATGCTCGAATTGATCGGCGAACCATCATGATAAAAGACAGCTGCTCAAAAATTGAGAAATTTAGTTTGGTGTCAGAATCAAGAAAGTAATTGCCATGCAAGATTTTCGGTTTGGTATGGAATCAAGAATGATTTTGTTTGTCACTCCAATGATAATTTTCAGAGTGAGGAACAGATAATCCATTGTCGACAAAAAGCATCCCCTGTCAAAATTTATGCAGAGATCCTCAGTGTACCCTACATGAAGATGAGCATATCAGAGCAATTGCTGTTGCAAAATCAAGAATTTAGGTTTGAGTATATCCTCAAGAGATCACAAGCAATACTATCCACACAAATCCAATTGTGAGGTGACTTTGCAATCGCGAAATTCCCGCTAATTGCTTTGCTGGTACTAGCATCAGATGTCAAGCAGATAAAAAGAGACCGACAGCAAAGAGTCGTTTACCTTAAGATATGAGTCGATCGCTCGGTAAAGTCCGTCATCACAAGTCCTTGCGGATTCAGGCAATGCCTCGGCCAGCACTTGAAACTTTGTCAATGAGAGGTTCCTGTCTCTGGACACCTCAGTGAGATAACTGTCCACTAGTCTAGCCACTCTCATCTTTGCATTTTGCCCGTTAACTCGTTGAGCACCATCATAGCCATGCTTCTCCGAGAACGACTGCCTGCTCGGGCTCGAGCCCTCCATCTGTTCCTGGACAAGAAAATGCTCCAGAAGCCTCTGAACTAGATCGACGTCGTACAAAGTCTCAATCTTATTGTACGAAGGGATAAGGAGATCAGCCAAGGATGCCTGTTCGAATTGCATGCCGACCCGTTTCTCTAATTCGGTAACTAATGCAGGAGCCACTTTCAACATGTTCGCCATTCGTAGAAGCCGAAGAAGGAAGCTACACGTGACACTGTCCTTCTGCGGAGGAATTATGCTGATAAGGCTCTCTATTATCATCCTCTGGTCTTTGGCCTGAACCGTCGAAGGTTCATCCTTAGTTCCGGCCACGATCATGTGGAGCCCGCCTTTCCAACTAGCACTTCCACTGCTGCTATGGCTGTTCCCAGTGTTGCTTCCTTCATCTCCTGCTCCTGCTCCATCGCTTATCAAACCTGGAAGCCACTTCGCAGCATACTGCATAATTGCCTCACCAATCAATTCGAACCTCATGCCTTTCACTTTGATAGCAGTGACGACCCTCACGAAGTGATCAATCCTCAGAATCGAGACGTCTTCGAACCACCAATTGGGAGGAGCCTGGTGACCCCTGCTCGGGCTCGACTCCTTCATTTCATTCCATTTCGGGCTCGAGACTTTCAGCGGTTTCCCCGTGTAAGCCCATCTTATCCCTTTTGGGTTGGCACAAGCCTTCCAAGCTATTGACTCGCTACATCTTCGTACAATTTGCAGGTTCTCCGCCCATGGCGAGAGCTTCTCACAGCTTTTAAGCACTAGTATTGAGTCTCGCCACGAAGATAAGACTACGTAGCTCAGAAAGGCTTCGGTTTTGAATATAAGATTGCCTTCCTCCAAGTCCTCGGTCATCTCCAAGTACTCAGCCGCGCAGCGCAGCCCGGAGATATTGGCTGCGGTCAGATCGACGGCAATCCCATAGCAGAACTTCGCAGCCAGCTCGAAAGCTTCAGGCCCACCGGGCAGATCATCCAAAACCAACTTGCTTAAATCGGGGTCGCGCGATTCATATATCATCCTGTTGAACTTCCCACTCCTAGAGAGCAGGGGATACTTTCACAAGACAGAAAAAGCCAAAGTCAAAAAGTCGAAAATACTCTGCTGCAACTTATCCAAAAGCCTCTCTCTGAATCTGAAGAAGATGAAGTGGGTTTGAAAGCAATGATGGTTCTACCTTGTGCAAGTGGAAATTAACTTCCCCAACGTGAACAAGAAGGTCACTTGGAACGTCAGTGGCAACATGCCTGCGTGCATTTGTGAAAAATTTGCCGTCAGCCCATCGATTACATCATGAAGCTAGCTCACTTTAACCAAGTTCTCTGTTGTTTTTCCCTGATCCAAAACTATTTCTACTACCACAAAAAGGATTTGAAAAAGAAAAACCCCTTCTTTTTCCATAAAATTCAGAGCACATCACTACCAAATCCATCCGCTTTCAAGCAGAACGTCACTTTTACCTCAGAAAGAAAAAAAAAAAAAAAAAGAGAGAAAAGCAAAGAAACGAAAAACACAGAAGACAGAGTCTGTGCTCACCATGACTGATCTCTGAGCTCAAACCCTTCTGTCTTAACCCCTTGCCTGGCTGAGCTGAGCGCGCCATTTCCATAATCTCTCCCAGCGACGGACTCGCTTTCGGAATCCCACATGGTTGAAACCTGGGGAAAGAACTTGTCGGAGCGCTCTCTTTGAGCTAAAGTCGCTCTCTTTCAGCAGCAGCAACCAAAAGCAAAGGGCAAAAGGAAAAAAACAAAAAACGAGGACAAGAGCAATGAACCGGTGGAACAGAAGATCATGGGAAGAAAAGGGGGAGCCCCACATGGGGATGCTTGGAACCATCTTGGGTTGTCGTCTTCCTTGGAAGATTGTGGCAAGGCCGCGCTCAAACAGGCTCTTCCAGGCTGTGAAGTAATGGGGGGTGGCGTCTTCGAGTGCACCCTTCTTGTCTTGGATTACCTGAAAAACTCTTTTTCGCTGTTGAGAAAAAGGCTCAACAGATTCAGTGCCTTTGTCAGTGCAGTCACTTTGGTATTTTCTCGTTCACCTTGCTGGATTTTTTGTAATAATTGAGCGTTCGTTCTGATCACAGGACCATGGCAAAAGAGAATTTCTTCGACGCAGACACTGTAAACGAGATTAATTGAACAGTGTGACTTTGCCGCACTGGGACTCATCGATGTGAAAGGAAAAGTATGTATTGTTTTGGGAAAATTTTGTCTAGCTCGTGACAATAATTTTTTTACAAAAAAAAAAAAATAGAGGAAATATGTGATGAAAGCTTTAATTTCTTCAGGTTATTGGGTCCATGGCCGAAATCAAATGATTGGCAGTAAAATCCTTTTTTTTTTTAAATCTAAGGAGAGGGATAACGGTTTCCAGCGCATTTTCCTCACGTAAGATGATGGAGACTTGGCGTGGCAATTTTATTGTACGGAGGGTCACGGCACCCTAGAAACACCCTTAGTTATTATTAGGTTTTAGCCAGGTCCACTAATTGCGCAAAATGATTTGACAAAATCACTCTCGTCTTAGTTATGTAATCAAATTATTCATATGTCAATCATCCAATGATGACCTTATGTATTACTTGCTACGTCTCCTATGAACCTAATTAAAATGTATTTACAGACTATGTACTATAAAAAGTTGAAATGACGGAAAAATGTAATATTCTGTTCATTTTCAAATAAATAGATAATACATGAGCCTATTTGTAAGTTTACAAAAAGATTGTCTAACCAACTAAAATATCAATCAAAATCAATCAAGAGAAATATGCAAAATATATCTATATCTCCAACATCCCCTCAAACCAAAGATAATTCGGAAGAGATTAGCTTGAGTTTCGAATCACCTTGAGTTTGGAGAAAAGATTTCAAAAACGCTCAGGTGGCTATGTCTTCGTGAAGATGTCGGCAACCTATTCGGTGGATGGAATAAAGACGAACAACGCAACGAAAAACAATTTATCAAATGAAATGAGGAAGAACACCACCACGAAGAACAGATTATTTCATTTTTTTGCCATTTTACTTGGTATCAGAGCCATTATCTTTTGTGAAAGCATCCATTGAATCTAATTAGTAACGCCAATTTCTCCACAGTGGTCATCACGATCTAGCCGTATTGGCCGTGTCACCTGATTTCACCTTCAAGTGCGCAACTGTTTGAGGCTCTTCCATTGCTAATTCCGGAGAACAAGAAGCACCATTAGACTTGCCACCCTCAGAAGACGGATCTTGGAAAATTCGTTATCCAAAGGACGCCGGAATCCTCTCCGCGCGCCGCCACATCTTGGACTCATGGAGCCGCCATTTTTCTGTGTTGATTTGGACACAAAGACCCACCCACAAATCGCTGTCCTTCGGCGAGTCAAGCAGACATGATACAGAGATCAAATACTACCACTGAGCCTGAGCTTTTGAGAGTTATTTCATCCATTTCCATTGCTCATAACCACCGACTAACACCGCCATCAGCCTCCTGAAGCTCTGGCGAGTTGCCCCAACTCAACTGTATTGCCTCAAGTTGCAGCATGCGCCACCTCCGCTTTGATACCAATTGTTTTTTCTGGTCGAAAAAAAAAAACTTGGTAAGAAAGCAGAGGTGGCAAAAAACATGTAATATTCCGTTCATTTTACAGAAAGACTATTTAACGTGGCAAAATATCAATCAAAATCAATTAAGAGAAATATATAAAATCTCCTAAATATATCTATATCTCTAACAAAAAAAGCAAAATAATTTAAATTTAAACTTTAGATGAGATGCGAGCCTTAGACTAGTATATGTATTTGGAGTTTGGAGTGATCAAACGTGTGTTATCATTTGATGTCTAGGATCTTTCCAATCTCACGGTTAGATCCTTCAGATGCCTTCACTGATCTTTAGTACAGTGGCGATTGCGACGCTCCGTCGGGGAACCAAAGGTTGAGATCAGCCTAACCTGAAGCTCGGGGCTATGGTACGCAGGTGACCACATGCAACAGACAAAATCGCAGGACATAGGTTGGAGCATTTACTGTTTGCTTGTGTGCAATGGCGAGGACTCTGGATCTATTGTGAACTCAACAGTACTAATTTCACACGCCTCTCTCTAAACGAGAAAGTGTGGTATGTAAATGGAGCCCCCCCCCCCCCCCCTCTCTCATTCTGGAAATTTAACTGTGGAATTTAAATCAAAGTTTCACTTTACTTTGGCTTGCTTTCGTACAACAAATGCTTCATGATTGCATCTGGTAAATCATTTTCTAACAGCCACTACCAGAGCCAAGAATGATAAAAAGAGTGATGACCTGACCACCACCATGCATTAGGGTTTCAACAAACAATTTTTAAGTTTTCTTTTTTGGAGATCTTTTTTGTTTCTTTATTTTTATCTATGATGAATACAGAAAAAAAAAATTGTACTAAAGGGATGGTCTCTCTCCCACAAAGATGCACTCCAAAGTCCAGACCTAACTTTTTACCATTTTAAGGATGTTTTCTAATTTCTTTGATTTCTTACTTCTTCCGCTGCTCATGCACCCGCCCTCCCAAATGCTTTTGTAAATTTTGGACAAAGTACATCAAAAGTACCAAAACTTGATACAGGTAATGCCAAGAGTTCTAAAAGATACATTTAAGCGTCACTTAAGTGTTCCCTCACTTTCGATGTCTGCATCTCCTTGTGAAATAAATGCCCCCAATGCTTCAAAAAGAAATCAACATCATCTACGACGACCGGATTAGATTTAGGTTGCCAAATTGTCAAATAGACAACTCGAGCAATGACCTCTTTTCATATTTGATGTGTGGTTAATGTATTTGGGATATATATCATGCAAAATTCTAAATTGATTTAGTTGTGATAAATGACAAATTTATCTCAAATTAATTTTTTTAATTACCAAAAATTCCAAATTGATATATTTGAGACAAATTTACTTTCTATAAATTTTTGTTAAATTGGATTACTACCACGAAAAAATCACAAATGAGTACACATGTGACGAATGGAGAGTAAAACCCCAAACTAATGTATTCATCAACTGCCACGTGTTTGTCCGAAAAATTTAACAGCAATTAATAGAGAACAAATTTATCACAGGTATATTAGTTTTGGGTTTTTGATTGTCTAAAACTCAATTTGAGATAAATTTATTACATATATATCACTTTAAGATTTTTTGTGATATCAATCATGTATTTATCCGTGCCTCTTGCACCTCGGTGTAAGTTGCCTAGCTCACGCAATCAAACACCCCCCCCCCCCCCACCCCCCCCCCCGGGGGCGCCGGAGTTGCTTTATAGTCAATCAGCTTCCATTGAATTTATCCAGAGCCACCGACCTTTGATATCATCTATAGTGACTCAATAATCGAATTCGTGGCAACTAAATTACCGAAAGTAATACTCAAGTACGGATTTTAGAGAGTAGGTCTCTATTTGTGAATCACTTTACAAGCTCTCTTTCATTTTACGTAGGATTTCGACTTTCGAGTGTGAGATGGCCATCTCCTCAAAATTGACATATGGTTGTAAATTACTTTTTCATCTGACGGTGTGAGAAAGTAGACTTAAAAATTGCAAAAATTATCAAAGAAGTCCTAAAAATATTACACTCGTACCAATTCAGTTTTAAATCTTTCAATTTAATCAAATTAGTCTTAAATACGTTTTGCTTATTCAATCATAAATCTTTCAATTGTACCTATATAATCCTAGGCATTTTGACAATTTGTCAATCTAGTCATATAATTTTTACGATTTACGAATTTTGGTTAGAAATCGCTGACGTGGTAGCCTAATTAGTTCCAAATGTTCTATATGATATGACCAGTGCTAATATGAACAATTTAAAATTTTTCGAATTTTTTATTTTTTATTTGGATTAATATCAAGAAAATCTTCAAACTCGTACATTTATGCAAATTTTCCAAAACTAATTTGTTGACCATCAAAAACTCTAAATTGATACACCCGTGACAAATTTACTTGTCCGTTAATTTTTATTAAATTTTATCGTCAAACTACTAATTTACTATTGACGGAGGTAAAAGTTTAGAGTTTTAATTTTCATTTATCACAGGTGGACTAATTTGTGGATTTTTATGGTATTAATTAGGAATAAGTGGTTCCAAGTTCTATACAGGTTCCACTTGGAACCTAAAATCTATCAATTGAAACAGGTTCCTCATTTTTTTGTGAAACCTACTTTGTATACTTTGGAACCTAGAAATTACCTTGTTACAGATTCCAAAGTTGATTCTAAGATCTACCTAGATTTCACCCGTATCATTAATTAAACGGTTGTAGTGAATTATCATCTTTGATTATCACAACTTGTTACCACAGTTCACTAACCATAACTTATATTTAAACACACGAAAAATTTTAAACATTAACAAAGTAAAAATTTCAGTCATAAAATGAAAACTCAAATTAGTGGTTTTAGATTATACACTTATTATTCAACGCCATGGAATACCACAAGATCATATGAAGACATAAATCAAGAAAAATACAAAAACGTGTTCTAGATTTTAGGTTTCAAGTTTCAAGTTTCACCAAATTAGAATTCAAAACCCACTTATCAAAATAGGTTTCCCAATTTTTGGAACATTGAACATATCTTGCATATTTTGGGTATTGGGTTGTTGTCAAAAAATTAATTTTGGGTAAATTTGTCTCATATATATATATATATATATATATCAGTTTTTTATTTTTAGTGGTTAAAAAATTAATTTGATATAATTTGCCATAAGTGTATCAGCTTGAGGTTTTTTGTGATATTGACCCTTTTCTTTTTTCATTGTTTTTCTTCTTTTTCTTTCCTTTCTTTTTCTAATCCTCGGTCTGTGAGGGGTGTGACTCTCTTGCCCTTGGCTAGCCTAGGAGTAGGATAAAAAGAAAATAAGATATAAGCAAAAAAAAAATCAGAAAAAATTTTAAAAATAGAAAATTTGTTCATTTTGCCACCTGTGCCATGTAGAATGGCCGAAGCTGACTAAATTACCACAATAATACTTTTTTGCCAAAATTGGCCGAAATGACTAGATTTAGCTCAATTGAAAAGTTTAAGACTGAATTAGTAAATCGTCAAAAAGTTTAAGGTTTAGGATTTTGTTGGTAATTTTCCCTATAAAAATAAAATTAGTTTTTGACTTACAAACACATCTAAGTCTTAGGAGGCATAAGAGTTTTAGAACAAAATCTATAGCAATATCAAAAGATGTCCTATTAATCACCGTTTCGCCTCGATAATTGAATGTATCGCAGAATATGCATCCTATTTAAAATGGGGACAAAGAATGAAAGGTTTTGAGAGACCAAGGTGGCCACTTGATATTACTAATGAGGGTTATGATCACCAGACAATTGAATGTGAGCAAGGGGGCCTCCTTCCAGCCCCATGCCGAACGCTAATGAAGATAAAGCAGAACTGCGGCCCACTTGACATCTTGCCCTGGATGAGAGAGAGCTGCTCTTGTCTGTGCCGGACGTTCACGAGCGCAGCTAAATCTCAAGCCGCTCGATTGCACGAGACCCGCGTGGGATCCACAGCTCCGAAGGGCCAAGATCAAGCGGGCTCGTGAACATCCGGCGCAGGTAAGGGCTTTTCCGATGCTGAAAACGGGTCTCTCATCTCCAGGTTCAGCGGTAGGTCCACGAGGGCTGTCCATTAGGTTCTGATGGAACCTGGAAGATGCCCATTCAACTTTGGAAAACAGACATTAAAGGCATTGACATGATGTCTGCTTCTTGAGTAGCGCCAGGGCCTTTTGAGCGTGCAGACTTCGGGATTGAAAATGGTAGCTGTCTTGTCCTGGAACTTGCAGATTTTGTAGTTTGTACTCCTTGTGTTTTCTTCTACCCAACCTATGCAATATATATCCTTACTTCTTCTCTATGTATAGGACTTGAATCTGAGTCCATTTGTGATAGAGAACTAAAGGAAGATGTAGATCTTCTATATAAGCTCATACTTAAGATCGGAACTGTTCCTTCTTCGAATCGTTACTGTAGCCTAAACCAACGGTCTAACTTCGCCACTTTCGACTTACTACGGCGCAGGGCCACTGTAGAAAACAAGAAGGATGCAAACGAATGGTTATATATATATATTGATAATTACTTTCTTAAGTGAAACGTAATTATCAATTCTGGAGTTTTACTTACCATATTTAATTTGAGTATATCAATACTTAGCGGAGCAATTATTGGTTAATGAAATGTTCGAGCGTACTTTCAAGGGATGGAAGCGGGCCGGGCATAAGAGGGTACCAGACCCTCTTAGTCCCCAATGAGACGTAAATGGGTGGCAGGCTTGGAGTCAACTGCTAAAATCCTAATACAGCTTGGGGACGAGTTTGAGATTATATATTAAATGAAAAACATAATATTCAAACCCTATATTTATAACTATGACAAAACTGTGTTTCCTTCATATTCCTTAGGTTGTTGAGTAAATATATGCAACTATCAACTCTACTAGAGTAAACAGTGGATTTGGGAACTTTTGAGTTGCCCTTACTCTGCTAAAATTCTCGAGGTTGTTGAATTACAAAAAATTATGAACGCTAAGGACAAAATTTAGTATGATACAGCTTCTCTAAACGACGACCAACATTTTACACCTAACTTCTAATTAACATTGGTTCTTAGGATTTTGTGGTAGCTGATGTTAAATCCTTTCAATCTTAAATTTTGGACTTCGTGACTTTCTAATTTTGAAGATGTACAGTGCATGAGTTTCCAATAAACAATTGCATTTGAAAGTTTAAGTTTTTTATTATATGTTTGACATAAGACTATATTGTTTAGTCCAAAATACTATGGTATGGTGTATCCAACGGGAACAAATTACTTTAGCTAGGTATGTTTGGGATATTATATCAAAACACGTAACGGGTTTGGGACAGATTTGGAGAGTAATAGAAAGTTAATGGGATGAGTTGTCGCAAGCCCATCCCTAGCCCTCATCTAGCAACGGCAAGGTCAAGCTACGCAGCGAGGATTTTTTTAATAATAAAACTCGTAATTTTTTTAAAAATTACAAAAATTATCCAAGTTAGCACTGGTAGCATCATATAGGATGGCTAGTGTCCATGTTGGTGGTTCCAATCAAAATTAGCTGGATGGATTAAATTGGTAAATTATTAAGAGGTTTAGAACTAAATTGGGTAAATCAAAATGTTTGGGACTAAATTGACATAATTAGAATAGATTTAAAACTTTTTTTGGCAATATACCCTTAACGTTGTTGGATAGATGATCAAGCCAAGGCGCAATTGTTGTCGTTATTTGAAGGCCAATGTGTTAATAGTGCTCTATGTTCATGATGAGCTTCTTTTGTCTTTCACGTGTTTGCTTAGCATTTCTAGTTGTTGTTACCCTAAAAACAAAGGAATTAGGATCCCAATTAGCTACTAATTAAATGCAAACTACAAAGAACGCTTGTACAAATAGGTCTATCATGTCAAATACCATCCTTCTTCATAAAAGAGCAATAAAATTAATAATAATTCAAGTTTACGATATATAACCTGTTGGTTGTTTATTTGTAAAACAAACAAAAGGTGTTTTTTCTTGTTCCACATAGGAAAGTTGGAAGAAGATAGGCTACTTTATAAGTGTGAGCTTCTTCTAATTTATTAAAAGAAAAAAAAAAGAATGGGTTGTGGTTAGACCCCACAATACCCACATGTGGGTATGCAATTATTAGATGTACTTAGCATGCTTGCACGCCCGCAGTTCAATTAGCATTAATCCCTTATTTATTATTTTTTAATATTATTTCATACAATTGTCTTGTTAAAATGTTATATTTGTTCATTCAGTATTTTCAAAAATTATGAAATTCGGAATTTTGTTTAAAAAATTATTACTTTTATTGTTATTTTATTCCGAATTTTCTTGTCTTTCCAAGGTAACTTTTGAAAAACGTACCGGTTGACTTTGCAACATTTTCTGAAGTGTTGCACCTCCATTAATCACGGATGAGATAAGTATGTTTATTTTAGAATGGATGAGTATTAAATCTTTTCAAGTCTTCTTTCTCAAGCCATAGCTATCATTTCAATTGTTTTCCTTGAGAGATTCCAGAAAAATACTAAAATTGCTATTTATGGTGCGTTTTATGACATTTCTATTCAATAAAATATTGTTTTTAAGAAATAGTTATTTTCTATTTATATTCCCTAGAATAGTTTTTGAATAAAACTACGCGTTTGGTAATTGCACGAAATTTTTAATCCCGTAATAGAAAAATAAGAATGTGTTTGGTATGACCCACAAATTTTGTGGGTTAGACCCTACAATATCCGCACACGGGTATGCGATTATTAGACTCCCGCGGTTTAATTAGCATTAATACCTCATTTATTACTTTTTAATATTATTCCATACAATTGTCTTGTTAACCTTTATTTTATTAGTCAAAAGTTATATTTGTTCATTCAGTATTTCGAAATTTTGCTTAAAAAAAATTATTATTATTATTATTATTATTATTATTATTATTATTATTATTATTATTATTATTATTATTATTATTATATTTATGTCTTTTCAAGGTAACTTTTGAAAAGCGAATTGGTTTACTTTGCAACATTTTCTAAAGTGTTGCCTCTATTCCTCAAGGATGAGATAAGTGTGTCAAGTTTTGGAATGGATGAGTATTAGATCTTTTCAAGTCTTCTTTCCCATGTCAAAGCTATCATTTCAATTGTTTTCCTTGAAAGATTCTAGAAAAATATAAAAATTGCTATTTATGGTGCGTTTGATAACATTTAAAATAATTATTTCATAAATAGTTTTATTATATTTCTATTCCCTAGAACAGTTTTGGAATAGAACAACGTGTTTGGTAACTGCACAAAATTTATATTCTCAAAAAAAAAAATAATAGGAATGTGTTTGGTACGACCTACAATTTTTTTAACAAATTTTTTAGCTTTTTCTTTTTTTCCTCTCTTTTTCTTCCCCCTCTCAACGAATTGTGAACGGCAGATGGCGGTGGAAAATGTTGGCAACCAAAGGCGAGTGGTGAGCGGCAATGGCGGGCTGCAAGTGGCGATGGCGGACGTCGGCCGGTGAACGACAGTGGCTAGCGAGAGGCAGCAGATGGTGGCAACAGACGGCAAGTGATGAGAGGTGGTGACAAGCGGTGAGGCGAACGTTGGGTGGCGAGAAGCAGCGCAGCGAGGCTCTAGCGATCAATTAGAAGAGGAAGAAGAAGAAAATAGAGAAAATAATTAATTTCTAAAAATTGTTCCCAAGAACAAGAAACTACTTTTTTATATTTCTTCTTTTTTGTTTTAAATCTGTTCCATAGTCACTTTTCTATCCCGAAGAATGAAAAAAATTAATTGATGATGCTAAACGGATTTCTATTCTTTTTCTATTTTGAGGAACAAGAAAATAGAAGAGTAGAAAAATTAAAACATTACCAAATAAAGCCTTAATATTCTCAATCAAGATTTTGTTGTATTCTGGAAGATATTTGCTAATGATCATTAACAACTTTATGAGGCAAATAAATCCCTGAAGAAATTAAGGCAACACCTTAAAGTCCGACTTCATTGCTCAATCCAAATTCCAAGCAATTTTTCCCACATTAACCTAAACGGTGTGACTAAATGCACGTTTTTTCGTGGAAAATCACAGTCAACAGAATAAAACTCACCGGTTGGACCTTTAATTATTTAATTCAAAAATGATTAATCTTTTAGAATCGTGAAACCGGTGCTATTAGCCGATAACCTTATTTGCGTGAGGCGAGGCACGATTGACAGTGTGACAGTGAAACACTCATGAGCCGGGAGCTTAATAGCTTCATAACTTGGTTCGAAATGGTTCAATCATATGAGGCAGCCTCATACGCTTGGAAAAATTGCCCAGAAAATCTTAGATCTATTATATCAATTTTGTCAATAAACTTATGAACATTTGCACAAACTACTAATGTAGACCTTCAAGACAATTTTTGGCCTGACAATGTTGACGTAGCATTTGGTCATTGTCGGCCATCTTATATAACACGGTTGGCGACCTCACATGGACAAATCTAGATAAAATGATGCCATTTTTTTTTTAAATATATAAAGATGTTTTCCTTTTTTTTCTTTCATTTTGTTCTTTCTTGTTTTCTTTCTTTTCTTTCCTTTTACGGTTCATCTTCTCTAAATGAATTTGCAGCTTCTCCAATCAAGTCAAAAAAATATAGGTTCCTCCTTCAGCTCAGAACCTTAAGGGCCTGTGAGTGTCGCCTGGAATTACACAACAACGGCGAGGCGATGCGCGGTCTAGAGGATCGGCTGTCTCAGGAACCAAGGTTTGGTCGCAAGATCTGGTTGCCAAAAGTTGACCAGCCGAGGTTGAGATCTAGTGCAACAAGGATCGACCAGCGCAAGATCTTGTCGACGAGGGTCATCCAAATGAGATATGCTGTGATGCTCGTGGAGGTTGAGACTCACTTAGTCGATGGTTGCCTCTGATCGCCACGGATGCTCGCCTCTAGTCGCCGTGGCGACTTGGAGATGAACATTAGCAAAACAAGAAAAAAGAAAGAGCATGATAAAAGGAAAATTACCGAAAAAGTATCAAATATATTGTACCTATACCAATTCAATCCAAAACCTTTTAATTTAACTAATTTAGTCATAAACATTTTAACAATTTATCAAGATAGTTCATCCAGTCAATTTTAACCAGAAACCACTTACATGAATGTTGCCAATTCTGCGTGACATGACCAATGCTAAGGATGACTTTTTGAAATGTTTGAAAAAAAAAATTGATTTTTTTTTCTTTGTTATTCTTTCCATAGGCAATGGTCGGCGAGGACCCTCCTCTCTAGATTTGGCAAGGGCAAGGCCCCGTGAGGCCGCCTTGGCCTAGTCAAGGGCAAGGGTTGGCCTCCTCAAATCTAGCGAGAGGGGCCTTGCGAGCATTAGCCCTCACCCAAAAAAAGGCTAGCCCTTATCGGCCATTGTCTATGATTGATGGCCAGCAACTGGCCACCGGTGAAAAGAAAAGGGAAAATTCAAAAAAATATTTAAAAAATTATTAACATTGGTGCATTTCATGCCACCTAGGACCGCGGGTATTCACGTAAGTAATTTTTGGTGAAATGGACTACATTGGTAAATCATTAAAAGATTTAGATCTTAATTGGCAAAATTGAAAGATTTATGACTAAATTTAACACAAGTGCAATAGACTTAAGACTTTCTTGGTAATTTCCTTGACGTGAACATTGACTAGAGACCGACCAAAAAAAAGAACATTGACTAGAGAAAAAGAAAAGAAAACAAAGGAAAATTCACAAAATTAAGCAAAATGACATTGCTTTGTTTTCATTTGTCTACCTTAAATCGCTGGTCATTCCATATAGTACATCCAATAATGATTGTATATCATGTCAGCCATATCTTGCCAAAGAACTATATTGAAAGATTATAATTGAATTGATGGCTGCATGATAGGTTTAGGACCTTTAAAGTAATTTCCACCATATGCTTATTTGATGTGGACCTCTAGAATCAACCCAAAAGCCTACATCGGCTTGGAAAAGGATAAATTCTCCATCTTATTCAGCAGATCGTTGTCAAAATAACTATATAGATGTACTTGTGGTCCAAATAAATGCATATTTAGCTCCCAAAGATTAGAATTTTGCTAAAAATTTAAGAGTATTAACAGACCCTGCTGGGGGTACACAGGATTTTCGAAGATAGAGTTCTATTTCTGCAATTTGGGTCCTACTGTGTCTAAGAGTAAAAGTGCATATCAACCAAATTGTGATTATTTATATCATCTTTTCATTTTTTTTTTTATCCTCTTTAGCAAAAAGGCATGCATATCAATAAGTTTGTGCAACATTTGGTTCTATCTTCTCAGAAGCTCCCCTTGTGCCACAATGAATTAGTCGATTGCCCCGAGGCAAAACAGCCATCACATCCGGTGAAAATTAGTCCAATGCTCAAACAGCCTAGTAATGCATTGTAGATTTGAAGAAAGGGAAGAAGAAAATGCTAAATGCATTCTCTAGAAAAAGTTCAAAGAAAAAGGGTATTGTTTCACATTCTTGAAGATCAACATGGTGCTGCACGGTGCAGATATCAAGGATTTTATGGTTTCTTTTGATTTCATGTTGTATTATTGCAGGATAATTCCACTAGATTAGACTAATCACAAAAAATCAAAGAGGTCCATATAATCAAATTTTTACCCTACAATTATGGTAGATATGAGATACGAAGTTATCAAGTCAAATCGTACAGGGAGCGAGCGAGGGAGAGAGATAGAGGAGACGTGAGGAAGACATTTTGAACGTACAAGAGATTATGACATAATAATTTTTTCTATGACCTTCTTAACACTTGATTATGACAAATATTTACAATGTCGTAAATTCATATGACGACAATTTTACCCTCTAATTACGACGAAACGTGGTAATGTTGAACTGGCGCATGGGCAGAACGATAAAATTATCGGTAATAGGCTGTGGTGCGACTGGCGCCACGTTGCCTCCCATTCCAGCCACACGTGCATGTCCCCATGCATTGCTGGTGTTTAGGCAGACATT
Organism: Eucalyptus curtisii; assembly: GCA_017140595.1. Taxonomy (NCBI): domain Eukaryota; kingdom Viridiplantae; phylum Streptophyta; class Magnoliopsida; order Myrtales; family Myrtaceae; genus Eucalyptus; species Eucalyptus curtisii. The sequence goes on along the minus strand of CM029500.1, from coordinate 9,004,048 downwards.
GGCCGTGCAGCCCCTCTTAAATTGATATTGATGGATGAAGATGGCAGCTTTCCATGTCAATACCTCTCATTTTTTGTCAATTAGTCTCTCATTTTCTATCTTCATTCAGCTCAGATGATATGGTTCTTTCTCTTCCTGGCTGTTCCCAGAAGATTCTCTCCACACTCCCAAAGACCCCACTCGCAACATCCGGACGAGATCTCCCATTTTTCCCGAGATCGGTCCCCCCTTTGTTTTCCCTATTCCTTTGGTCTATCTGCTCGTACTGAAGTCGACACTGCTGCGCATTGACTTCCAAGCACCATACGGTGGTGGCAGAGAAAAGAAAACAAGTCATAATATGAATTTGTCCGATCAGGGTGCATGTTTGCAATCATGAGATGCAAGAACCAAGTTATGGGTCATGCCTATCTAGCCGAGGAGCCAGCTTGCCTGGATTGACACAACTTGGACTAAGTAATTTCCCCCGGGGTCCTGCGTGATTCTCAATGGCTGATATTGAGAATCGTTAAGCCACAATTGCTGGCTTTGGTATGAAACAATGGAACTTAGAGATTGCTCGTCCTCGAAGTTTGGTTCAATGTATAATGTAATCTCTTAATTTTTAATTTGTTAAATCCGGTCCCTAAACTTTAGCTTAATGTTCAATGCGGTTTTTTGAATTCTTAATTTGCTCAATATGATTCATGAACTTTTCATTTAAATTAAATGCAGTCTTTGAACTATATTTCAATAGTCCTCATATTAATTCAAGATCAAGGACAACATTGAACATTTTTATATAATTTATTGACGAAATTGAATATGTACCAAAAATTCATGGATTACATTGAACAAATTAAAATTTTAGGACTTAGATTAAAGTCCATGAATCATATTGAACAAGTTAAAAGTTTAAGAATCACATTACACGTTATGCCAAATGTTAAGAACTATTTGTATCTTTTTCCTTTGCTCTTATATCTTTTTCTTTTTTATCTTGTGGTGAATTTGAGTTCCGATTCAGTCCATGGTCGAAACCAGGTCAAAGCCTTGATACCGATCGATTCACAAAGCCAGTGTTATAATTTCTGGAGTGGTATATTCAGAAGTCTGATATTAACACTCGAGCAAAGATCATTTATTAAAAATTTGAAGTCATACTACACAACTTGCACCTGCTTCTTTTAAAACTTTCGTGCGGCCCAAATAACCCATGAGCTAGATCTTTAACCCCCATCTCAAAGATCGAACTTTTAGGCCATCAATCCAGCCGACGAGATTGACTACTCCCGTCGGCATCTCCATTCGGTGCCGGCGTCTCCATTCAGTGCCCCATCCATCCAAACCGTCGTTTCATGCAAACAAGGGTAGTTATGAAATTTATGACTAAGGTATCAATGGTTGAGATTCGTTGCTGTGCCAACTGAGCGAGGCATGAGATCCTTGTCCACCCAATCCAGTGCTTAGATAACCTACGGATGGAGCTAAAACTAGGAAAAGTCACGTCTTTTCTTTCCTCTCTTTGCTTCCTTTTGTCTAAAGCTTGGACAAGCAGTGGAGCATAAAGAGACGGGACTACAAATTTATTCACTGACAGATCTTGCGGCAAAGAGATGGATCGCCCGGATGAATAATGCACACATGGGACTAACGTAAGGCTCCACCGTTCCAAGAGCCGAAGGATATCGGTAGAAGTTCTAAGTCTGATAATCACCTAAGACCAGACATTCCAGCAAACTGATCCCCGTTTGGCCATCTCGGGGGTTCTCCCATGTAAACCATCAAGATTAACCATGGAAGACTGAACATGGACCCAACATGAAATGCAGAGCAACAACGAAACTCAAAAATGCCAGCCAAAACTAAAGGCCAATATGTTGCAAAGTTTCAAGGATGGGAATGAAGAAAGCAATAGGTGGTTTACAAAAATGCACGAGTGCAGTCAGAATACGCTTTGATATGCTCAGAACTTCATACATTGATGCTGAATGATCGATTCTTTTTTTAAATTTTACTTAGGTAAGAAAGCAATCTGGGAAAAAAAGGGCAAACTTGATGGGAAGTACACAACTTGCTTGCAGAAAGAGATATTAAGAAAAGTTTATTCATATAGAAAGTCTGCCGATCAACAGTGAAAAAAGTAACTCTAGGAAGAAAACAAAATCTTCTCTATAACGGTCTCTGGTAAAACAAAATGTCAGAAATCAATAACAAAACTCTAAGAATATAATTTCTTTAACCGAGATAATCTCACCTGAGTTGATAATCTATGAATAAACTATGGCCTTTTATTACCTAATGATGGGATAGGAGCAGGTCTGCAAAGCCATTGCCCAATTGGTGCTACAGAATGGTAACGTCTGAGCAAAGTTCAAAATATGGTCAGTATATCCATGGACAAGCTAACATGTGCAAGTAACTAAACTTGCAATGCTACACTGATTATTGAACCTGAGGGGACTTTCCCTGTGCCATTTAAGTGAAGGAACACTGAGTGCCAAAAAATTCCACCATGCTTCATTAAGGATCACTGCCAGAGATGCAATTCTTCTCTATAAGAAGCATTTGAAAGGCATTAGCGGTATCTATCAGCCCAATTTCTCTATAAGCTTCCAAAAGTCGACTGCAGTAAGAACTGTCAAAGCTTGTGACTGTGGCTTGCTTCCATTGGTCAATGACTTCTCCTACCTCTTTCATATGCCCAAGTATCAGATACGAAGACAGAACACACATAAAGTTTCTACTTGTCATCTTTTGTTTAGTCATCCTCCAAGATTTCCATATTTGATCAACTCTATCCTTCTTTCCCAGGCTAGCATGGAGGATGACAAGAAAATCATATGTAATCCATTCTCTTTGAGTGATTCCCTTCTCAGCTTCAACCAGCCCACCAGACTCTGAGTTCAAAAGTTGACCTGAGATGACATATATCCTTGTGAGTTGCCTATATCTCTTCCAATCTTCATTTGAGTTAGAATCCTGACTCATTTCATCTAATACTCTTTCAACTTCATCAATCCTAAGCATAGCAGCATATGAACTAATCCAAAGATTGTAGGTGAAGATATCTGGGGCCACTTTCTGGCGTTTCATCTCGTCCACAACTGAAGAGACCTTCTCTACCTGTCCAATTGACATGTATAACGTCATCATTTCGTTGTAGGTAAGTGCACTGAATGAGAGGTTTGAATCCTTCATTTTCTCATAAAGGTCCGCAGCTTTATCACTCATTTTTAAACTAGCATAACTGTGAAGAAGAGCAGTATAAGTTTCGCTAGTTTTCCCTGATGTAGGTAGACCTTCAAAGTAGCGCTCAGCAGCATCAACACCAAACACCTTTGTCATCAAGTCTATCCGATCAGCATAATCCTTATCTGACAACTCATCTCCCTCATTGGTAACCATCCATTCCGAGACCTGCATGGGCAATCAACAAAAAGGGTCAAAGGCTCATGCATTAGTTTAACAAAAATGAGGACAAATTCAAGAAGGAAAAATGTCTAATTCTATCTTTGGACAACAGACAAAGGGATCCTAACCCTCATTTTGCATGAAGTTTTTAAAACCAGCCTAGTAAGTGAACCAATTAAGCCACCAACATGGGGTCAAACCACTTCAACTAATTGAAAATTGGAAAGATTGTCAGTATGTATAATATTATGTGCACAATTACGAGAGAACAGATTCAGCTTGGTGGTTGGACACACAAAGGCTACACAAAAAGAAGTGGCATGGCGCAGGTCTAAAAAACAAATTTGGAGCATTTAGATTCAATTTACTCCTCTTGTCTTGTGATCGTTAAGCAGTTAATATCATGTTGGTCCAATTGAATAGCAAGAAATCTCTGACTCAAGACTAGACATTCAACTTAATACCCTTTTTAATAGAAAACCAGTTTGAACCACTTTTGACTTGGTTCAAAAGGCCCTGCTTGACCGAGTCATCACTAGTTCTGTCCAACATTTGACCATTGACAGTGAACTGGTTGAACCAAATTGGACCATGAGCCAATTCCCTGTCAATTGGTTGAACCGGCTAATCACTACACTTTTAAAAAAGTCATTGGTGTTAAACGAGTGGCAGCACGAGAAGCCTTCCTTCTCTCCCACCCTACCCAACTCCAAATATAGACTTCAAATTAAGGTCCTTTGATAGTATAAATTCAATGGAAGAGGTACTTTCCATTAAAATTAACAGTGTGAGTTTGATTGCTAAAACTAACTAGTCCCTGATATTATTCTCCCAACACACACATAGATAGAACTAAAGGGTGTTAGTAAATCTGATTGCAGTTAAAAGATTCATTTGCTCTACTGTAGAAATACCTTGGTGTAGGACATTGTCAAAATGAAAACATGAAATGCGTATAACAGTAGATTATCAAATGAGAGTTTTCAGCTTTGACTTAACATAATATTTCCTCCTGTCTATTGATGCAACAGAGATGTCATTCCTAGCACAAAAACAATAGCCTAGTGAGTGGTCCCCATCAGGTGCTCTACTAATTGAGTAGCCATCCACAAACTGCTAAGGCTTCTGTGTAGTTCTCATCTTGAGTTACGACTTGAAGTTTTTCAATGTGTAGCCAGAGAATTCTTTAGTTACTTTAATGGAGTCCGGTCATGACATAATCAGATAAGTTCTACTTTTTATTACCATATACTGGGTATGTTGCAAATGTCACGAATATGATCATAATCTCAAAAGACTGAGTGGCATCAAATGGCAAGTCTATGGTACTGAGCCAGAACTGAGCAAATGAAGCTATCAAATCAATGCAGTTTTTAGATAAGTTACTAAGGACGGTGACACTGACTACGGAATAGTGACAGTGCGTTTCTGCCTGGTAGTTTGAGTTTCACTGGAGAGCATAAAAACTCTCTGAGAGAACATTACCCAGTAATATCCTTCTGATGCCAATTGAACTGATCTTCCCTCTCATATTTCCTCCCCTCTGCTCTCTTCTCTTTCCCTTCTTGATTCGTATCCCTTTCCTCTTGTCTATGCACACATCACTCAGATCATCACACTAAAGAGTTTTTCCAAAGGCCACTTAGCCTTCTCCAGCCCCTTTCTACTGGTGTCACCATAAAGTCAGGTCTTCAAAGAAGACATCTATTACCCATTGTTTCACATTAAACAAGTTCCTCATTTCTTATTTCTGCATGTATCTATCTATTACATTAGCCTTTTCTAATGTATATTCATTTTTCATTGAATCTCTTCATAAGTTCCCAATGATAGTACAAAGCAGAACTCAACTCAATTACACTATTTTTTACCAAAAGGATTGAGCTGCACAAGGCATTGCCAGTCCTATCATTGCACATTGGATCTTTTATTATGCTCAAAACTACAGATACAAGGAAAAAGATGAAACATGTGAAAGATTAGACTCTAAAGAGCACAATTGTCGTTACTTTCAGCTGTTCTCTATCAGTTAAATTGTTCTGCCATAGATTATACACTCAGGAGCAACCCAGTTCTTCTAGATTCAATCAGATGCCTTTTCTCATCATGCTTCACTTAAATCAAACCAAATAATTTTGTACACAGACTTCACCTCTTAGCCCACACAGAGCATATCCATGCCTCTTTCAAGTAACAGACAGAATTTTTAACCATCATTCACAGACACAATCTATATATTAATTCAAAATGTTACCTTGATGATCAAAGTTCATTTCACTCCTTCAACATTTCCACTTCCACCCATTTCCACACCAACCAAACGACAACAGCGAAACCCACAAAAGGAAAGCAGACAAAGGACTAAAGAAACCCGAACCTCGAGAGCGTGCTTGTAACGCTGAGACTTCCTCAGCTCCTTAGAGATTTGCCGAAGCTCCAGAGCAGATACCTCATTACCCTCGCCGACCCATTTCTGAATAACGTGCGTCACGCTCCGCTTCGGCAGCCTCAGCCTGAAAATCCTGCTCTTCAAGTCATCGCTCCCTTCGACAACCACGGCATCCTCGACCAACTCGTTCCCCAACCCACCTGAAGACAAGAACCTGTGGGAACTCCATCCGTTCGCGGCTCCGAAGCCCTCGACGAATCTCGCTCTGGAGAACGCCAAGAATCGGTATCGAACAACGAGATCATTGAACCGAAAAGCTTGCGAGACGAAAAGGAATATTGGGTATGGCGGTTTCTGCTGCTTACCGTCTAAGCGAGAGGAAGAACGCCCAGAACCCATTCGCGGCTGGTCGCATACGTGCTTCTGGCTGCTGTTGGTGACTACTCCGACCACGAAGCACGAGCAGTCGATGTACTTCTGTGTTTTAATTCCGATTTTGGTCAATCGGTTTGTTCTTCATTTTAAGTTTTTTGAACCTTTTTTTATCTAAGTTATTGTTATTATTTTTTATTATTTTTCGGTTGAAGCATCATTTCATTCATTCAAAAGTGGTACTTTTTTTTTTTGGTTTGACGAGCATAGATAACAAGAGTCTAAACAATCCCAAAGAGGCCAGGGGGCTTAGAGAGCCAGTTGAGTTGAGAGAGAGTGTCCATTTTCGGTAGGCTATGATAATTGTCATTCTTGATTGGCTTCCCATGGGCAATCGGTTAGTGAGATTCTTGTACTTGGGCTAATACCGTCTAACTATAGATTTATTGTCAATCAAAATCTGCACATACAAGCCGGAGATCTTTCCCTGCTCCTGCTTTTCCTATATCCATGACAAAGCCTCCTGCAATGCTAGGGCTTCGGTCTCAAGTGCAGTGGAAGCTATCATCTTCTTCGCAAAACCACTTGTAAGAGATTTCCGGATTAGCCACAATGTTACTGCAACTCATTCTTGAGACCGTGTCCCAGCTCCGAGGTAAATACTTGGTCAACCCCTTTTGTCCATTTTTGTTAAATTCAGTGGCTACATGTTCACATTTAACCTTGAATCTAATAATTTCCTCAGTCTAGTTGCATAGGATGAAGAGGCGTTCCTCCTTCTAGCATAATTGATAAAGCAAGTCAGGTAGCACATTCCTTTTGCACAAATTCTCCTTCGTAAGTAGAGCATTTTGGCACATACTCCAAAAGAAAGATGTGGATTTTAGGGTCTATATGTAGTTTCCAGATTTTAGTCCATAAGGACCGGGGTGGCTAATATGAAGAAGATGCTTAATTTGTCTAAGGCTTTGGCTATATTGCAATCGATCTAGTGTACCCATGTTTAACTGTGTACTCCCCAGTTGAGTTGCCAACCCATACATGTATACCCCTTTTCAATTATGATCTAATCCGAATGGCTAGTATTTCTTTCATAATATGCTCATCAAATAACTCGTGTGTTCATTCCATGAACTTGACCCTTGGTTAATTAATTTCATTATTCTTTGGGGTTCCTCTCGGTTGACTAGGCCATAATGACTTCAAACTCTAGCCAATTTATTCTCTCTAATGCCAATACTCTCACCATTCTCAACCAACTGTTTAGCTTCGGAACTTATCATGTCTCTTGTCATAAGCAGGCTTTGCCAACCCTAGGAAGGGCGGGAACTCATTTTTAGCTTCGGAACTTATCATGTCTCTTGTCATAAGCAGGCTTTGCCATCCCTAGGAAGGGCGGGAACTCATTTTTGTTGTCCATAGATTGCCATTTGGCTAATAGATTCATTTCAAAAGCAAGCTCCATAGGGCAAAAGGAGATTATGCAAGTCTCCAAGCTTGTTTGCTAAGCATCACTTTGTTAAAAGTGACTAGGTTCTTAAATAAAAAAACCTCCCTCTATTTACCTTCCTTTGAGCATTTCCCATTTCTTCCAATGCATGCCGGACTTGGATGAGTTTTGCTTCGACCAAAAGGACGCGATTGTTTGTTAAATGGCTTTGCATACTAAAATGGGGATCTTGAATATCGACATGGCATACTAAGATAATGCTTATACCACTATTTTGATTAAAGTCTCCTTTCCCACTTCAGATAACAATTTCTCCTTCCAACCCTCCATTTTCATATTTACTCTCACTAAAATTCATGAGAACATTTATTTTTTAGATTAACCCCAGTTCGAGGGAATGCATAGATATTTCCCAATTTTCTCAATAATTGGAACCTCAATTCACTTGCCATATTACTTTTGAGATTATGAGGACAACCTGCACTGAATAAGACCCTAGATTTGTTTAGGTTGATAGCTTGGCTCGATATTAAGCAAAATTAGTTTAAAATGTTCGCCAAACTCTGTAGCATGATCCGCAAATAGGAGGTGGAAAATTGTGGGGCAATTTCTGTTTAATCTATTCTCTTTCAAACTTTCATCTTCTAATGCTTTCTTTGATAGGAACGAGAGCACATTAGCCAAGATTATAAAAAGGTAAGGAGAAAGTAGATCCTCTTGCCTAATTTCCTGAGATTGCAAAAAGTATTGTAATGGCTCCCTATTGACTTTGATGTTAAAAGAAACTATGGAGATGCATTGCTTTAGTGGATACACCCATTTCTCGAAAAAGCCCATATTCAACATGCAAGCACATAAGAAGTTACATTTCACTCTATCGTATGCTTTTTCCACGTCTAGTCTAATTTAATAATTGCATGAAACTTTCTTTTTCTCTCCTTAGTTCTCAATTGGCATAGGACTTCCTAGACAATGAAAATGTTGTCTTGAATTTGTCTCCCATTAATGAAGGCACTTTGTTTTAAGGCAATAAGATCCGGGAGCCGTAGCTTAAGGTGGTTCGCTATGTCCTTGAAAATGACTTTTTGAAGTTATACAAACTAATGGGTCTGGATTGAGGCATATATCTTAGATTAGTGACTTAAGGTACAAAAATAATATAAGTTTTATTAAGTCTACGGTCCAAGGTACTTGATTCAAAAAAGTTGTCGACTAGCTTATATAAATCTTGTTGGATTTCCTCCTAATGATGGTGATAGAACTAGTCATTCATCCTATCCGGTCTTGGAGATTTTGTTGCACCTAACTGAAACTCAAACCTCTTTCACCTCTATTAAGAATTCTAGCTCCATTAATGTTTCATTCATCCCGTCTTGGACAAGAGAAGGACACTGCTCTAACATCGAACGGAAACTCTTAATGCCTACTAATTCATATAAGGACGGGTAAAAACTAGCAATGTGTTGTTTCAATGCATTAGGCTCTCGACACTAGTTATCATATGCTTTCAGCATTGCAATCTTGTTTTCTTATCTTCTCTATATCATAGTGGCATGAAAATATTTCATATTTCTATCCCCCATTTGAGCTAGTTGATTTGAGATCCCATACCCCAATATAATTCTTGCCTTCACAATTTCTCAATATGCTCCTTAATTTGTTATGCCTCCCTTTTGCTGGCTTCCCCAACCATTTACTTTTTAAGGTCTCAAGCTAGCTTCAGGCATCGGTGAATTTCTTTTTACTCCACGTAATCAATTCTTCGATAGTCTTTTTCAATTTATTCTTGAGATCTTCTGGCTTATCCTACTAGCCACTCCAAATCATCTTTACTAGCTCTTTACATTCAACCTCTTTCAGCCAAAATGCCTCAAATTTAAATTTCTTTTTTCGTTTGGTCAAAGTTGGAGATATTGAAAGGAGAATTGGGCTATGATGGGAGCCTATTGATGATAAGGCATAAACCTCCGTATTATGGAACATTAGTCTCCAATCTATGTTGCATAGGCCCCCGTCTAATCTCTTCTTTACCAACGCATCCCCGTCTCTATTATTAGCCCCGGTCAAGGCACATCTCTTACTTTCAATATCCATAAGTAAGCAGCAATTTAGGAAATCATGGAAAGTGACTAGTTTGTAATTGTTCGCTTTCCTACTATCCATCTTTTTCCAATAATATAGGATTTCTTCAAAATCTCCAATACAAATCCATGGAAGGTGATTGATTGAGTATATATCATGTATCTCTTGTTACAGCTGAAGTCTTTTTTGGAAATTTGTTGATGCATGTAATAATGTTATGCCATTATATTCCCGCTATCTTGGCCCCTGCAAAATATGTCAATAAACTATCTTGAATTGTGTTCTATCCCCACTTCCACTCTATAATCCCACTATAATGCCAAACCACTTGCTATCCTTAAAGGATCAACTATCATTGAGTGTTAAAACTAAAGTCAGGAGGTGACTTTGTCCATTGCTGGTTTATGTTCCTAGTTTCCATCAAGAAAACTAAGTTAGACTTTTATTTGAGCAACTAAGGCTCTAAGGTGCTGGATGTCGGGGGAATGCACAACACCTAGTAGTTCCAACTTAAAAGTATCATTTATCTTTTAATGGCTTATAAGCGCTAACTATTAAAGCCCAATCCTTCATTCCATCCACCATCAAAATAGGAGTATCAAGCAATGTCTACTTGTTGCGAGATCAATTAAGAAGATTGTGCAAGCCAGATGAATTAATTCTTTTCTACTTCATCGATGTCGCCACTTTTTTGGACTTAAGTCCAATCTTTTCTTTCCTTGAGGTTCTTGCCGATTTGCCTTTTCTTGTTGGTTTAATTAGGACAATTTGAGTATCTTACTCATATTTATCTTTGCTCGAGCTTGACTATCCTACTAGCGGGTTGTCCCCTCTCATCTCAATCGAGATGACCATGTCCCTAGAATTTTCAGCTCCCTAGTCAAGGCCGGCCAGTCAATCCATCCATCTCCTTAGCTTTGGTTCTCGGCTCCTCTTACACCCCTCAAATTAGTTCCCATGGCATCTCTAGGATCATTTCGATGTCCTCAAGCTTAGGACTTTGCTTACCATAGAAGATTTTCTAGTAGGGACTCGACTTACGAACTTTCGCTCTCAACTAATGTCCGAATTTTCCAACAATATTTTCTTCCAGCCTCGACTCCTCATATGCCACTTCTTTATTATAGGTCATATAATGTCCTATCCGCCCATAGGAGTAACAAAAGTAATCCCGAGTTTGTTGTAATTTAGATCCTCTACGGTGCCCAATTTCAAAAAAATGGAAATGCCTAGGTAAAGCTGAGCTTTAGCAATCCTGTTTTGGTTATCACCTTTTGAATCTAATTTCACTTCCGTAGCTCTACATATTTTCCCCGCCACATCCCGAATCACCTGCTATGCTACTCTCCCTCAGGGAATGCTTATTAAGTGGACCTAAAATGCATAGTGTGTGAATTCATAACAATGCTCAAGAGCTTCCAAGTCTCCATGTTATAAGACTAATAAGTTGTTAAAAAGGACCAAGGGCTAGTTTTGAGAACTCTCTTTTTATCCTCAAATAATCTCAGCTCAATTAGCTCACACTCAACTGCGTTAGTCTTTCATGCTCTCTTCATTACGCTAAGAAAGGCTTGGAAGTTAATATCTAGCTTTGAGTATAATTTTCGAGTATAATTTTCGAAACATTTACATTTACTGCATTAAAAAATTAGGGTTAATTTTATCCCTATTTCCTGAGACAGCCCCGCCAATCATCCCACATTGAGAATCCAGTCCAGTGTTGACGAGATCCGAAGCCACCTCGTGAACTATCACAGCTCGCCATCGCAGGGTTAACCCGCAAGTCCACTAACCGCGGCTTGCCGTCCCGAAGAACCTGTTACCACTCGACACCGTCCCGACGAGTTGTTGCTACCCCTTTCCAAACCTCCATTTAGGTTGTTTATTTTTTTATTCTTTTTATTTTTTTTATTTTTTTACTTTCATCTTTCATTTACTTTATGTTATTTTATTTTATTTACCTTTTTTGCTATTATTGTATTATTTGGAGTATTGTGAATTGATTTTCGTTTTACATATAGGCATTATCGGCAGGGGTTTCCCTAAGAGTATTGTAATTATTAATTTGACCCTTAAGATGTCGGGTCTTTTTTTTAATTGTATTAATCCTTGGGGTTTGTTGATATTTTAAATTGTTGAATCAATATAATTATTAATTTGATCCGTAAGATTTCGGATCAGATTTTTAGTTATTTTGAACTCTTGTCGTGATAATTAGGGTTAGGCTAATCGTTAATTTGACTGTGAGACAACAGGTTATTTTTTCGGTTATTTTAATCCTTTATTTTGTTGATAGTTTAGATTTAATATTTATTTAATAATTACTTATCTTTTAGAAAAAATAAAAAAAAAAGTCAAAATCTTGAATCAAAGCATGGAGGTTTAACAAGTTAGACATGTAGGTTTAATAAATTAGATTTTTTTTAGGATTATATTTTTAGGATTGCATTTTTAGAGATAAGTTAGTTTTGGACTTAAATAAATTTTTCAAAATAGGATTTTATTTCGAATTTAGAAAAAATATAAAAATAGAAAAAAGTGCATTCATTTAGGTTGTTAGTTTTTTTTTTTTTTTGAATTGCATGTTTAATCACGTGTTAGTTTTAATTTCGAATTTCATAAAGAAAAACACAAAAAAATCATTGTGCATATAGGTTAGAAATACATGTTTCATTTTAAATTTAGATCATCTTTTTAGATAAATTGCATTTTAGATTAAGATAATGTCTTAGTTTAAATTAGGACTTAATATGACTTAATCCTTAGTTTAAATTAGATAGAATCTTAATCTAGCTAGATCATTTTTGCATTTTTTTCTTAAATTTCGAATTTCATGAAAAAATAAAAAATTAAATTCGCTCTCTGCATAGGTTAGACTCAATTTTTAGAATAGGTTGCATTTTTAAGAATAGAGATATCAAATGCACATCATTTAGTTGTTATTAGGTTCATTGAATTAGAAATGGCCCGTCATTAGAATTAGGACATTTTAGTTAATTCAGATTGCATATTTAATTATTACATGTTCATTAAGAAAACATATTTTGCCATGCCATATTATTTCATATCGATTAGAAGCATTGCATTGCATATGGACTATATTCTCGTTAAAAAAGTGAAAGCAAAAATTGAGTAGTTGCGTGTTAATTAGAAATCATATTTAGGGTTGCTCCTGCATTATTTCATTCGCTTTCTTGGGTATTAAATTGATGGTTTGTGCACTCGCATGATCGCCTCACACGTTAGGAAACTGAATTAAAATCAAATCAAGCTGCCTGCAAAACATTTTTGAAAAAAAAAAAAAAATGGTATCAAATGGATAGTCTAGTCCTAAAAATCTTGTCAAAATGTTTTAATCGACCTACCCTAAACATTTGAGTAATAATCTTTTGCATGTTAAAACCTTAAGTCGCGATTTGGTATGGGCTTGGGAGAGCCCGAGCTAAGCTTAAAGACTTAGTAGTCCATTAACCAATGTTTAGGTGGTAAACCTGAAAATTAGGTCGCAACACAACATTAGGTCACTTTTCTTTTATTTTTGGGATAAGTGCACCAAAGTCTTTTTCCTAAAACTTGTCAAAATGTTTCATTTGAGTTAAAAATGCTAACGTGGCATTTAAAATTAATTTTTATTTTCCACGTGGCTTTTTTTAATGATTTATTATTATTATTTTAACATTTTATCTTATTTAAAAAAAAAAAAAAAAAGAAAAATTTAAAAAAGAAAACAGTTCAAAAAAAAAAAAAAAAAATGGCAGGCCTCGCGGAGGGGCCGCAATTGTCACCGGAAGGGCCGGCGACGGCCGCCGCCCCGGGCGCAAGTGGCTGGCTCTCGCCCGGCCCGGGCGAGGCCTCGCGGCCTCGGCGAGGGCCGGCGACCCTCGCCAAGCTCGGGCGAGGGTGCCCGTCACGAGCCTTGAGCGAGGGCCGACGAGGCGTTGCCCGGCCGAGCGACGGTCGTCGGCCCCGTGAGGGCCGGCGATGCCTCGCCCGGCCGGTGATCGCCGCCGGCCCCGAGCGAGGGTCGACGAGGCGTCGCCCGGCCGGGCGCGGCAGTCACTAGCCCCGCGAGGGCCAACAACGCCTCGCCCGGGCCGGGCGACGGCCACCACCCCGTGAGGGCCGGCGTGCCCGGATCCGGGCACCCTCGCTCGAGCTTGGCGAGGGTCGCCGGCCCTTGCACGGGGCCGGCGAGGCCTCGCCCGGCCGGGCGAGAGCCGGCCACCCGCACCCGGGCCGGCGACGGTTGCCGGCCCCTCCGGTGATGCTACCATTTTTTTTCTTTCTTTTTTTTTTTAAACTGTTTTCTTTTTTAAATAAATTTTTTTTTCTTTTTTTGTTGAAAATACGATAAAATCAATAAATCTAATTTTTTTCGTTTTTAAATCTATTTTTTTAAATGAATAAAAAATTATTTAAAAAAGCCACGTGGGAAATAAAAATTAATTTTAAATGCCACGTCAGCATTTTTAACGGAAAAGGCTAACGGCGTCGATTTTAGGACTCAAATGAAACATTTTGACAAGTTTTAGGACTTATTTGCACTTTTTGCAAGTTTTAGGACTCAAATGCATTTTTGTGACAAGTTTTAGTACTTCTGGTGCACTTATCCCTTTATTTTTCTATAGAAATCCCTCCTTTTATCAATACAACATCATCTCTAAACCAAAAGTTACCTAGTTTTCTACAAAGAGCGGCTAAACGAGCATCATTACACCGCTCCCCTTCCACAGAAGTGCTTTTGGAAAAATGCAGCAAGCTAACTCAAATAACCAAAACTAGTAAGAGGTCGCAACAACAACTACTGAAAGTTGTTGATTAACTTGGGTATTTTGTGTTCCAATACGGCTTTGAACGTTGTTCTTAATCCTTAGGGAAATTCGTAATCATCCTTCTTCCTATTCTAATATAGCAAGACAATAAACACTAGGAGATTCGTTTGAGCAGACCAAAGTAGGTGGAAAGGTTGATAATATAGTGATGGATTAAAGGGGCTCAAATGTTAAGGTAGAAAAGGAAAGTGTGATACCCTAGAATGTCAACCATGATACGTGTTTCTTATAATATTATTTTCTATTGGAATGTGAAAACGTGATTAAACTTTTTTCAAAATCCCTTTATAAAGAAAATCGCACAAGTATAAAGAACGTATTTAAACTTCTTTATTTATACACGTTTCAAGTTCACCTCTCTACTACATTTCAAGTAAAAAGACTAAAGTCTGGATAAGGGTAGGAAAACTTATCTCCATACTACACTATATTTCCAAAAGTTTGCCTATATTAACGTCCATACTAAAATTATGGGTCGATAACTTCTCCTTCTATTGCATCTCCATTGTCAAAATTGAAGCTCCTCAAAGGACCGATTAACTCACTGTCAAGGTTCTTGTGCTAGGCAGCGAATCGAAAAAAGAATCCACTCCATGAAACCTCCTACATCAACCCACACAGTAGAACTACATTGGTATACTATTCTAAACTCTAGTTCAAGCACACTATCATAAAGACCTTCATAATGCATAGGGACTCCACAGCGTAAAGGTTGAGATGTCCATATCTGCAAAATAAAAAAGGAATGAGTTGAAATTCAATAAATAAAATATCTAGTTTTAAGTTAGAAGAATCCTAATATTACTTCACCTAGCACACACAAGTTAATGCATAGTAATTCAGTAAGTGTGATAAAAACATTATTAGACTTTATTTTTCCCACTTTTATTTACCAAAAAAATTGTCATTCAATAATATTTCCATCTAAACTCATGCATATGCACATTATGTTTTACACAGATAAACAATTTAAGCAATATTTGGTTCTACATATAACAAAACATTTTATTCATTAACTTTCTAGGGACATCATTTCAACTTTGAAGGATCTTACAAACTTCTACCACAAGGCATCTCGACTCTCAAGGCATCCCGAAACACCTCCCGAGGCAACCCAACTATCGGGGCATCTTGCAAACTTCTATCACGGGACATCGTCATGCACCACAATATAAGTGACAAAATCACATTAATCACATTAATCACATTCAAACCATAATATATGTATATTTACAAGCATAGTACACATATCTCAACTCAATTTAATGCACCAATCAAGTAACCGAGTATAAATTAACCTTTAGTCACATTCTGATCATTGAAGTTTGAACAGTCAATATATATATACATTCAAATAAGTACATTTTGAGTATGGATATTAAGCATATTATGATCCTTAAAATCTAGTTAATCAAATAGGTATATTATGAGCCTAAACCAGTAAGGCACTGTTTGGTAACCATTCTAATAGTGCCTGATTCTGATTTTTTGTTCCCAGAATCAGTTTGGGACGAGAATCGCGTTTGGTAAAATTTTTATTCCCTAAACACATTTGGACAAGAATTGAGAATAAAAAAAAATGTGATTCTCCGTCTGAGAATCAAACAAAGAATCAAAACATTGAAAGTCTCATTCTTCCCTTCCGTCATCCCGCGATCGCCATCCAACACCGCCCGCCACCGTCGTTCGCCGCCACCGGTCGCTGCCCGCCAGTCACCGTCCCGGTCCGGCGAGCTCGCTGTGCCGGGCGAGGTTCGGCGAGCTCGCGGAGGCAAGCCCGGCCATCGGCGAGGCCGGCCCGGCCACCGACGGGGCCGGGCGAGCCTCGCCGGCAGCTAGGCGAGGCCCGGCCTCGCCCGGGATCGAGCGAGGCCGAGCCTCCCCGGTGGCCAAGTGAGCCTCGCCCGGCCCGTCGATGCTCGGCCTCGCCTAGCCGCCGGCGAGGCTCGCCTAGCCGACGGTGGGCTCGCCGCGAGGGCCGGCGACCGGCCACATGAAGAAGAAGAAGAAGAAGAAGAAGAAGAAGAAGAAGAAGAAGAAGAAGAAGAAGAAGAAGAAGAATAGGAGAAAAGGGAAAAAAAGAAAAAAAGAAAAAAAGGAAAAAAGTAAAAAAAAAATTTAAAAATTAAAATAAATTGATTTGGAACAGAATCAATGAGCACGGTATCAAACGTAATTCTATTCTAGAATAAAAAATTTTGGACAATTACCAAATGAGTTTTTTACTCAGAATCAGTTCTCGGGAACAGAATAAAAAATAATCATTTCTGATCAGAATCAGTTCCCGAGAACAGAATCGTTACCAAACGCGCCCTAAATATATTCGGACTTAAAGTCTAAACATGCAAATGGGCACACTCTAGATTAGAACAATAATTATATTTTGGTCATAAAGTCTAAACAATCAAAATGGTAAATTTTGATTTGATAAAAACTTATAGAACAAAAGAACAGATTCAACAATGAACTAATTTACAAATGAACAAATTATAGATAGAATCAACAAATGAACATAATCAACAATGAATAAATTCATACTTTATAAAGTCTGTCTGAATTAATGAACAAATGTATCAATGAACAAATTCACAAGTTGGCAGATTTAATAAGTGATCGAATTCACAAATGAGCGAATTCAATCAAATGAGTAGATTCACAAATGGATAAACTTAGACTTAGTAAAATCTAGTAGAACAAATGAATAATTTCAGACATAGTAAATTCTGCTAAAGTAAATGAATAGATTTTGTTATTAGAAATTCTAGCAAAAACTAGTAGAACAAACATATTATGACTAGTAAAATTTTAGTAGAACAAACATGCAAGAGGTCATCAAAATAAATATGATAGAATGAATAGTTTTTAACTATTCAAAATGAAACAGAACGAAGCAAAACGAACATGCAATGGATTATTAAAGTAGAATGACCATTATTCTGAATGAAGCAAAATGAACATGCAATGGGTCACTAAAATAATTATAGTAAAACGATCAAATTCTGACTATCTAGAATGAACCAACACGAACATGTAATCATGGAGCAGCAATTTAAGGATTCTACTTGAGGTCATTCGAACATGACTAGACCGACCATCCATTCCTTAGGAACATAGTGATCTTTCCTTATCTTGACCCCACTAAGCGTAAGCCTATAGTCATCAACTTGTTCAAACCCGCACTATCCTGAAAACGGCTTAGTTCTATTGATTCGTCTCAGGAGTTCTAACACACAAAACTCGTAGAATTGTCCTAAGACAACGGTACACGCCTAATAGGTATGGAACCTTGCGTGGCCACATAGCTCATTCAATCCGACCACGTCCTTGACTAATCTCATACCCTTTCAATACTAGTCCCCTCGTGTCCGGGAAGGATCCACGCCTAGACCGGACCGACCCAAAATATCACCACCCATTGGAGACTGGTGCTGATTTCTCCAACGATCGACGCCGTTCACGGCCTTACAACCTGAAACCAATGCTGACTGTGCCAACGGTCATCGCGGTACATAATTCTACGAGTCAAGAATGGACTCAGCTCTAACCGACAAGAAGCTAACGTGAATACAATGACAACTCGACGCATTTGAGCCCAAATTAGTTGCTTTCTATGATGGAAACCCGAGTCACAGTAGCACCACATAATATAGGGAAATAGGACTTCCACTTGCCTTGAATCCGTGGCAGTGCGAGCTATGGTGCAAGCTAGTGGCGGAGCAGCGAGGCGACGTCAGCAGAACGACGGCGAGGTTGTGAGGTCTCTAGTCAATAGCGAGAATAAGGCAAGATGGTGGTGCGGTGAGGTGGTGCGGACGGTTGGCGTCGAGCAATGAGGCACGGACGAAGCTGTGAAAGCCTTGGTGAAGATGTTTCTTTGTTGAAGGTGTTGATGAGCCAAGGAAATTGTGTGTGGCAAGGGAAAAATGAGAGACGGTCCTCTCTTCTGCTTCGGCTTCTCTGCCTGTTGATTATATTGGTCAACAATCTTCAGTTTTGTGGCAGCTCATAAGGGAGACGTGTGGAGTGGACGTGGCTCCCTTGCTGAAGTCCCCTTTGCCACTTTGAGGAAACCGCAGCAACATGGCTGCAATTTTGGGTCAAAGTCTTCCTTTGTTGGCAGCTGAGGAGAAGCGGTTGAGGGTTGACGTGGGTGCTGGTGGTAAATTTTTGTTTACCATGTGGACAGCTCAACCGGTTTAGCGAGGAGGGAGTAACGTGGCTGGTTCTTAGGGTCGCTTTGCTCAATTAATAGTCACGTCTTCCTCCCTTAAACAGTGAGTTCCCATGAGTTGCCCAATTGACCAAAACGTGGTCTAGCGGCTTTGGGTGTAACGTGGCTACGAGTGGTGAATCTCAATTCACCAAGTTGATAGCTTGAAAAAACTAAGTAGCTGGTGTGACGGAGACGTGACGATGAGGTGGTGTCGTGGGGATGTGATGAGGCGTGATGGTTCGGGGGAGGTGACGGTGGTTGCGTTACGGTGGCCGTGAGTGGCACCAATAACGTAGTCCGATGACAAGCTTGTCGACGCGGCATGGACTATTAAGTATTCGAGGTTCAGGCGAAGTCCGGATATCACATATAATTTGTTAAAATCATTCATTGTTCCAGTTTGACAATTAATAATTTCTTCCCCCTTTATTATTTTCATTATTTTTTTACATATTTACATTTTGACCCATCATTTATTGAAATTTTTAAAATTAACCTCGTGAGTTGGAATTGTGTATTAGAATTTCGGACTTGCATATCGGAGCGTGTCAGAAGAATTGACCATGTGTCGAATTTTTGGACATTTGTTGACTGCGTGTCGAAGTGTCATCCGATACTCCAACACAACATGAAAGCTTATGGAGAGTGTTGGTACTTCCTACTATATAGGAGCCTATTTACATTGTGGATGGAGCACAACTTTTGTTAAATAAAGAGTCTCTTTTGAAAATTTGTTGGTGCGTAACGAAATGACATTAGAATTATCATACCATTACTAGGAAAGTTACATGTCATGTCAATGAAATCCTCTGTACTCTCCTTGACAATCACCGACACCTCTTCATCCGACATAACTCCTAAATCCCAATCATTTCCTCCAGGTCAACCATCACTAACAACTGAAAAAGAAGCATCTTCTTAACTTTATCTATCATTGCTCTTCTATTCTTTATTTTTATTAAAAAAATAATATCGGATCTTTTTAAAGCCACGGGAGCTCTAAGATGCTAGAAAGTCAGGGTAGCACCCAAACCCTAACAATTTCAATTCAAAATCTCCTTATATCTTCCAGTGGCCTAATAGGGCCAACCACCAAAGCTCATTTCTTTTAATTCATCCTTGACTAAGATTAGAGTCCCATGTAGCTGAGTTTCATCTACAACATATAGACCTCCCCCTTAAGAAATATAGGGGACATCCCTCCTCATCTTCTTTGTTATTGGAATTTTTCTTGCCTATCTTTGAACTTTGGATTGGGTGTTTGGAAGGTGATTCCGTCCATAGAGTATTCGAGAGCAAAAATTGAGTTCCTTAATGCCTCTTTTCCTAAGCCATCATAATCACTACCTTTCGACCTTTATCCTTCTATTTCAAATCTCCTCTTATTATACTTCCATAGGCTTGGGTTTATTGTGATTTTCTATAACAGTGGGTAACAAATCCTCCATCCTGGTCCGAGGTCTCCAATATGATTTTATCCTCATTTCACTCCAGGAAATCATTTCCATCGAATAGTTCCATAAAGGACTAGTCTCACGTTCTTTCACTTTTAGTCAATACCCTTAATTTCCTACACTAATTTCTTTAACCTTCATTTTCTTTATAGGGCACTTCCTTACAACTAGTAGTAAAATGACCCATCCTCTCACAAGATTAACAAAAGTGGGGAAGATGTCCATACTTGAAATCAATTCATACTTGATCGTCGTTGAAATTCACCACCAACCCGAACATGAGTGGCTTCGATAAATCTAAGAGTATTCAAGCTCTCTCCACTTTACATATTTTGTTTTCTTTCACTTCCATCTTTATTTCTAGCACATTCTTAATCTTAGAGGCCACCTCCTACATCATGTTCTCGGTAATCCTTACTAAATACAAATCATGCACTTGTACCGAAAATGCACAAGGAGTGAAAATATGATGATGGATGGATAACTTAGGATTCAGTTTTTGGAGGATGAGTAAATTGCTTAAGAAAGACCTTGAGTTGCTTGCCAATACTTTTTTTTTTTTTTTTCGCTTTCTAATCGAAACGTGTAAGTAAATTGTCCTGATTGGAGCTAATCACTCACTACATTTTCCATTTTCTAATTCTTCCTCATTGTAGAAAGGATTGCTTGAAAATTGACATTGGGCCTAGAGTAGAGTTTACCTAGCAAATTCAAGTTACATTCATTCATTTTCTCCTAAGGAATTTTCTGACATACATTGGCTACGGGATTCCTAGACCACATTCTTCCCATATGTCTACATATGGTAGCTAGTTTGCACTCTTTAAACCTCTTACTCTCTCTATTACTTACTATTTTGCTATAATAAGGATATCACTTCTTTAGAAAAACAAAATAGTAGAGCAACTGAGGGAAATGGCAGCCCAATCTAAAATGAACATTGGCAATGTGCAATGGAATAAGGTATAGCTCCAATGCCCTACTTGAATTAACCAAGATCTAGCTTAAAAGCATATTGGGGTAGTTGCTGAAGTGGAAAAATTATGGATGAAGGACGCTCTACGACAAATCGACCTAAATGATTTAGGGTTTAACATGGAGGGGGTTAAATCTAGCATTTTAGGGCAGAAATTGGGTGTAAGAGAATGGTTAAGTGTCCACTAAGAGGCAAAAGAAAGGAAGTCTAGATTGTGTCTGGCCATGGGTTTGGGGTAAATGTAGTATGGATTTTGTGAGTGAATATTGAAACAGCTAAGAGAAGATGCATTTAGCGATGGGAATGGGTGCCGTGGGTAAGGAGATGGAGTGTGTGGATGGACTATGAGATCCCGAAACCACCAGCCACCCCGACCTAATTCATGATGAGCCCACCAACTTCCTAGCAAAAGTTTTAGGACAAATTATCACCATAAATATAGGTCACTCTCACAAGGAAAAAGGGAAGACTCTCACGGGGGAGAGAGAGAGATCTCCAACATAACTTTTTGCCTGTTGATGATGCTGTTCATCGAAGCATGTGAGGATTTTGGTTATGGATTTTATCTAGCCCCTTTTCTAAATCTCATTTTTACTAAATGTACATCACAATTCTTGCACATTGTTACCTATGGAAAAAAGCACAAAAAATGTCATAAATCTATCGGATTAATACCAATTCAGTCATAAATCTATCAATTGGATCAATTTAGTTATAAACATCTTCATATTTTGCCAATTAAGTTCATTCGACCAATTTAAGTAAGAAATTGCTGATGCAGATGCTAGTTGTCGTGTTGGTGCTAACATTAACAATTTTTAAAATATTTTTGATTTCTTTTCTTTTATTTTTGTTTTTTCCTCCGTGGACAGCAAATGTCACTGGAGCTCGCCGGCCATTAGGTGAGGGTCACGAAGCCCTCATTTGACCTCATCGAGATATGGGTGATACATAGGTAGCTTACCCACGCCATAGCTAGTGGTGAGCGAAGGTGACCTTGCCCTAACCATTGCTAGGTAGTTGCGGACGAAGGTGACCATGGCCTCACTAGCCATAAGCTAGGCCGCCTTCGCTTGCGGTTGGTAGGCCATGGCGAGGCTAGCCTTGCCTAAGCCCCGCCTACATCTAGGCAAAGGTTGTGACCCTCGCCTAGTGCTCGGCGAGCTCTAATGACCCTCACCCGCCACAATGGAAATAAAGAGGAAAAGAGAATAAAAGAAAAACGAAAAGAACAAATTAATAAAAAAGTAAAAACTTAAGAAAAATTATTAAAAATTAATAATAAATTGTTTATGTCATCGCCGGATTGCCAGCCATGCAACGTAGGATGACCGATATCTATGTCAGCAATTTTTGATCAAAATTAGTTGGATTGACTCAATAGGCTAAATATGAGAATAGTTAATGATCAAATTGATTCAATTGAAATGTTTATGAGTAAATTACTACTAATGCAATTGGTTTAAGACTTTTTTGATATTTTTCCCACTGCCTATGTTTCAAAGCTACTTTAAGGCTACTTTTAGGTTCGTCTAAATTAATTGATCAATCACATTTTGTTTTTCATTAACTAATTATTTTAGGCCATACAAACAACCATTTTTAAGAAAATAGTTTGTAAGTCATTTCTTTATTGCAAAATAAATGGAGTCTTAATTTGCGGGTTTCAATTTCCCAAGTCTCATATTCCTTTAATCCTAAGGATATTATTAGCTATTGCTAAGACCATAGCATGGTGTCTCTGTATCTGTACCATAACTTTTCTTGGTCATATGCTCGAATTGCGAGTCATATTAAATTCGAATGAGGGCCCATAAACCAAAATTATATAATTCCAAGGTACTATATTGAAATCTCAACTATTGCAGATCACGAGCGCTATAGTGCAATCTTTTATTGCCCCCCACCCCCATGTGCACATAGTTATAGCTCTACAACCGTCGGTGACTAGACCAAAGCTGTCTCCATTTATTTCATGAAAAAATGAATATATTTAGAAAGTATTTTTAAAAAAATATAAATCATATCTCTTGAAATAATTGATCAATGAAGTTTTTTCATTATCGATGATAATTTGTTCGCTTAACATTTACATGAATGATGATTTTTTTATTAATTTATTTTCTTAAGTAATACAAGTGATTATTTTATAAAAAATGTTTTTTAAATTATTCATTTTCCTTCAAACAAACATGCCAAGACTGTGGGTGTTTCACATGAAGTGGGTGATCTTAGGTATAATGTAAAAATGTACTTTTTGAGAAAATATAAAAGTGAGACAAATGCACTTTTCTTCTAAATGATTAAATAATGCGACTTACTAGAGTGCCACGAACAAACATTCTTAAGATCGCAAAAGAAAAAAAAAAAACGAGATAATTAAATCAGGAGTCCTAAAAACTTGTCTCGATTAGATATTTTAGCCCTAAAGATTTTTTTTTTTGTCTATTTATGTTTTAGAATTCACTCATGTCGTGCATCTCAGAAATTTCATAAGAGCCATTTTATTTTTAATGGTCGGAAATACCCACGTCTTTTTCTTTTCTTTTTTTCAATCAAAAACCTTCATTAGCATTCCGTCCATTGTACCGTTAAAATGAATATATAGACGAGCCCGCGCAAGAATGTGTGAGCATTCCATTACCATTTTGGCCGCTGTCCTGTTAAAATGAGTCAAGGCACCTGAAATTTTTTCAGGTCAGATCCTGTCATTCCTATCATTCTCCACGTCAAATTTGCTTGACAATTGTCTACTATGTGTGTCAACATGTATTCATCTTAACGGCTTACCGGATTGAATGCTAAAACTTTAAAAAAGGTCATGGTACCGTTTCAGAATTTCTAAAGAGACGAAGATTAGTTTGAGTTAAATGTTTTGCTGTCATGCGACATTGGTTTTCGAGTTTTTGTGAGACAAAATTTCGTGGCATGATTTTCTTTTTCAGAAATTAGAAAGAAATCAAGTGAGATTTTCCAAGTTTCATAATATCTTAATTTAGAGCAAGCCTTTGTGGCCGGTACTTCCTCGTTTCTTTTGATGAGAAACGTGAAATCTCGGAAAATTCCAGAGGCTGAGTCATGATCATCCATACTTGCACGTGACATTAGTCCTAAGGATATTATTATTACCTATTCCTAAGGCTCATGGTATCTATAAATCTAAAGTTAATTTTTACTAAAAATTCCAAATCAATACAATCATGATAGATTTATCCTCCATCGGTTTTCGTTAAATTTTACTATTAAATTACGGAGTTGAATGACATGTGTTAATTGACAGATGTACCGATTTTGAATTTTACTCTTCGCTTGTCACGGTACGAAGAATAAATTTGTCATAAATTTTGAACTCTTTGTTAGACACTAGTGAAGGGCTCAAGCCGCTGGGGTCGTGTGGTTCTACGATTCTAAAGTTGAGATTGCATGACCTTAGGTAGCTGTCGCCTCAGGTTGCAAACATAGGCGAGGCTCGCCGGTGATCGGATCAAAGCTCGCCAGTGACGTAGCGTGAGGTGAAAATGGTGAGGGCAATAGTGAAATTTCCATACTCGCCCCGCCTTTTTATGGTCAGGTTGTAGAATTGAGATGCATATTAAATTAGTACGAGGGCCCGTTAATCCAAAATTAAACAATTTTTAAAGTGGAATATTGAGATCTCAAGTTCTCAACTTCCGAAAATCACGAGATCCGGAGCAAAACTTTCCCGCTCCCCCATGTGCACGGAAGCTGTAGCCACCGCCACCGTTCGCATGCCGTGTAGTTTTGGATGCTTTGATAAAAGGCTGATCGATTCCGGGACCGGAAGTCAGAAAGCTATATATTTTTTGCCCCCGATTCCGGATTCCGCCGGAGAATTTGTTTTTTCTATTGGTTCTTTTTCTGGGTTTCATTCTTTTCTGCAATATAATGGGCAATGAAGTGGTTTGAAGTAAAAAAGATGAACCAGGGGGGTGAGCAAGGATTGTGGAGGTCGAAACAAGTGAGGGCGAGCTGCGAGAAAGAGAGAAGGCGGGTGAGTTACAAGGGAGAGATTGAGTTTAGAGAAAATAAATAAACGAAAAAAATGCCAAGAGAAAATTAGAGTTTTTATGCTTTATGAGATCGGTTCCAAATTCGATCCGATTCCTAGGTGATTTTTTACTTGAAATTGAGAATCAAACCGGTTTCTACCGGTTCCAAAATTTGGAATCGAGAAGTGGACCAGTTTTCAAAACGATCGGTTCACTTTCAAGTAAAATCAATTCAATCATACAACTCTAGCTATATGGGCCTAATGAGAGGACCTTCTTGTAAATAAATAACAAGCAAAAAAAAAAAAAGAGGATAGTGAAAGCAGGAGTCCTAAAAACTTTGCATCGGCTAGATGTTTTAATCCTATAGCACTTCCTTCTTCTTCTTTTTTGTGTATATAAGTATTGAAAGTTTTCACATGCGGTCCATCTCACGAGTTGGGTCAGATCCACTTTTTTCGTGGACGGCAATGACGACGTGCTTATTTTTTGCGTCGGTATCATTAAAACAATTCGAATTAGTACTACCTGCATACACATTTACTCGAAAGTTGATTATCCACTCAAACAGAAAAAAAATTTAAATTGGTGCACATGATACATTAATCTCAGATTCGTTACCCAACTCGAATTTACCCTATTTTACAATTGTGTTCCAATATTTTTGTTAAAATACATGTGTCCTCGCACATATCCCTCCGTTGAGAATCCATTATATTAACATTCCATATCCAACATTGCGTCTTGCAGTCGTCTGCCACACATGTTGACACGCCATCATTTCGACAGGGTATCCAACAAAATGCTGACAAACCAAAATAAATCTTGGGCCATGGTCAACAGATTAGGATTTTTGTATTAAACAAAAATTAATTTGAGATAGATACGTCACAGGATGGGACCACAGCAAAAATTTCAATCACATCAATTGGTTTTTTTTGAGAAAATTCCCATGTGATTTTCTTTTTTCAGAAATTAGAAAGAGAGACCTATTGTGATTTTTCCGGGGTCCAACATCAAGACTCATCCTTAATTGCATATTCAACACGATAAATGGTCCCCCGCGCGAACGATCCCCTCTGAGCTGCTGCTGGTACTTCCCCCTCTCGTTCTCTCTGACGAGAGCGAAGCGTGCGATCTCGTCGCCATCCGCCCTGTCCGATGCCTACGCAGTTCGCGTAGGTTTCCGTCCCACGTTGGTTGTCGTCTTGTTCTTCTCTCTCTCATCTCTGCAAAGTTTGCATCTTTGTGGGGACGCAGTAATTTAAACGAGACGGGACGGGCTCTTGCCAGCGTGGGTGGGGGGTGGTTGGCTTTGGTTGGAGCTTTCCGACCTTTTGTCGGGCTCTCTCTTGCTTCACGAGGAGGAGTATAAAGAACCCATTTGAGTTTTGTCCGTCCCTCTTTTCGTCCGTTTCTTGAAGAGCCGTGCCGCCACCCCGCTGCTGCAACAAGGAGCGCTGACCGCGGCCACCCATCTCCCGGTTTTCGCTGGGCTTGCGGCGAGAGCCTCGCTGGGTTTTCTGGGGTGTCGTTTTTGATCCTGGGATCAGGTGAGAACGGTTGGATCTGTTTGCATTTTGCTCCGGATGGGTGTTTTGCTTCGATGGCTTCGTTGCTGATTAGGAATGTCGAGATAGAGGATCGTCCGTGACCCGGAAGCTTGCAATGTGTCAATGCTTCGTGTCGGCTCGAGAGGGAACTTATTCTGTTTCTGATCGGTTCTGGGTTTTGAGGAAAAAGTGCGTTTCTTTTGAATTGTGGGATGCCAGATCGTCCGGGTTCGGCGTCCGATTCTGTGAATCTGAGCAATGGGCTTGAATATTCGGCTTGTGTTCGCTCGCATTCCTGATTTTACCCCGTGATGCGGGTCGAAATACCCGTGTGTCAACCCGAGCTGGCTTCCGCGCATTGATTGCACGTTCTCCGCCCACGTTTACTAGTTAATTCCAGGCTTTGGACAACTGGGAATGGACCACCCTGAGTTGGTCAGCGGTTCCTTGAGCCCTTTAATGCTACACAGGAACTGTTCCGTGCTGATGATTGCCACTTGACCAAATGAATTATGTGCCTCTTACTCAATTGACCAGTTTTTATTATCCTCAATTGAGTGTGCTATGAGCTTTGAAAATGTTTCTTTTTTGCTTGTTCCATAAGTATTGTACTCCTCCCACGCTCTTCTGTTCCCATCACTTCAACGAACTATTTGGGAGAAATGGTAAGGCTGCCTGTCAATGTTGTTGCGACTAATTAAAAAATATGATGCAATGCTGCGCAGTTTAGCTGTAGCTGTTCGATTTAATTAAGTCTCCTGTATCTTTCTATATACAAAGGAGTATTCTTGGGGGAAGTTATACGAAAAGAATTATTTCAGGGTTGTGTGGTCAGATGTCACTCTCTCAAGAATGCATGTTTTATTTTCTTTTCCTTTTAAATTCTAGTAAATTGCCCTCTTTCTTTCTCCCCTTTCACGTGGGTTATGTCCTTTTCTTACTAAAGTTTCTATTATTTGGAAGAAAGAGTGCACCTTGGACAATTCTGACGTTTATCATCTGGACATCCCTTTAAAGTCTGTCTTTCCTCATCCTTTTCGTCTGTTATATATTTATAATTACTCTTCAAAGAAATTGTGCAACTAGTTGGGATAATTTGATCGGGTTATAATGTCCATCTAAGTATGCATTTGAACCTGCACACATGAAACTTACTGATTGTCAAAAAATTGTCTTTCCAGCATGCAGAAACGTGTGGTGCCCTTCTCTAGCATATATAATACTTGAGGGGCAAGTGACTAGTTATGCAGATACTAATGCTTGATAATAATTTTATGGATGCGATGAGATATCTCGAAGTTTTCTTTGGTTTTTCTTTCTGTGTGTTGGTAGAAGTGGAATGATATAATTAGGTAACTCAACTGTCCTCAAATGTTTGTGAATTTGAAACAAACCTGTTTGTTGTCATGTCCTTCACTTAATGGTGATGCTTCCTTTAGGATGTGGAAACTGAAAGTTGCGGAAGGAGCAAATCCTTGGCTAAGAAGTCTGAACAATCATGTTGGTAGACAAATTTGGGAGTTCGATCCAAATTGTGGATCCCCAGAAGAGATTCAGGAGATTGAAGATGCTCGTGCAAACTTTTTAAAGCATCGGTTTGAGAAGAAGCACAGCTCAGATTTGATCATGCGAATTCAGGTGAATCTCCACTTCATGTAACCTTGATAAAAGTATAGGTTGTCATGCTCCTTTTGCTGGTTGTACCATTTTGATGTAAGAAGATGCTTTCCACTCTAGAAGAAAGGAGTATGCACGCTACATATGTTTTGGAAGTTGAAACTTTTGGACCATTGACAGATGAGAACTTTTTAGTCAATGACAATTTCTGCTGCTGCAGTTTGACTTTTGCAACAGAAATAGGATTGTGCTTTGTTGCACAAATAGTGCTTAGCTACTGCAATACTCTCTCCGTGAGATTCTGTCTACTCATAAGTTAAACTAAAATGGTGTTATCATTTTGATATGTTTATTTTCATCAGACGGATGTGTAGATTCTAAATTGGAAATTTGGAATGATGGCAAACTTCTATCCACATCTGTATGAAGTTGGTTTTTGTTCTGATAATTCAGTTGCCAGTTTCTCAATAATTATACCGTTTCTTTAATGCCAAGATGTCTCCACATCCATGTTCAATTTCTGGCCTCCTTGGAACTGTTTTCCCCAGCTTCAGCCATGTGAAGATTTAGATTTCCAGTAACAAATTCCTTATGGACAGCTATAATGAGAAGTTTGTCCCGGCCTGGCTATGGATAACTTGAGTTACGTTGGTCTGAATATTTTGTTGAGCACATGGAATCTTACAAAATAGTCGCAGCACATCATGATCGACAAAGATAAATTGCTTGTTAGATTAAACTAACCAGATGTAGTTAATGATTTTGGCTGTTGCTGTAGTTTAACCCTTCTAAGGAAGCATAGGATAGAACTCTCCTCTTATTCATTAACTAATGAAAGAATTTTCCCATGAGAGGGACGTATATTTGCAGTAGGTCTCTTTTGGATTCTTGCTGACTTGGCTGTTAATACATCTTGAGATATCTGGCCCTTTACAGAAGTGCTTGCTTATGCTTTATTAGTGATGGTTCTCACTGTTTTTACCTCTCTAAAGTTTTAAAACAAATAAACTTAGTCAGGTACTTATGCTGTAGTTCAGTTCTATACTTATTTTTCCCTTGCCCTCTAATCATTCAGTTCCTTCATGAGATTGCAGTTTTCCAAGGAAAATGCAGGCAATGTAGTTTTACCACCAGTAAAGGTGAAAGACTTGGATGAAATCACAGAGGAGACTGTAATGCACATATTGAGAAGGGCCATAAGCTTCCATTCAACTCTTCAGGCCCATGATGGACACTGGCCAGGGGACTATGGCGGACCTATGTTTCTCATGCCTGGCTTGGTAAGTGCTCATTCTTCCTGCATTGGAGTTTATTTTGGAGAGGGTATATTTGATCACCTCATTGATTTTGTCAAAATAATTTTATGATGTGGATGCAATTGTCATAAAATAGTACTGTGCCTTTCATACCGTGTGTTAAATTTGGTTTGCTAAAGAAGTAACCTTACAAATAAAAGTATTTAAAAATTTTGAGTCATGTTAATATTTAATGAACACTTCCATTCTATGGATCAGGTAATTGCCCTTTCTATTACTGGAGCTCTAAATGCCGTCTTGTCTGAGCAACATAAACAAGAGATGTGCCGATATCTGTACAATCATCAAGTAAGTATTGTATTGTATTGTATTATATTGTATTGTATCATAATGGCTTTTTCTTCTTCATCTAGGTGCATCTGTACTAGAAGATTATGTCTATTCTCATTTCTCTGAATTGCTTTTTAGCTGTCTCTGAAGTTCTATTATTTTTCACCTATTATGTAGAACAAAGATGGCGGTTGGGGTTTGCACATTGAAGGTCCAAGCACCATGTTTGGTTCTGTCTTGAACTATGTTACATTAAGGTTGCTTGGAGAAGCTGCAAACGATGGACAAGGGGCTATGGAGAAGGCACGGAAATGGATTCTGGACCATGGCAGTGCTACTGCAATAACATCATGGGGAAAAATGTGGCTTACAGTTACGAACATATTTTTTAGCTCTTTTGTAGACAAATTGTTTACTTTAACCATGGTTATCTTGCATGCCATAGTGCTCTTACAATAGTACTTACTGTATACTGTGGCAGGTACTCGGAGCATTTGAGTGGTCAGGCAATAACCCATTGCCCCCTGAGATATGGCTTCTTCCTTACATGCTTCCGATTCATCCAGGTTCTTGCCCATCCTGAGCTTACTTTATTCCATTTGTTCTGTATAAGCAAATGGGTGGTAAGGGAAATCTAGGATACTTATTGAGCAATTTATCAAGCATTGATAATCACATAAAAGTAGTTGGCCTCAAACCTTCTAACATTCAGACTAGATCATTCATATTGAAACTTGAAAGCCCTGTGACTTAAGTCTTGGCTAAGATAGTGCTTTAAAATATATGCCAGGGCATTGTGATCCACTATGAATATTAAATTGTGTTTGTGGTTGATAAGCTAATTTAATAAGCTCAATGCTGTATTTGGGAGGATAAATTTAAGGCTGAAGTTTCACTGGAAATCACCAAGGAACTGCAATTCATCTATAGTGCACAATGAGAATTCACTTGAAGATAGAGTTGACAATCTCCTGGGATTCATTCACATTTATAATGTATATTTGTCCTTTTTTGATAGAGTTTCCACTTTTGGATGCTTTGCTTTAAAAGATAGAAAGAACACAACATGTGGAGTCAAACATCTTTGCTGTAAATCCCACCTGTTTTGGTGGTCAATTTATTTATTTTTTCTGGAAGTTGGCATTGCTATAGAAAGTTAGCTAAAAGGTGAAAATAATAATTATATGGCACAAATTCATTTTCTTTGTATGTGCTACAGCCTACTATTCAGCTTATAAGCTCATATTATAGATTTTGTTATTTTTTGAATAAATTTGATCAGGAAGAATGTGGTGCCACTGCCGGATGGTTTATTTGCCGATGTCATACTTGTATGGAAAGAGGTTTGTAGGTCCCATAACACCAACCGTTTTGTCCTTGAGAAAGGAGCTTTATGCAGTTCCTTATCATGAGATAGATTGGAACCAGGCACGAAATTTATGTGCGAAGGTTGGTCAAACTTCAATTACACGGTCATACTTATTACGCAAATGTTGCATTGCCACATATGGATGAACGAGAATATACACCTTTGCTTGGATGCAGTGAACGGTTTATAAGACCTCTCAGAATCTGTTATGTTGGATGATCTTGATATTTGAAGCTGATGTTACTTATACAGTTTCTTGGTTCTACTTGATTTTGACATCCATTCAGTGATTCAAATTTAGCGTTTGCCATCTCATTAGTTGGAGAAAGAGATACAAGGAAGTTTGTGATCCATACTGTAAACAGTGTTATTGACCAATTAAAATCACTGAACAATCGGCATGGTTCTGACTAACAAACATTCTTGCTTAACTTCTATAGCTGTTTTATCCAGTAAGGTCATGGATTGTGAGTTTGCCAGTTGTCAAAAGGGGTCCTTGCTTGAATTATGTTAAAGGAAAGGGATCATGTTATGAAAGAAGTTGGGTGGTTCTTTTTTGGCATACAGAGACTCTATAGTAGATGTTGTTGACTGTATGGACATATGGATGATGTGGTTTTGCTAATTTGACCTTTGGAAAAAGTGGAGATAGTATGCCTCTGCAATGCTTGACGTTACTCTATTTAAACATTTAGGAGGACCTTTACTATCCTCATCCACTGGTGCAAGATATGTTGTGGGCCACTCTGCATAAGGCTGTCGAACCCGTCTTATTGAATTGGCCTGGGAAAAAGTTGAGAGAGAAGGCTCTTCGCACAGCAATTGAGCATATTCATTATGAAGATGAGAATACGCGTTATATCTGCATTGGTCCAGTTAACAAGGTATGCATCTACTGCATCTTAACTTCGGTTCTTTCTCTGTTTGAATTGTCTGGTTTATAGCTGTTGCAAGTGCTGAAACTTTAAGTTGTTGATGTTACAAAAAACTATGAATTTTCAATTTGTTGGAATTGAGTGAGTTGAGACTTAATACTCAACACAGATGCTCTAATTTCACTTTACTATGAATGCTTCACTATCCATATGACATATTCACACTTAAGCTAGCCAATGTAGTAGCTTTAGTATGTTCCCACCTCCCTCCACCAGCATCTTTATTTTTCATCTGTCAGATTTTCATACATGATCTGAGAATTAATCAATGAGGGAAAACTAGTATTGTGCTAATGGACTTGGTTTCTTGCAATATGCAGGTGCTGAATATGCTCTGCTGTTGGGCAGAAGATCCAAATTCAGAGGCCTTTAAATTGCATATTCCAAGAATATATGACTATCTGTGGCTTGCGGAAGATGGCATGAAAATGCAGGTGCAAGACAACTTTCTGACACATTCACTAGCATGCACAAGTGATTCAGTTTAATGGAAATACGCTTGTCCTTGTTTTCTTGTCAATTTGTTGGCATGGGTGAACCTGATTCTGTTATGCGGAATGAGTGCTAGTGTACAATCATAGGCTGATTCTGTTGAATGAAGTTACACAGATGCCACTATGATATAGTGTTGATACCATGTACAATTTTGTCTGTTGTGATCTGTCGAGGGTCTTGGCAGGTTTCTATATCAGGTGTATAAAGTAATACGTTGTCTGCAGGGTTACAATGGAAGTCAATTATGGGATACTGCATTTGCAACTCAAGCAATTATCTCAACCAATCTTATAGAAGAGTTCGGTTCAACCTTGCAAAAGGCACATACGTACATAAAAAATTCGCAGGTGATTCTCTGCTCATGTTGGTTGTTTTTACCACACAGATGACTTTCTGGTTAACTGATTGAGGCAAGTCCCATGGTACTTTCCTTGCGACATCTTTACTTTTATTCGAAGGTTGTAGAAGATTGCCCAGGAGACCTAGATTTCTGGTATCGCCACATCTCAAAAGGTGCTTGGCCTTTTTCGACAGCAGATCACGGATGGCCCATCTCAGACTGCACAGCAGAAGGATTAAAAGTAATTTTTCTAAAGGCTGAGTGCTTTATTTATTTATTTTTGAT
This sequence comes from Eucalyptus curtisii, assembly GCA_017140595.1. Taxonomy (NCBI): domain Eukaryota; kingdom Viridiplantae; phylum Streptophyta; class Magnoliopsida; order Myrtales; family Myrtaceae; genus Eucalyptus; species Eucalyptus curtisii. The sequence goes on along the minus strand of CM029500.1, from coordinate 8,970,697 downwards.
TTGATACATTGTTTTCTTAATCTGCTCGGTCCTTCTCTTCAGGCTGCCCTGTTACTATCAAAAATTCCATCGGAGATTGTTGGGCAACCATTAGATGCTAAGAGATTATATGATGCTGTAAATGTCATTCTTTCGTTACAGGTACATATGTTGCAGCAAGCCTCTGACTGAGAAGTAAATTGCTCTACTTCATCTCTCATGAATTACTACTATATCAGTACTTAAAGGAGTTACCTTTGGTCTCAGAGTCTTTATGCGTAATCTTGAGTATATATATTTAGAGCAACCCTAAGAATGCATTCAGAAGCCAAAATGAGATGGAACGAATAAAGGAGGATAAAGCATCTTACCTTTCTGTTAAAGTGAAATGGACCCTACTTTAAAGTAGGCAACTCACATGGTTTAATTCCATGTTCTTTTTTGCTCAAGTAGGTAATGTTTCTCAGCACTAAGACATACTATTTTAGATATAATATGTATGACTTGTATGATAATTATACTACGCTGTAGGAAAAGTCGGTGTGACAGGGAGAAAGGAGCGAGCATCTATCATTTTTTCCCAATTTTGAGGGTTTTAGGATCTTTTAACTCAAGCCTTATGTGTGGTCTTATGTGTTTGAGCATCCGCACTTGTGCATGGGTGGGTATTGCTAGGGAGAGACAAGGACCCTGGGAGGGATGCGGTGGGGGGTTGTCTGTATGGAGAACCATAGTTAATAAGCCTTACCATAGTAAGGGAGGGTCACCTTTATGAATCATTTTACACCATTATGCTCGAGTACGTATCAACTCTTCCATAAGATTTAAGTTTTCCTTATATTTTCTTATCATTTCCTTCACTCTTTCTTGGTCTTTCTTTGCCCCCTTTAACCTATGTCTCTGTCTCATAATCACATCTAACGAACTGTTGAAGATCGTCATTTCACTGGTCCAAACAATCTCCCGAAAAGTGTACAAGAGGGCTTCACCGAGTATAGTTTTTGGAAAATTATGATGCATCATTTAGTATTGCTTTTTGTTTAAATTTGCAAGCATGTGCACAAAGTCTGAAATTATGCCAGAAAACCACTGTCATTCACCTGAAGATTCTAATATAAGCATATTCTGAAACCCTTTTCAGTTCATCATTTTTGCTGATTGACTATTTTGGGCATTGACAGAAATTTTTACTTTATTCCATTTAATTGTGGCTTTCTTTTGCTATTGTGTGATGTGACAGAATGAAGACGGTGGCTTTGCTACATATGAACTGACAAGGTCATATGCTTGGTTGGAGGTATTCTTCATATAATCATTTCTCTTTTCTGAAGAAAAAAAATTCAAAATAAATGGGAGAAAAGGAAAAAAGGAAAATACTTTATGCAGTATATGAGAGCTTTCTATTCCAGCTAGTGTGCAGGTTATATCTTCTCCATCTTGTTCCATGGTGAAGAAAATTGATATCAGCATAAAATAAATTCCTGTTGTTTTTTCCAAGTGCATGAGTGTCCAGTTGCTTTGCATGTGAGTACGTGTAAGACATGAAAAAAATAAGCTCAGTGATAGTCATTTTATTGAATTACGATAGAGTGGGTTAAAAGCCTAACATGACTTTGTAAACTGACCAAGCTATACCCACAATTTGAATGCTTGTCCCTGTAATTTTGTCAGTACATCATATATTACCATCGGTATCAAATGATCAAATGCAATATTTCCAAATTGAGGGTGTGTTTATTTTGCGAAAAACAATTTCCGGGAAAACGTTTTCCTCATTTTTCAGCGTTTAGTTCATCTAGGAAAATGAGTCAACGGAAAATGTTTTCCTAGTCAACAAAAAATGTTTTCCTTCCAAAGCTTAAATTCAGGAAAACGATTTTTCCTTTGAAAGAACCGGAAAACGTTTTCCAAAATGTTTTAAGGTCCTTGCTTGATGAAAAATTTATTATTAAAAAGAATTTATAATTAAAAATTTTGAATTTGTTATTATTATATCTTTTCTTTTCTTTCTTCTTTCTTTTTTTCTTTTTTTTTTTCTTGTTTCCTCTTTTCTTTCTTTGCCTGTGAACGTAAACCCTAACTCCTCCTCCCCTCTCTCCTTCTCCTTCGCCCCCTCCCTTTCATCACCATCGCCTCCTCCAACCCTAGCCCTTCCTGCGCTCCCATATCGCTCCCTCCTCTTCCTCTTCGTCGGCGTCTTCTACACCTTCAATCATTTTTCAAATGCAATCCAAACACCAGAAAATATTTTCAGTCACGTATCACCAAACAAAGAAAAACTAATTATTTTCCTGGAAAATGGTTTCCTGGAAAACATTTTCCAAAAACATTACATTTTTCGTGAAACAAACACACCCTTAAGATATATGCTTGAACTTCCAATTGGGAAAATATATCATGTGATGGAAATTGTGTTCCTAGTCAATGTCAATTGTAAATTTAGATAACAAAGAAGTTGGTCTGCTGAGTGAACCCAAATTATCCGCTATTCAACTGGAAAACAGGAGCATCCACTGTTTCACCTAGATGCTAGAACTTAATACAGATCAAAAGTCAGTCCTCGTAGGGAATGGCAGAACACGAACCCTTGAAAGTATAGCTAGAACTAATATCAATTGTACCAAATGCGGCACAATAAAAGAACCTAGTACAACAAAACCTGAACTTATAATTTGCATCCAGAATTGACCTGAATCTAGAAAAGTAGGAACAGGGATGAAATACGGAAACAATCATTAAATGGAATGACTGAATCCTAGATGCTATAACTTATTACAGATCAAAAGTCAGTCCTTGTAGGGAATGGCAGAACACAAACCCTTTAAAGTGGAGCTAAAACTTATTTCAATCGTAGCAAACGCGGCACAATAAAAGAACCTAGTACAACGAAACCTGAACTTATGATTTGCATCCAGAATTGACATGAATGTAGAAAAGTAGGAACAGGGATGACTGGAATACCGAAACAATCATTACATGGATTGACCGAATCCTAATGACCTGACATGCTAGATTGCCAGCCAATACCAAATTGTTGCCAGGCCACTTAAGGGGATAATATCATACATTCTTTCTTATGTCTCACCATTCAAATGACAGATAAATTGCTGTTATCTCTCTCTCTTCTCTCTCTCTCTCTCTCTCTCTCTCTCTCTCCCCTCCCCCCCCCCCCCTTTATTTTATTTATTTATTTAATGAAGGTTGAATTTGACTTGAGCCTTCTGTTTGTCTGTACCAGTTGATTAACCCAGCTGAAACTTTTGGAGACATTGTTATTGATTACCCGTAAGACCATAAACTCTCTATCAGGAAACTAGTGCCATGTTCTTGCTTATGAAAAAGCATTTACTATGACTGTGATGGGTTTCTAGGTATGTGGAATGCACTTCAGCTGCTATTCAGGCTTTGACATCATTTAAGAAATTATATCCTGGGCATCGACATCAAGAGATAGAGCATTGCATTGAGAGAGCTGCTAATTTTATTGAAAAGATACAAGCACCAGATGGCTCATGGTTTGTCTTCATCCTTTTGACACTATGGCCTGAATGAAATCAAGAGAAAGAGGGAAAAGGAATTTGGAAGCTGAATTGATTTAAATGTATAAGACAATGAAATTGAAATCCTCACGATTTATGTTTTCTGTTTCAGTGGTCTTCACCAGGAATTTTTGTCAGCAGCATGTCTTGAGATTCTCGCTGCTTAAATCTTTTGACTGTTGATGAACTCGACTAATTTCTTTTCATGAAGTATCTTATGCTCAGTTATAGTTTTATCAGAATATTTATTGCTCTATCTATGCAAATGCTTAATAGGTATGGGTCTTGGGGTGTTTGCTTCACCTATGGTACATGGTTTGGAGTACTGGGGCTGGTCGCTGCGGGAAGGAGCTATAGTAGTAGCGGTAGCCTTCGTAAGGCCTGTGAGTTTTTGCTATCTAAGCAGCTTGCTTCTGGTGGATGGGGAGAAAGTTACCTCTCATGCCAAAACAAGGTCCGCTCTCTGATATTATCTGAAACATTCTTTAAGTTCTCAATTGCTTGCTTGACATGCATTCCTGCTTGATGTTTCATCTTTGTGATGTAGGGAGTGTTTTTCGTGTTTTCCTGATGTTAGCTATACAGCCTTAAGAAGGCAAATGAAGCTGAGTACATAGAAAGTGGGAGTAGTAAAATTATGCTATGATGGGCACCTGTCAATTATGTGATGTCGTGTGACATGGTACAATGACATTGGGAATGAAAGTGTAGCCGAAAACAACAGAATTAGGATCTTTATTGTTTTCTGAGACTGCTGATATCAAGTGCATGACAAAACTGAACTTGCTTTTTTTCTGAGAACTAGATGCAACTGTGGAGCTATCTTTCCACAGCTCCCATTTGCACACAACCAATTTTTGCTTTCTAGTAGAATTCATAATAAGTTTTTCAATGGCCTTCATATTGCTTGGCCATCTCATCGAGGGGGCATTCTCAATTAACAGTTTGGCTCTTAATTTAAATATTAACTTCCATTTGGCAGCACCTCAATCATTGTTCCTTTCCTGTCAATATGGCATGGGAATGAAGGCACTTTGAGAGAAAAATGTGTACGAATATGTTGATGCTGAATTTTTGGACATTGTGTTCCTCACTTTTCACGAGGAACACCTCTTCTTGTATTTAAGTGCCATCTGTTCATAACTTCACATTAGAGTGATCTGGAAATCAGACTTGAATGCTGCTTTTATCAGTGACACTAGTGGTCAATTTAGTTTTTGTTGAGCACAGTCTGTACTTTAGGATTTTTGAATTCTTATTGAAGTTCCCAATTTGAGGTGCTTATAGAATTCACCCACCTTTCATGTTGCTAGGAAACCTTCTTTCTGTCTGATCATTAATGGTTTGAAGTATATGTACTGTTTGTCAGTTTTTCATCGAGTCAAACTGATGCATGAAAATCACTTATCTATTTCCTATTTGGTGCCCTGGAGCATAAGTTTGGAAGGCTCTTAATAATTGCTCTGCCTTATATTATGGATGGAGCAGTCTTGTTAAAGTTATTCATCCAATTGTTATTTAAGGTCTACTTTGTTTGGAGAGAAGTTATTAGATTGAGATGTTTAATTGTTTCTCCTCTCAATTGAAATATTTCCTTTCTATACAGATATTATATCATGATGATTGATCAAACTGTTTCAGTGTGAAATACATATTAAAAGTGGCTGCTTATAAGAATCATAGCCTTTTGTTTAAATGATGCTCTAATTCTCTGAAACTGTTTTACCACAATTCTTTGATCAAAATGAATAATCAGGTCTATACAAATCTAGAGGGCGACCGGTCTCATGTTGTGAATACCAGTTGGGCGATGTTGGCTCTCATTGGTGCTGGGCAGGTATAAAAGCTCATTTGTGATGTTTTATTTTCTTTATTTGTGACCTTATAATTGATAATCACTTATTGGAGGCTGCATTGTTTCCTTGTGGTTGTCAGTACATGTTGATTCAAATTATGTTGAACATCATATGTTATTGTTTAATCTTCTTTCACAAGGCAAAGGTTTTTGAGTCACATGTACCCTTCAGCCCTTAGTTGGACATGTTGCAAATTCTTGGTGTTTAATTTACTTAAAAATACGACTTGCTTCATCAGGTCGAGAGAAACCCGGTTCCATTGCAGCGTGCTGCTAGATGTTTGATAAATTCCCAAATGGAGAATGGAGATTTTCCCCAAGAGGTAAAACTATTTTGACATTGCGTTTAGTCTGTGTTTTCATTTTCCTTTAAATGACGTCTCTTCATGTGCATGCTGGTTTTTTTTGTAAGTTTTTTTGTTAAAGGGTAGGGCACTTCTTAGGTGACCAAGTAAGGAAATATTGCATTTTCCAATGTGACAGCTTTTCTCGTGGTATGTGACTATGGGGTTAGGATCTAGGATGAAAATGACAGGAAAAATCACGGTGCTATATGGTTGCCTTTGGACATATTTTGTTTCAATGGATCCACTGTTGTAGTGTACCAGTTTCTGTACTTAAAACAATGGATGTTTGATGTCATTCATGCTTTTTTTATCTTCACAGGAGATCATGGGGGTATTCAACAAGAACTGTATGATAACTTACGCGGCCTACAGAATCATTTTCCCAATATGGGCTCTCGGTGAATATCGCTGCCGGGTTCTGCGAGCCTCATGAAGCAACATTGTGCCATTCTCTACTTGCCATTTTGACAATTTTCTTCAGTATGTTTGATTCTGGTTTTCTTTTGCTTTTGATACCATCTGTCCCTAACTATGTTCCCATGCCTTCACCCTGGTTTTATCTAGAAATATGTCAGGCTACATACCCAATAGCTAGGGGAGTTCATTTTTCTCCACTACTTTTTAAATGGGGAGGACCGCAAGATGTTCTCATGTGATCAGCGGTTAGCCTATGAGAATTGACACATGAGATTAATCGGGCTACCTCATGCTATATATTAGATAGCTAAAGGCTTTTGGGGCATGATAGTTTCAAGTTTCCATGCCTGCATGGCTATAACCGAATCCGAAGACGCGGATGGAGTTCATTCACTTATCTTGTTAGTCCGACATTGGCAAAATCAATTGTCATGCGTCTCTTGATAACTTACCATGTCAGGTTAAACACAGTCGAAAAAGATGCATTTGGAACTGTTTTTCCCTGTTCTTTTTCTGGCATTTGAACTACTGTTGCGGACTTGTGTCCGTCGGACCATGATCAGAAAAGTCCGGGCATGGGCCATCGTAACGCAAGAAACAGGAACTTCTGTGCTTGGAACCAAATGGAGGCAATTATGCTTTCCGGTTTTCAGCCTGGATAGCTCGCCATCATTTGCTGAGGTGAACCGAATCTTGTTTTCAGATCGTCTATCCTTGAATTCGCAATTGGAATTTGATATGCAGCGTTCTGGTTCTTCAACAAGAAGCAACATTGACCACATGTTACTGTCAAGTGATGATGCTTTTGATTCACTTTTTAAGCGAAGACGATCCGATCGACATTGTAGAAGATAATTGCGAAATCAAGATTCCTACTTAGGCGAATTGCGGTTCTATTACCAAACTAACCTGTCTTCTGAATCGATAGTGATTCTCTTTCAGTAACTTGATTTCGCATTGAATATTTGCTGATGATTAGGTTAAGCATTGCATTCATCAACGAGATATGACAATTCCGAGTCGCTTCTTGCAACGAACGACGCATCCGATCGAAAAATAATTGTTCAAAAGTAAATTAGAAAAGTCTTCACGATGGGAAAAAATTTCTAAATATGAGGTTATGGGGAAAAGTGTAAAAAAAGTCCTAAATTTTTTTATTTGTTTCAATTTAATCTTAAATTTTTTATTGGTGTTAATTTAGTTATAAATCTTTTCATTTAGTGTTAATTTAGTTTTAAACATTTTCACTTTGTACCAATTCAGTCCTTTTTGGCTAATTTTGGCCGGATTTTGTTGACGAACGTTGGTTAGGTTGACGTGACATAATCGGCGTTGATGTGGATAATTTTTTATAATATTTAAATATTTTTTTTTTTTATTTTATTTTATTTTTTTCCTTTTCTTTTTCTTTTTCCTTTTTCCTCTTCTCCCCTTCCTCCGGTTGGTTAGTGGGCCTCGGCGATCGACCAAAGGCTACACTCGACAAGGCTCGAGCCCTCACCGACCATGGGCAAGGCTAGCTCAACGCAATAAGACTTGCCCTCACTTGGATTTGGCAAGGGTCAAGCCTTGTTGGTCATGGGCAAGGCCCGACCTTGCCAAATTTGGCAAGGTCGAGCCTCGCTAGTGGTCAGCGAGGTCAACCTCGACCTCATTGGTCATCGTCTCTGGCCGATCGCGGGACCTCGGGGACTAGCCGAAGGAGGAGGAGGAAGAGAAGGAAAAAAAAAAAAAAAAAAAGAAAATAAAAATTTCAAAAAATTCAAAAAATTTAAAAAATATATTAAAATATTATTACAAGATATCTACGTCGAAGATCGGCGTGTCATGTCACCGATCGGCACCTAAACAAGAACATCCAAACCAAAACTAGTCGAAATGATTGAATTGACATGAATTAAAATGTTTATAACTAAATTGGCACCAATCAAATATTTAGAATTAAATTGATACAAATGAAAAGTTTTGGACTAAATTGAGACAAATACAAAAGGTTTATGACTTTTTTTTTTTTGACACTTTTTCCCTTTGTGAAGTGAATTAAACCAAATAGACAAATTGATGGACAGAAAGCATGAATTGTTAATAGTTCCTCCAGACTTAATCGACCGGTTTACTTATGGAGGGAGAAGGGACAATGCAAAGTATTTTATGACTAAAAACACCGAGATTTGATTATCTATTGGTGCCGCTAAGAGAGTAAGTCTTGTAACTCAATGCAAAAATGCATTCGAGAGATTCAGATATATCCGAAATTTTTTTTGTAAAAATAAATTCTATCTAGCTTTTTTCAATTAATTTATCTTTTGGTTCGGGAATGTGGTACTTATAAACCAGTTCTCGGCTAGGGCCGACCAGGGCTTGCTTGCCTCGACCATTGGTGGCAAGGCTAACCCTTGGGACCACCCTGCCGGGATAGCGGGCGAAGGGCGACATCGGTGTTGCCTCCTATACCCTCGAGGTGATCCCTCATTCAGCTTTTTCCCTCTTTTGTTTAATTTTTAATTATTATTTTTTTAATTTTTAATTTTTTTTCCAGTCCTATACCAATATGGCATCAATCACATAAAATATTCATATTAATAAGCTTTCTCGTGTAGGGAAAATTATGAGACGGACGAAATCTCTCTAATTGCATTATCAATGCAAATTAGTACTCGAATCAACGCATGAAAGTTTTAGAACGCAAGTGCATTACACTCAAACCCATGCCAGGTTGTCACTAAGGCATTATTTAGTAACCATCCCTGAAATAACTATTTCTATTCTTTTGTTTCCCGAAACGAAAAAAGAACAAAAATCATTTTGGTAAAGTTTTTCTTTTTAGGAACAAAAATCTATTTTTTTGTTCTCGAGAATAGATTTGAAATATAATTAAGAAGTAGAAAAAAATTGATTCTTACTCTCAAGAATAATTTCAAGAATCAAGCCTAACTTTATTTTTCTTTCTTTCTTTTCTCCTTCTCTCTTCTTCTTCCTTTCAATCCCGGCTAGTCATTGGCCATCGCCGTCGCCACTGGCTATGGCTAGCGACCAATGGGGCAAGCTCCGGTGAGCTCACTGGAAGCTCGTTTGGCTATGGCAAGCCTTGACCTCACCAAATTTAGGTAAGGTTGGAGCCTTACTAGTGGTTAGGCAAGACTCGGCCTTGCCTAAGCCTCGCCATGGCTGGCGAGCCTCCGGTGAACTCACTGGAAGCTTGTCTGACCATGACGAGGCCTTGTCTTGCTAGTGGCTTGGGCGAGCCTTTGGTGAGCTTGCTAGACCTCGCCCAGCGGGTTGCCGACCACAATGATCGGTGACTGACCACAAAGAAGGAGGAAGATGAAGAAAAAAGGGAAAAGAAAAAAGAACAAATAAGAAGAAAAAAGAGAAAAATAAGAAAAATAAGAAAAATATAATAAAATTTTAAAAAATTAAAAGATAAAAAATTTTAAGAATCCTATCACACATATTTATATCCTTAGAATAGAAATTATGTAGTTACTAAACTTTGTTTTTTTTTTTGTTTAGAAATTGATTTCGGAATAGAATAAAAAAAAACCATATCTAATAAAAAATTGTTTTCGGGAGCATAATGGTTATCAAATGCACGTCGAGGGCGAGTGAGGCCGAGCCTCGGCGGGGCTAGGCGAGCCTCGCCTAGTTGTCGGGGAGGCTCGGCCGATGAGGTCCAGCCTCACCAAGGGCTGATGACGCTCGGTGAAGTCGCCGGCCTCGTCCGTCGACCAACCGCCGGTCTGGTGATCGGCCACTTGAAAAAGAAGAATAGGAGGGAGAAAGGAAAAAAAGAAAAGAAAAAAAATGAAAAAAAGTAAAAAAAATATTTAAAAATTTAAAGAAAATGATTTGGAGTAAAAATTTTAAGAATACGGTACCAAATACAATTTTATTCTAAAATCGAAATTTTGCAAAATCATTTTAAAATTCCAAAATTCTTGGGAAATTAAATTAATTTCCGAAAATCAAAATCATTACTAAACGCGCCCTAAGATATTACTAGCTTTTATTTAAAAAAAAAAAATTGGCAAAAAAAAAAAAAGGTTTGTGGTTTTACCGTAATACCCCCCTTTGAAATCGTCGCTCAAGGAGGAGACGTCTTCTTCCCCTACCGGGTCCGCCTCGCACCATCTTCAAACCCTGCCGGTCTCTCCGTTTCTTCCTTCCCAAAATTCCGGTCCTTTGGAGGTTTCTTCCATCTCCCTCCTCCCTCCTGCGGTGTTGCGTTCTTGATCTCTCTCTCTCCCTCTCTCTACCCATGTTGTTCAGCGCTCTCAGTTTTTGTGGCTTACCCATCATGGGCACTGCTTTCTTGTTCCCCTTGTCTTTTCCATGTTTGATCCCTCTTTAACTTCGATTCGCTGCCTCTTCGTCCCCACGTCAATGCCTTGTAGCTTGCTTCATTGGGTTGTTTTTAATTTGCTTGTGGAAATGTGGAGATGGTGGAAAGTTCCTGTATTTGATGGTGCTGTGTTCTTGTTCTTGTTCTTGTATTCCAGGAGGGAAAAAAAGCATAGTTCCTTGATTTTTTGAGCTCACTGGGGCTGGATTGTGAACCAATTCGTGCTTGACTAGGGTTTCTCAGTAGCTTGTGATCTGGGTTTGCGGGTATAAAAATGATAATTGTCAAGCTCGGGTCGAGTTTCTAGCTCAGAGTATTTTAGTCTAGTGGGTCTAGTCGAGTTCGAGTATTTTCCCTGTGGTGGGTTGGCTCGATTGTTTATACAAGAATGTGGATGATGTTGTATTGCGGAAGATGAGGTTTTTAACAATGGGTTTGATTTCTCTTGCATCAGTTGGGAGTCTGGGTGGCTAGTCTGCAAACAATTCATCAGGGAAAATGTCCGACGAAGCGAACAGAGCGGTAAGATTAACTTTGACCCATTTCTAGAACTTAAATTGTTGGCTTCTCTAAGGCTTCCTGAACTGGATTTAGCGAAAAATTCAAACTGACTCGATGGGCTTCTTGCTGACATTTTATATTCCTTTGTTACTGTCACATTGACAAACTCAAACTAGAACTAAAACTGATGGCTTCTCTAATACTCTCCCTGAATGGAATTTGGCAAAAAAGTTAAAACTAAACTTTTGGGCTTCTTGCTGACTTTTTACTTTTATTTTGTTACTTTCACTGTGACGGACAAACATTGGTGCTGTCGCAATCGAACTGTTTTTATTTTATTTTGAATTTGTTACTGATGGGGCTTTTCTAAATTAGGCCTTTATGGAGATTCAAGGGCGCATGATTGAGACTACTGGCAAATTGAAACAGGTCAGAATCTTTGGGCCAATATTATTTCGTTTCTTGTATTTCGTTTTTTGAAGAGCTTTTGATCATCTTTGAAAGTAGTGAGCTTGCTATGTGAGCATCATATTACTTAGATGGCTTTGGCCTTTTCATATGTCAGTTATTCTCCTTGTTGACTATCTTGATCTTATATTGTCTGAAAGATAGAATTTTAAGAATCGCTTGTTTATGAGTTGCATTTTCAAGGATCTCTGAGAAATTTTGCCAGAAAAGAAATTACCGACTAGATTACAATACATCTTTTCAATGCGTTGGTTACTTGAACTGATGTCCAGGGGCCTTTAGCTATTGAAGTGTGTGGAGAGCGACGTTCATAGAATATCGTTAGACAATGAGAAAGATAGGATATTGATTTTATGGCATAATACTCGATTACGAACCATTCAGAGAAATATGTTGTTTATAATCAATGCAGTCTTTTCATGCAATAAAAAATTTTCAAAGGAATTGTTATGGTGGTGGAAAACCGAAGAACATTTTTTTTTCTCCCAAAAAAGATCATATTCATCTGTCTTCTGCAAATGATGCTACTGCGAACAGCCTGAGAATGTGAGAGTGCCATTTTGAAGCTCTTCAGATTGGCACATCAAGATGCATATATAACACACTTTGCTATAATTTTAATTCTGCAGGAATCTTTACCTGACAAAATCCATTTATTTTATGGATTGAAGATTTCTTACATTCAATTGCTACTCGTTTTTGAAGTAACATATCTATGTGTAGATCAATAAAATAGTTTGTTAACCTTCTTAACGATATTTAGTGGTCGCATCCTAGCTGACATGGATACTAATTGTCTTGAGTGTCTCACAACACCCATAACATTGACTGTAGTTGTAACTGGTCACTCTTCAGGTGCAGAACCAGATTCGAAATAAGGAAACGGAAAAGAAGCGTGCTTTTTTAACTCTGGAGGAGCTGGGACAGCTACCTGACAGTACCAACACATACAAGGCCGCAGGTACAGTATTTTGATTGGTCTGGAAAGAGTACAATACAGTCAAGGAAATTGTTATACGATTTGGCAAGAATTGTCATGGTCATCTGACTGAGTTTTGCTTTCATTAATAAACATTAAGTGCCTCTTACATCATATGTTTTTGATCTTTTTGTTATGCAGGGAGAACGTGAGTGCTGGATCTAATCTACTTTTGTACTGATATCTACATGATAATTATGAACTTGTGCGAAATATCGGTTTGTTCTTGTTAACCTATGTTTTAGGTTGATGAGTTTTATTGTTCATGAATTTTTATCTAATTATTTATGTGAATAGGAGGCCATGATTGTGTCAAGCCTCTGGATTTCTCTCCACTCTCTCCTTTTTTTTTCTCTACATTGTATTGGAGCCACAATATACTCCATTCTACCTCAAATATTACTGCCCTAAAATTTTTCAACTCGGATTATCTAAGACACTAAATGGAGAGAATTTCTTCATTTGTTTGTCATTTGGATATGGGAGGAGTGAGCAGAATGCATGGACACCCCATAGTCTACAAATGGTTGAATCAATTAAACTTGACTTTGATTTGTGGAGATTTTACGGAATCATTCAATTTTATGTAGATTTGCGTGTGAGTGAGATAAAATTCTAGTGGTTTTTTTCGTTTTTTTTTTTTTGGTGGATTAGCAGCGGCTAGACCTGTTTATTTAGATCGAGCTCTAAGCACTCTTGACATATTTTAAAGGTATTTTGGAAGAATTTCCTTTATGAATTACATGACCATCTTGATTGTGAGGTTTATTCTAATTGAGAGTAGGCTAGATCTTGATTAGATAGATTGTCAACCAGTGGGTCTTTTTCATTTGTTGGAGGTCAATTTGTGTGATGGCATATGAAAACAAGTCTCTTTTACTAGGTTGGGTGTTGAATCAAGGTATCCTTAAGTCCTGGCACTTGCCTCTCATGAGTTGCTTTGTTGAAGCACATCATAGAAGGGTTTGGCTTTAGACATTCAAATCAAGTAAATCTCATTTGTCATAACCAAGCTGGCATTCAATTCATGTTTAATCCCTTTGTTTTCCCTCCACATTGAGCTTAGGTGTCACATAATTGAAAAGAAACTACCATAGAATGTGATCTTTATGAGCTCTTATCATTTTACGGACTTATTTGTCTAACCTTTAGAGGTTTCTGGAGTTTGTCATGTGTATAACAGGTTAGGAGCTTTTGATATAAGCTTCAACTTTTAGGAGTGCTAAAGTATGTCTCAGGTTAAAAGGTGTTATTGTTTTTGTGTGTTGTTGTCTAATGTTATACAGTGAAACAAGGGTCACAGTTGTTGTAAAGCCTTCCCTCTATTTCCTTATCTCTGCTATACTTGATGAAGCTCTTTCTCACATTGAATTTATCTGTTATAGGTTTCTTTTAGAGCCTAAGTCGGTTTTAGTGAATGAACAGCAGCAAAAGCTTAAAGATAGTGAGACTGCAATATCTTCATTACAGGTACTGTTCACACTAATGGTTTCTGGAAGTAGTTATATTTTCGTTGTAGTGATTCTCTGTTACTTTTATAATGTGCTTAGGGAATTTTAGCCTAGTCTACCGAGTGTGGCTACTTTTGTACTATGAAAGATAACTGCTTGGAGGGCTCTGTTTCTTCATTTTTGTGCTTAACCGTGAATTTTCATTAAATAGTCCCATTTTAAGTTTTGAGACTTTTTAGTACTCTTCACTTGCTTGTGTATGATGTTATTATTCTATAATAGACTTTTAACGGAGTTTTTCAATAGGCACGTATTTCTCGATTGTCAAGCCAGGTTGACTCCTGAAGTATGAGTCATATTGACCGATTTTTTAAGATAATTACCAATGCCTTCTGGTATTGTGTATACATTTGTCTACTTCAAAGATGTGGCTGTATAAAAACGTGCATTGCCATCCGACCAATCAATGTACAGCGGAATCTTATATATATAATGAGGTCTTAACATTGAGAAAAACGTAACCTACCCAAATTTTATTAACGTCTGAAGTCTAATCTGCAAGGTTTTCCTAGTAAAACTTGTTATTAATCATCTGATCATCATTACTTGTATGCATAGTTTGTCTTTCTTGACCAGCCCTGCTATATCTGGCATAAAAGACAAAGGTAGCAAAGCCATTTTTTTGAGAATGTTCGTTTTGTTCATGAGAAAGTAAGTTTAGTGGACGTTGGTTGGATAGTACTTTCTTTTAGTAATTTGGTAACCCGTGCTTGTGTACGCTGTTGTTCTTTTAGATCTACTACGTGGGTATTTCTTCTTTCTGTTCCTTTTTAAGTGAATTATCGTCTCTTATCAGAAAAGCTGATTCACATCGTCTTTTTGCAGACTTCAAAGGAGTACCTAGAGAAGCAAATGGTTGATGTGGAGAACAACTTGAGGGAGCTCCTGCAGCAAGATCCGAGTCTTGCTCAACAAATCATGTCCATGTCTGTAATGTAGATATAGGGCCTTGTTAACACTCGGACGCATCGACCACTTGTGTTCTGGTTTGGTGTAGCTTTGAATGCTGTAGCCTTAACTTGCATTATTGAGCTTATGTTTGATTTTCCTTTTGAAAGTTTCTGTTTCTAGCATGAGTGCTCACTCTGTACCGTGTTAGTTTTCGGAACATCTTGCGCCTTTAGGCGACGAATCTTCAATGGCTTGCTATTTCCTTGAAGTGGAATAGCGTTGGGAAAGTTAAATTAATGGTGCAAATGTTCTTCACCTGTTGATGAAAAGAAAAGTTCTTTGTTCATATGTCTCTGTTTGAAAATCCTTTTAATCATCAGAGCAAAAAAAAAAAAAAAAAAAAAAGTGTGGAGAACACTTTGGGAAACCCCTTTGAATTGGTTAACCGTGATTTAACAGAGCTAAACAAAATGAAGAAGCCTTCTATCTGGGACACTTATAAATCTAAGTCATGATATGTCTATTCATCACTTTTGGAATTTGCATTCCTAAATGATATGATAATCGAATTTGTAAAGCTAATCCGCTTGGCAAATTGTTTCAGTTTAAGCAAATGTGCGCAGATGGATTTTTGTAATGAATATTGGCTATGAACAAAGTAATCGCTCTGTAATCTCGGATTTAGCTGAGTGAATTTAGACACCACCAAATGAGCCCTCAAAGGCTGAGGTCATTATTTTTAGTCTCGATCAACGCAGCTTTCCTTGGACATGCCTCTAGATGGACCTGCTCAATAGGCAAGTTGGGCTTGGTACCAAGTTTAAAAATCCTTGAAAGCCGAGCAGGCTGCCATGATTACTTGTACTCTAAAGCCTAGCGGCCCGACGCTATTAGTCGGATGGTGGTAGTCATCCGTTTTTCTATTTTTTTCTTTTGTTTCCAGAAAAAAAATTTCATTTGATAATGTTAACTAATTTTTCTATTCCTTAAAATAGATCAGTGATTAGTGAATAGATTTGGAACAAAGATAAGAAATAAAAAAAAAAACTCAATTTTTTTGTTCCCACAAATAATTTTCAAAACAAGGTCATTTTCTCTTTTTTCCTTTCTTCTTCTTCCTCTTTTAGCCAATCACCAAGCATTGGCGATGGCCGGCGAGGTCCTAGCCTTGAGTAAGCCTCGCCCGGCCATGGTGAGGTTGACCTCGTGGTGGCTGGGTGAGGTCGACCTCGCCACCCCTCGTCTTTGGTAGGTCGTCCACCATCATTGAGGCCGGCAACTAGCTAGAGGAGGAAGAAGAAAGGAGGGAAAAAAGAAAAGAAAAATTAAAATTTTCTTAACATTATTAAAAAAACACGTCACAAACAAATTTGAGGGTCGTACTAAACGCTTTTAAGTTTTTATTCAATTCCGAGAATATATATTTTTAGGTCATACCAAATGTATTGTTCCATTTAAAAACTTGTCCAGCGAATAGAAATTGAAAGAATTATTTCTAAACAAAAATTATTCCTGAAGATAAAAATATTACTAAACACCTCTCGAGAGATCCGGACAAGCAGGCATCTGACCTCGCAAAAAAATCACATTTTCTGTTTAGAAAGGAGCTACCACATGGCAGTCTCGAAGCGTTTACCACGGAAATCATCCGTGATTTAGAACTCCTTTCCTTGTTGACATAGACATACACCGGAGACTCGGGAAGAGAGAGGGATTCATCTCATATGGCTACTCCAGTTACTTCCCTCATCAAGAAGCTAGTGCTTCTCGTCTCAAAATAACGAGTGTCAAGACTTTGGCTGAATCTTCCAACCTCACTTCCATTCCCTCCCACTACGCCTTCACTGTGACGGCCCGAGCGGCGGTGCGCGGGGAGGAGGGATGGCGGTGCGTCCGCGCCTCGGTCCCCGGACGTGCGCAAGGAAAGGGGTCCTCTCCCTCTTGTCCCACATCGCTTAGGGAGGGAGTCCAGGGCGTATATAATGGCTTGCCCCCTCTATATGTGTGACGCGTTTTAAAACCGTGAGGACTCGGTGTCCAAAGCGCGGATAATATCACACAAAGTGGGCCCGGGTCGTTACAAATGGTATCGAGCCGACTCCCGACAGCGTGTGGGGCCACAGCGAGGACGTTGTTCTGCTGAGGGGGGGAGAGTGTGGCGGTGCGCGGGGAGGAGGGATGGCGGTGCGTTCGCGCCTCGGTCCTGCGCGGGGAGGAGATGGCGGTGCGTTCCGGTCCCCGGACGTGCGCAAGGAAAGGGGTCCTCTCCCTCTTGTCCCACATCGCTTCGGGAGGGAGTCCAGGGCCAGTATATAATGGCTTGGGCCCTCTATATGTGTGATGCGTGGGCCCGGGTCGTTACATTCACCACCTCCACTTCCGGTGATCAAACGGTTCATACCGATCACGATGACTCCATTCCCATCATCGACTTCACTCTCCTCTCGTCAAGTAATCCCGACCAACGGTCTAAAGTCGTCTCAGATCTTGCAAAGGCTTGTCAAGACTGGGGCTTCTTCATGGTACATATGTTCCTTGCTAGTCTATTAGTTGCTTCATAGTACTTTTCTTATTCTAGTTGATCTCGAGCATTAAAAACAAGCAGTTGGCATCTGTGATCAACTTTTGCTTATCAAACTCATCGTAAGTACTTAAAAGACTAGCAACAGTTGAAATTGAATTGGCTGGTTCAACCGATGGTTGTTCATCCATGCCGGAACTAAGGAAAATTAATGAGAAATTATTATTCATGGCTTGGACTTCGAAAGATTGGACGCTGCGCGCAACTCAAACCCGACTCCTTGTTTTTTATAACTCTATTTTTCATTAACTGTTTATAAGCTGCAGTCATTCTTCTTCAGTATGATGTAAACTCTCTATACATGACCAGGTGATCAACCACGGCATGCCTGAGCCAAATGAAGGCCACGGGGGATGCATTCATGCGGTTTTTTGATCTGACAGAGGAGGAGAAGAGAGAGTTCCAAGGGAAGAACGTGTTGAACCCCATAAGATGTGGGACGAGCGTCAATCCTTCGGTCGACAAAGTGCTCTTCTGGAGAGATTATCTGAAAGTGAAGGTGCATCCAGAATTTCACTGCCCTACCAAACCAGAAGGCTTGACGTACCCCTTGTTTTTTGTCTGAAGAAAAGGTCTAATATGCATGGAAATAATTTCTATCATGTATGTGCAAGTTCTCTACCACAGGACTATGAAGAATCTTATATTTAAGAAATCCACTTAGATATTAGCTTGCATATTATCTCATCCATGACAATTAGTTGGGATTTTTACGAGATCGGCGTTTACCTGAGATGAACTTCCTTGCTCGTTATAGGGGCAAGGTTTTACTGCAATCGGCCAGCAGTGACGTTACCTATATCAACTGAAAAAGGTCACCATTCAGACACCTTAATCATTCTTAGACGGAGACGGAGCCAACCGGAGAGAGAGAGAGAGAGAGAGAGAGAGAGAGAGAGACCACAAGTCAATGATAAGACTCTAGGAGAGGGGCGGGGAGGGGCGGGGCGAGAGGGAAAAAGGATTGTGGTAGTGTCTACACCGATGCAGACGGTACCATTCGGCCCAAAGCTAGAGTTTCAATGAGGATACACCTGAGGTAGCAAGTGTTGGCGTGGGAATGGCTACATTACAATATAAGTAGCGAGCTAAATCCTAAGAGCTAGCGATTGCTGTAGCTGTTGAGTTTGATAAGGTGCATGTTTGATCTGTGAACATGTATGAATGCTATATTGGTTTTGCTTTATTTGTAACTGAGGAGACCATAAGTTTAACACAGGTGGTGAATCTTTTCCTGTAAATGCTGTGGATCTTAAAATTTTGCGGGTAATAATGGAGGAAATTAAGTTTTAAGAGCCATCATTTTCTGAACTGAATTAACTTTGCCATGGAAGCTGCTCAATAATGCAATGAAAAGTTTTAGTTTGAAATGGAAAAAGAAATAATCTAAATCAACTGATTGTCGAGAATTTGCCTCATGAATCACGACCGATTAGAACTTGTCACTGAATGAGGGAAAAAAAATCAGGCCAATGACAAAGACACCGCGGAATAATTTGCTTTTGTGATTTTATACAAGTTACAGATTGTGGAGCATTGTTGATTGGTGATGGGTCCATCCTAGTCGTCCGGGGACATAAAAATCTTTGACAGGGTACTTTAGAGTTATCGATGCATCCAGACCTTAGCCACAGCAGAAAATTATCAGATATATCAGAAAATGAAAACATGATGAAGAACTTGAACAAATTCTTCTTCCTGGTAACACGAGAATCTGAATCTTCGATTCGGTTAATTCCATTCTCTGTCCATGTTTAAGGCTCTGTTCACTTGGATGGCGCACTTGATCTCTAAAGTTACCTAAAGGGGAGATGACATGATTTAAATATCAAATTTATCATATCTATGTTAGAGTAATTAAATATTAAACTGCACATTTATCTAATAGTTTAAACATTTATAACAGTTGGCTATGGGCCTACGAATTCTCACATTATATTCGAAATGGAGGTCCCGAGTTCAAATTTTTCCAAGCCCCATTTGCCTTCTCATTTAAATATATCAATGGTTAGTACTAGACAAAAAGACAAGATTAATGATGAGGGATGGTGTTAGAGTAATTAAAGATTAAACTGCGCCTTCATCTAAACATGTTAATCTTTTAGAACAGTTGGCTGTGGTCTCATGAATTCTCACAATCTATAAGAGACACTTGTTAGTTTTGGATAGTAGATTTATATTTACCGAGAAATCTAGAAATCTTGAAACATACAATAGAAAATGCACGATTCTTGTATCAGAATAGCATTATTTTGGATTATCTTGATGCCTAAAAATAATAATTTTGTACACCCGGAGAAAATCAACAAAGTGCGGATTCAATTTGATAGAACAAAACGATCAATAACCCATTTGATAAAAGATTGAGTGACACAAACTTGTGACATCCCTAAAGATGAAAGGAACTCTACCATGGCATTTCCTCTGAGGAACGAAAGCAATGTTTCTGGCAGTGAAGTTTTTGCAGGGTACTCTAGCGTGGTCCGGAAATTAGCTAGGGGACTGCTCGAGGGTATATCGGAAAGCCTAGGACTCGAACCGGGCTATATCGACAAGGCAATGAACATGGAATCGAGCCTACAGATATTAACGGCGAACTTGTATCCGCCGTGCCCACAGCCGGAACTCGCTATGGGTCTACCTCCACACTCGGACCACGGCCTGTTGACCATCCTCATGCAAAATGGAATTGGCGGCCTTCAAGTTAACCACGGCGGAAAGTGGGTCAACGTCGATCCCTTGCCAAATGCCTTTTTGGTCAACACCGGTGATCACCTCTAGGTACATATATAGAAGTTCGTGTTTCATTTTTCTAATCTCCCTCATCTCTCTTCAAGAGACGTCCAATTTGTTTCAAATCTTGGTGTGCACTGTATGGTTGGTTCATAGATGCAGACACTATGTAGATCTTTGAAGAGGGGACGTTTTTATTATACAAAAAAACTATAGTACATATAGTTGTCTTCAAAATTTGCTGAAAGATTTTCATTTTTTCGTTAATTCTTTGACCGGATATTAATCAGTTAAAACGTCTATACAAATCTTTGTGATTTGCTATTGTTTTTCCCATTGAACCGATTCAGCCTATTGCAATTAAAATTTTTTCTTGATACCTTTCAACCGTACAAGATTATGAGCAATGGGAAATACAAGAGCGTTTTGCATCGAGCTGTTGTTAACAGCAAGGCTACAAGGATGTCAATCCCTCAATCTATTGGACCATCGCCCGACACTGTTGTCGCACCAGTGGAGCAGTTGTTGGATGGTGAGAACAACCATGCCATGTACCTCGCGATGAAATACAAGGACTACCTGGAACTTCATCAGAGCAATGTACTCGATGGGAAATCGCGCCTGGAACTGGTCAAGATATGATTTTGTGCAGCCTGAACTATGATGCTGTATCCCTTAAAAAAGGGTCGTGTGATTGGGTTCTGCTTCTAGACTGTTTGGACCCTTTGGAGTGCAGCCTTATGGAACGTTTGATACTATGTAATGCGAGGTCCAAGAACCATATAGCACTTAACGCATGTAAGCTGCTCCTTTTGTGATGCATCTTATTGACATGACAAATGGAAGGGAGAGTTTCATGTTGTCTGATTAAACACCATAAATTTGTTGTGCTATATAAAATCATGGTGGTTGGTCAGCATGAGCTAGCAAATTGTCTGTCTAGAATTTCACCAAAAATGGCCACTTCATCAGGCTGAAAATCTTGGGTACTCGCCGCAACTCGAAGAACATGTTTCGAATATTATCTTCTCCACAAAAAATCTGGACTATTTGGGCTGAGGCATTGTGCACTTGACCCCAAGCATCAGAACCACTGAGGCATCTAAGCCTCGGTTTCTTTTGGTTTTCACGGTTCCCCTAAACCGTTGTCTTTTTGCAGACTTCGAAGCAGTATCTAGAGAAGCAAACGGCTGATGTGGAGAAAAACATGAGGGGCTCCTGCACCAAGATCCAGGTCTCGCTTATCAAATCATGTCCATGTCCGCAATGTAGATATAGGGCCTGTTGAACACTCGAGGCATCGACCGCTTGTGTTCTAGTTTGTTGTAGCTTTGAATGCTGTAACCATGAGCTGTATTATCGTGCTTATGTTTGGTTTTCCTTTCGAAAATTTCTGTTTCTAGCGTGAGAGCTGGCTCTGTACCGTGCGAATCTCTAAACATTTTGCGCCTTTAGGCAATGAATTTCAACGGCTTGCTATTTCCTTGAATTGGAATAGCCTTAGAAAAGTTTAGTGATGGTGCACTTGTTTTGCCCCCACTGATGGAAACACGGCTCTCTTTGTTTGCATGTCTCCGTGTGCAAAACCCTTTTAATCATCAAAACGAGAAGAGTTGTGGGATATGTAATATCGGCGTTGAAAATTCAAAAGTCAAAGGTTGACCAGAAAAAAAGAAAAGAAAAGAAAAGAAAGAAGACGAGCCAACAAAAGAAGAAAGGGACGCTCGGCTCAGAAAAAAAGAGAGCCCGAGAACTTGCGCAAGAAAGAAAAAGGAAGGAGAGGAAAGAAAAGAAAGATAAAAGGAAAAAGAAAGAAGGGGGTTTTGCGCCCACATGTCATAAGGAGCTCGTCAAGTCGAGTCAACTATGTATCGTAATGCCCAATAAGTATTCGTGTTCCTCATTCGTTTAGTTAGGGTAGTTTTCGAAATTAGGGCTTTATTTGAAGTTATGCAAAAATCGAGCTGCAGAGTCTGATTTTCTAGTTGAGGAGCTTTGATATTTCATGGAAATGGTGGAATATGTTGCTGTAGAGCCGTGGGGTTTGATGGAGGTTAATTTGAAGTAATGGTTTGGTCCAAGGGAAATTTTAGGGTTTGACGGGCAAGTTTTGTGTTTAAATTAAGTTTGAGTAATCGTTTCGGGTAGGCGATGTCACGCCCCAAACTCCGGGCACGTGCACATCCCTCGGCGGTCGATCAAATTGCGACGTTCCTAGGACGCATCGCCGACCTTTTTTTTTTTTATGCACATGCGGAAGCGAATTCATAAATACCCAACCAACAAACAAACACATGGGATAGTAAAAGCACGACAACCAATTATCACAAACCATACTTTATATACATGCTAGGTTAAACCTATAGGTTTATACACACTAGTCTAACTCCAAAAGGAGCTACTAAGCCACCTATGCTCCGGACCCTTCAACCTCGGGCTCCGAGTTCTCTAACTAAGGACCTCAAAATATTTAACCAAGACGGGGTGAGATAAAAATCTTAGCGAGTCAACACCCTAAACCCCAATTAGAACGAGAATTCACTCATAGGTAACCTATACATGCACCATTAAGAACTTACCTCGCCTTAGCACGTCCCTACATATTAGTTCAACACATATGCACTTATAAACGTAGCAAGCGTAAATCAACAATTGGAATATCTCATATCTTTATCAAATATTCACAGGGGTCCCAATTATAAGGTAAACCGTTATGACACGTCCCATTCCATGTCACACAATTTTGCCTCATAATTAGGCGCGGCTATCTCAATCACTCAAGTGTGTTCCAATTATTTATGACCCAACGGCCATGTCCAACTCAATAGTCGGCAGTCATATGGTATAATTGGGTGTTGTCCCGCTTCGTTGGGCACAACAACGTCTACATCTAGACGGCATTCCCGAAGGAGTATTGGCCTAGCCTCCACCGCGACCGACATTTGTTGTCAAAGGCATTTGAATTTAATTAGGCATCGTCTCACGTGAATGCATCAGGACAGGTTCCAATAATGACCCCCCGCACATCCATGCTCAGCTAAGAACATCGTGCTTTACACTTAAATACTTCCATTTCAAATAATTGACTTAGCCAATTTTCTTCGTATTCAAAATACTTGGTAAAATAATTGTGCGTGTTCACACTCAAATCGATCCACAAAACATGATACTCTCCCATTTAAAAATTTCACGATTTTATATTGTACATAAAATATTTTTGGCATCAAAACCCGACAGCCGGTATTTTATAATTAAATACCATAAAATTATATTTTTGCAATAATAATTAAAAATCATCACCAAGTACCCAATTGCATAATTTAGCAATCAATTTAACCAAACGTAAAATTCTACAAACCGACTATCCTGGTATAATTTATTAAATAAAATTATTAAATAAATTGCATTAATTAAATAAATTACAAATTATTTAAATTAAATTACTTAATTAATTTCAATAAACTAACCGGACTAACCTAATTGAACTAACTAAATTAATCTAACTAGGCTAGCTACATAAACTTAATTAAGCTAACTAAATAACCTAACTAATTCAACTAACTAAGGATTAACACTAATCTAACCACTAATCCTTAATTAAGCCTAAACTAATCCACTAAGTGTAATTAACTTCCTAATCTAAGATTAGGGCGTTAACTCATCGTATTAGTGAGATAACGGGTTCACGGCGATGGCGGTGTGAAGGTGACCAAGACCCGAGCCTACGGCATCTCCAACGGAGGTCAATTAGGGGCTGAAAACAACCCTACCAATCTCGGCTAAGGGGCTGCTTGTTGGACTTGGTTCGTCTTGAAGGGGTTGCTAGTCACGGCTTGGCTTAGTTGGACACAGAGACAGCACGGCCAGGGGTGGCTGGTGGTTGGCTGGCGGACGGCAACTGAAGGTGGAACGGTTGGAATGGGCGGATGGACAGGCGGACGGATAGGCGACACTGGCTGGCGGAGGGAGCTGGGCGGTTGAATAGCAATTGGCGAGCGCAGGGATCGGGCGGATTGGCGGGCGTGGAATGGTGAGCTGTAGCTATTGGGATCCTGACGTGAGGTTGGTCGTTGAAGTGGACGTGCAGGGGAGCTGGAAAACAAAAGATGGAGCAGCAAGGAAGTTGGTTGAGGAAGAAGAAGCTGAAGTTCGCTTCTGCCAGTTGGGACTGCACGTAGGGGAGGAAGAATGGGAAATTGGATAGTCAAAGTGGCAATCAATGGGAGAGGAAGCAAAATATCCACGCACTTGAGTGCTTTAACCCCAAAGTCTTCAGCCATGTTTGTCAAGGCAGCCTCTAATGGCAATTTTCCTTCCAAATCTTCACCAAATAATCTAATTTGAAGGCCAAAATAGACCCCTTCAGCAGCCATACGAATTTCCATCCATTTCTTCTCAATTTCTTCAGAAACCAAGCCATTTTGGCAGCCTAAAAATCCCATGCAATAGCCCCTACGAATTTCTCTTTAATTTTCCACATACCAAATCAAATTGGTGGCCAAAAATCCAATTCAATGTGCCCATCCGAATTTCTTGATTTTAATTTGCCGAATTTGATTTTTCCGCAAAAATTCCGAGCTCGACGGAAATTTCCCAAAAGATGAGACGAGGTCCTAAATATAAATCGGGACACGCTCGAATGTTCGATTCCCGAAACTGAATTTAATTTAATGGTTAAAATCGACCGGACACGATTTTAGCGTGACCCAACTTACCGGGTAGCTTTTAGGGATTTTAGCGTGTTTGACCCGTGGTTGATAATTTTCGATCCACGTTTCTGCATCCCTGATTCATCGGCGACTCTCTGTTATCATAAAAAAATCGCAAGGTTTCAATTACGAGTACCGAGTAAAAAATTGATAGAAAACCAGGTTAATGTTGTTCGACGCGAATTTCGCAATCAGGTGAAATCACCCACAATTTAATTACATGTTTCCATCGAATCGACCTATATCCGATCACTAATCGATTATAACCGTGTCGTATTAACCCTTGCCGATTATCACGATCAAGCAGTCAATTTCTGATCGAATTCTCAAGTCTGTTGCGTTTGTATCTCATAATAGATTCACCTGATAGATCAGTTAACTCGTGAGTGGCCAACTAAGAGAGAAAATGACCATAGGCATGTCGACGAAAAGCCCATTTCATATATTCGAGATGGGTCGAAATTCAGGATGTCACAGACGATTTGTTAGCCCATAGAAATCATTTTGTTAGCGTTTAAGCTTAGTTTAGTCGACTCATAGTTGAGATGACATTTTATTTGGTTTTTGATGTTATCTCTCACTTATATGATAGGATTACGAGTTCATTGATTTAAATAAGCATTGTTGTTTGGTTTGGAGTATATCTAGGCGAGTGGTGTTATCTCTTTTATGGATTTGTAAACTTATCTCTTGGAAGCGATAAATAGGTGATATATAATAAGTTATGAAAAAGCAAGTTTGCAGCTTAAAAGTCTAGATTGGACAATTACTACTCCTTGGCTATTTATGAATGTTTTAGAAAATGTGTTACTCAAGGAAGTGCGGAAGATTATGTATATGCATCACTTGGTGAATGAGTTTATCATAGGATTTTTGAATGATATGAGAAATGCTTTTGTAAAAGGTATTTTTGGTGGATGAGCTGTACTGCAAAAGATTAAATGGTATGACTTGAGAAAGGTTCTATGAAAAACATTTCATTTTGAATACGGTTTATGAAAGGAATTCTAAAATAGTTTGAGAATTGTTTTAAAAAAGTTATTGTGAAAGAATACATATATTTATTTATATGTATTGTGTTACGAATTGATTTATGCAATAAGTTTTATAATGATTTGAGAACCCTTTATAAAAGACATTTTAAAATGTCAAGGGTTTGTGGAATGGATTTTGAAATGCTATGAGAAATGCCTTTGAAATGTGTTTAGTTTGATAAACAAGAAAGATTATGCATTTTGGTTATTTGAATGCATTGTGGATTATGAGATTGATTATGGATTGATTTTTTGGAAGATGTGCGATTGGTGCTCGGTCAAGAACATTGTGTTTTACACTCAAATACTTCAATTTCAAATAATGGACTTAACCAATTTTATTCGTATTAAAAATACCCGGTAAAATAATTGTGCGTGCTCACACAGTCAAATCGATGCACAAAACATGATACTCTCCCATTTAAAAATTCTACGATTTTATATAGTACATAAAATATTTTTGGCGTCAAAACCCGACGCCCAATATTTTTCTAATTAAATACCATAAAATCATATTTTTGCAATAATAATTAAAAATCATCACCAAGCACCCAATTGCATAATTTAGCAATTAATTTCACAAATCAATTCAACCACAATGATCAGCGTAAAATTCTACAAACCGACTATCCCAGTATAATTTACGCTAATTATAATTAATTAAATAAATTACAATTAATTAAATAAAATACAAATTATTTAAACTAAATCACTTAATTAATTTAAATAAACTAAGTGGACTAACCTAATTAAACCAACTAAATTAATCTAACTAGGCTAGCTACATAAACTTAATTAAGCTAACTAAATAACCTAACTAACCACCTAACTAATTAGCTAGCCTAACTAAATAGCCTAACTAAATAACCTAACTAACTAATTCAACTAACTAAGGATTAACACTAATCTAGTTTAACACTAATCTAACCACTAATCCTTAATTAAGCCTAAACTAATCCACTAAGTGCAATTAACTTCCTAATCCAAGATTAGGGCGTTAACTCACCGGATTAGCGAGATAACGAGTCCACGGCAACGGCGGCGCAAAGGCGACCAAGACCCAAGTCTATGGCGTCTCCAACAGAGACCAATTGGGGGCTGAAAACAGCCCTACCAATCTCGGCTAAGGGCTGCTTGCTGGACTTGGTTTAGTCTTGAAGGGGTTGCTGGTCGTGGCTTGGCTCAGCTGGACACGGAGACGGCACGGCCAGGGGTGGCTGGCTGGCGGACGGCAACCGGAGGTGGAATGGCTGGAACGGGCGGATTGAACAGGAGGACGGATAGGCGACGCTGGCTAGCGGAGGGAGCTGGGCGGTCGAACGGCAGCTGGCGGGCGTGAGGACCAGGCGGACTGGCGGGTGTGGAGCGGTGAGTTGCAGCTGTTGGGATCCTAGCGTGAGGTTGATCGTTGAAGTGGATGTTCAAAGGAGCTAGAAAACAAAAGATGGAGCAGCAAGGAAGTCGGTTGAGGAAGAAGAAGCTGAAGTTGGCTTCTGTTGGTTGGGACTACATGTAGGGAGGAAGAAGGGGAAATTGGAGAGTCAAAGTGGCAACCAATGGGAGAGTAAGCAAAATATCCAAGCACTTGAGTGCTTTAGCCCCAAAGTCTTCAGCCATGTTTGTCAAGATGGCAATTTTCCTTCCAAATCTTTACCAAATAATCCAATTTGAAGGCCAAAATAGACCCCTTCAGTAGCCATACGAATTTCCATCAATTTCTTCTCAATTTCTTCACAAACCAAGCCATTTTGGCAGCCCAAAAATCCCATGCAACAGCCCCCACGAATTTCTCTTTAATTCTCCACATAACAAATCAAATTGGTGGCAAAAAATCCAATTAAAGATGCCTATCCGAATTTCTTGATTTTAATTTGCCGAATTGATTTTTCCGCAAAAATTCTGGGCTCGACGGAAATTTCCCAAAAGATGAGACGAGGTCCTAAAAATAAATCGTGACACGCTCGAACGTTCGATTCCCAAAATCGAATTCAATTTCGTGGTTAAAATCGACCGGACGCGATTTTAGTGCGACCCAACCTACTGGATAGCTTTTAGGGATTTTAACACGTTTGATCCGTGGTCGATAATTTTCGATCCACGTTTTTGCATCACCGATTAATCGGCGACTCTCGGTTGTCGTAAAAAAATCGCAAGGTTTCAATTATGGATATCGAGTACAAAATCGACAGAAAACCGGGTTAGTGCCGTTCTACACGAATTTCGCAATCAAGTGGAATCACCCACAATTTAATTACGTGTTTTCGTCGAATTGATCTATATCCGATCACTAATTGATTATAACGGTGTTGTATTGACCCTTGCCGATTATCACGGTCAAGCAGTCCATTCCTGATCGAATTCTCAAGTCTGTCGTGTTTATATCCCTTAATGGCTTCATCTGATAGATCAATTAACTTATGAGTGGCCAACTCAGAGAAAAAGGACCATAGGCGCGTCGACGAAAAGCCCATTTCATATATTCAAGATGGGTTGAAATTCATGATGTCACAGGTGATTTGTTAGCCCATAGAAATCATTTTGTTAGTGTTTAAGCTTAGTTTAGTAAGAGATGGCATTTTATTTGGTTTTGATGTTATCTCTCACTTATATGATAGGATTACGAGTTCGTACGAGTTCGTTGATTTAAATAAGCATTGTTATTTGGTTTGTAGTATATCTAAGCGAGTGGTGTTATCTCTTCTATGGATTTGTAAACTTATCTCTTGGAAGCGATAAATAGGAGATATATAATAAGTTATGAAAAAGCATGTTTGCAGCTTAAAAGTCTAGATCGGACAATTACTACTTCTTGGCTATTTATGAATGTTTTAGAAAATGTGTTACTCAAGGAAGTGTGGAAGATTATGTATATGCATCACTTGGTGAATGAGTTTATCAAAGGATTTTTGAATGACATGAGAAATGCTTTTGTAAAAGGTATTTTTGGTGGATGAGCCGTACTGCAAAAGATTAAATGGTATGACTTGAGAAAGGTTTTATGAAAAACATTTCATTTTGAATATGGTTTATGAAAGGAATTCTAAAATAGTTTGAGAATTGTTTTAAAAAAGTTATTGTGAAAGAATACATATATTTATTTATATGTATTGTGTTATGAATTGATTTATGCAACGAGTTTTATAATGATTTGAGAAACCTTTTATAAAGACATTTTGAAATGTCAAGGGTTTGTGGAATGGATTTTGAAACGCCATGAGAAATGCCTTTGAAATGTGTTTAGTTTGAAAAACAAGAAAGATTATGCATTTTGGTTAAT
The DNA here is from genome assembly GCA_017140595.1 of Eucalyptus curtisii. Classification (NCBI taxonomy): domain Eukaryota; kingdom Viridiplantae; phylum Streptophyta; class Magnoliopsida; order Myrtales; family Myrtaceae; genus Eucalyptus; species Eucalyptus curtisii. Next base: position 8,941,534 of record CM029500.1, on the reverse strand, counting down.
GAAATGCATTGTAGATTATGAGATTGATTATGGATTGTATTTTTGGAAGATGTGGGATTAGTGCTCAATATTGTTGTGAGCCCATTGAAAGGCGGGTGGGTATGCATACTGGGTTTAGGATATTCTTTTGGGCCGAGCAACCGGCTTTGTAAGTGGAGAGCTTGCCAAGGGAATAATCTAGATCACCTTGTCACTACTCACCAACTGTTGTATCGTGACCATGGTTTGATATTAAGCAAAAGATTGGTCAATGGATGGATTATCGACGTGTGCTTCAATATTAGATAGATCAATGGATGGACCATTGATGTGGTTTTTGATAGAGATTAATCAATGAACTTGACCATTGATGCTTGAATTGTGACAATGGCTTAAATGAGTATTTTCTAAATTGTATAAAGTTTGTTGAAATGAAACAACTAGTATAAAATTTGACATGTATATTAAAGAGTTGGGCTATGGGTTTCTGATAGTGCTCTAATCGTATGTATATGTATAGTGGCTGCTCGATCTATTTATAAGAGATACGTACTACATACTGAGCTTGTGGTTGCTCATCCCTCTCTTTTCCAACCTTTTTAGGTTCCTCGGTTAGCAGTTAGTAGAGGGACAGTGCTATTGATGGGAACTTTTGGAAGTGGATTTTGGGTTTGCTTTGAGTCTACGTCCTTTGGGTGGAAGGACTTTCATATCACCCTCATTACTATAGTTTTTGGGGTGTGATAGGATACAATTTGGAAACCCCTTTGAATTGGTTCACCATCATTTCACATAGCCAAACAAAATGAAGAAGCTTTCTATTTGGCAAGACACTCATAGATCGGTGTAGTGATCTCTCTTTTCATCACTTTTTCGGATAAACCGTAATCCACAAATTTGTTATTCCAATTTGGATGGCAAATTATGGGAGTTTAAGTACACGTGCTTAGACGTTTCTCTATGAACTATTGCTGAAAACAGACAAACAATGTAATTGCTACATAATCTCAGATTAGCCGAGTTAGTTTAGACATAAGATCAAATTGTGCCTGAGGAAGAGTGGTCATTATTTGGAGTCTCGACCAACGCAGCTTTCCTTGGAAATGCTCTAGAGTAGAATGATCAATGGGTGGGTTGGATTGGTATCAATCTTAACTATCCTTGACTAGATTTGCACATATTTCCAAGATTACTAATTTTCCAATACAAAATTGACCTGGCCGGAGTGGATCCAAGAAGACAGTATGGGTTCAAAAATAGAATTACTTGCCGAGGCTTGCCCATTTTCTTCCCCAGGAGGCCGGTCGAGCCTGACCAGGGCTAAGCAAGCCAAGCGGGCTGCCATGGTTACCTCTACTTCAGAAGCCTTCTGCCCTGATGATAATTACTTGGTTACAGTGGGGGGAAGTGGACTATTTTGGTGGCTCGGAGGAGTTAGTATGATGCTCGACAAGGCCCTGACGTTCAGGCACCTGGCCTCGAAAATGGAAGCGCATTTACTGTTTAAAATAGAAGCTGCCGCGTGGCAGTCTTGGAGAGTTTACCGAAGAACTCTTCCTTCATCTTTTTTTGAAGTAAATCTTCTCTTTCATAATTGATATACACACATGCACTGCGGGATTTCTTGAGAGAGAGAGAGAGAGAGAGAGAGAGTTTCATCTCAAATGGCTACTGTTTGTCCAGTTGCTTCACTCCATCAAGAAGCTAATCCTTCTCAGCTCAAAATAGGGAGTGTTAAGACTCTAGCTGAATCTTCCAATCTCACTTCCATCCCCTCCCACTACGCCTTCACCACCTCCGCTTCCGGTGATCAAGCCGTCCACTCTGACCACGATGACTCCATCCCCGTCATCGACTTCTCTCTCCTCTCCTCAAGTAATCCCGATCAACGGCGTAAAGTCGTCTCGGATCTTGCAAAGGCTTGTCAAGACTGGGGCTTCTTCATGGTACATATGTTCCTACCCAGTTCATCAGCTCATTAGCTGCTTCATAGTACTTTTCTTTATTCTATCTGGTCGTGGAGATCCAAAACAAACGGTTGGTGATCTTTGTTAAGCTTTTCACTTATGAAACTTGTCATGAGTACTGAAAAGACTGACAGTTCATATTGAATTGGCTGGTTCTGCTGATGGTTGTTCATTCATGCCGGAGCTAAAGAAAATTCATGATAAATTATTTCTCATGCCTTGGACTCCGAGAGATTGGTGCTGCACGTAAATCAAACCACAAACCTTGTTTATTTTATTTTATTTTTTATTTTTAATGAATCTATCTTGCAGGAATTGGTATCAAAGTCAATCTTGATCTGTATGGCACAAACTCTCTATACATATTCTGGCAGCGTCATGTATACTATGTATTGATCATGGCCTCTGGGTTGTGTGAGTAGGTGATCAACCACGGAGTCCCCGAGGGCCAAATGAAGGCGATGGTCGACATGCTGATGGGATTCTTCGATCTGGCAGAGGAGGAGAAGAGGGAGTTCGAAGGGAAGCACGTGTTGGACGGCATAAGATGGGGGACGAGCTTCAATGCTTCAGTCGATAAGGTATTTTTCTGGAGAGATTATCTGAAGGTGAGGGTGCATCCAAAGTTTCACTGCCCTTCCAAACCAGAAGGCTTCAGGTATCTATTCTTCTTCTTCTTCTACACAAATATTGTATGAATGTTCACTTAAATGCCATAACTTTTTTTTTCCTCAATCGCTTGAGTGTCATAACTTCCAAAATACATTTACTAAAGTACTATAACTTTCAATCGATTACTTGAGTGACATTCACCTCACTACTGAAAATCCAACGTGGCATAGCACTTGTGGTGAACATTTTAAATTTTTTTTTTTTATACTCAAGTGATCAATTAAAAAGTTATATGTCACTCAAGAAATTGGAAAAAAATTATGACACTTAAAGTGAGTGTCATACAAAAATTATGGCATTCAAGTGTGTTAAAAAAAGAAGAAGTTGTAATATTGAAATGAGTGTTGTGCGATATTCTGTTTTCTTAATTCCTTTGGAATACAAAAATTTTGAGTTTACTCCAACACAAATAGACACTATCTCATGTTTCAGAAGCCTACCCAGATATTAGCTTACATATTATTTGATCCATGACACTTAGTTGGTATTTATGTGCGGGATCTACTTAAAGTTGAACTTCCTTGCTCGTTATAAAGGCAAGGTTTTGCTGCAATCGACCGGCAGGGGCATCACCTACCATGCGAAATCATCTAAAAGCCACTCATCTCTCAAACACATTACGATTTACCCAATCCATCTGGCCAAACAAATCCAAACAAACCTCACAACCTCCTCCCCCGGCCCGGGGAGGGTAGCTGCATCTCCCTCTAAGAAGGAGCCAGATGTGGCCTTATGGATGAGAAGTAGCTCATTATGCTTCGGAATCTCAAGGTCATGATAGTAACGCCCATTTTCTCCCTCTTTTGCCTCATGAATCGTGAACAATTAGAACTCGTCAATGAATGGGGCCAAAAAAGTAGGCTCATGACAAAGACTCCATGGAGGAGTGTGCTCTTGTCATTTTGTACAAATTAGAGATTCTGGGGCATTATTGATTAGTGGTGGGTCCATCCTGGTAGATGCTGGGATATCACAATCCATTGACATGATACTTTAGAGTTATCGATGCATCGACATCCTAGTGCGCAGCAGAAAATTATTAGATATATCAGAAAAAGAAAGCATGACAAAGAATTTGAACAAATTATTTTTCCCTGGAAATACGGAATCCAAATCTTCGACTTGACTAATTTCACAATCTGTCCATGTATAAGACTGCCCACTGGGTGGCGGACTCGATCTCTAGAGTTAGCTCAAATCGAGATGTTGTGATTTTCATATCAGATTTTCCATATTTACACGTAACACTTGACTATTCAATTAATCTTGGGATCTTAACTTAAAGAACTTCAATCCGTCCTATGCGCAAGCTCTTTAGGATCTTTGGTATCAGTTTGTTAATTTGGTATAGTAAATCCATGTTTATCCACAAATCTGCCAATCTTGAAACACAGCAAATACAAATTACAGGGTATTGAATTAAGGTAGCATTATTTTGGCTCTGTCTTATTTAACATATTTATTGAATTTGAATCCTGGAAAGGAAAATTTCCTAATTTGAGTAATTTCCTTGTTGGAGTTGTATTCTTAGTTTGAATAAATTTTCTATTTTGAATCCAAATCTATTCTATATAAAAAGAAATGACTTCTTTGTGAATAATATTATCGAGGAGTTTCTGCTTGTGAATTATATTTTGAGTGTCTGAAGCCATGAAAATCTTGCGTTAAAATTTTATAATTTCCTTTGTGATATTGTAGATTATCTCATGAGAAATTGTGAGGCTAAACACCATGTGAGATTATTGGGTGTAACTGGGGGTAGAAAACACTGATAATGTTTGAATGAGTCGAGTGATTGTAATATCTGTTATATCTTTTGAACAATAGTGGAATCCTTTGTTGCTGCTCTCCCCGTTGCCATAAGTCTAATATATATTATGTCTATTTTACTATCCGATTGCTTGTTGCCGCAACAATCTTCATGGCAAAGAAGAACAAATTTGTACACTTAGAGAAAATTAACAAGTTGAGGATTCAATTTGATAGAGCAGGACAATTAGTAACACGCCAAATATAAAATTGTGTGACACAAATTCGTGACATCCCTAAAGATGAAGAGAACACCGCAAGCATTTCCTCTGATGAATGAAAGCGATGTTTGTTGCAGTGAAGTTTTAGCAGAATACGCTGGGGCGGTCCGGAAATTAGCTAGGGGGCTGCTCAAGGGTATATCGGAAAGCCTAGGACTTGAACCGGGCTATATCGATGAGGCGATGAACATGGATTCAAGCCTGCACATATTAACGGCGAATTTGTATCCGCCATGCCCGCAGCCAGAACTCGCTATGGGCATGCCACCACACTCAGACCATGGCCTGTTGACCATCCTTATGCAGAATGGAATTGGCGGCCTCCAAGTGCACCACGGCGGGAAGTGGGTCAAAATTGATCCCATTCCGAACGCCTTTTTGGTCAACACCGGCGATCACTTAGAGGTATATACATAGAAATTCATGTTCCATCTTTCTAATCTCCCTCATTGTCTTGCAAGAGAGGTCGGATTTGTTTTAAATCTTGGTGTGTACTGTGTGCCTTTGTTTATTCATGCACATACAATGTACGAGTAGGGGATATTGTTATATAATTAAGACCATAGTTCATATAGTTGTCCTTTAAATTCGTTGAAACACACTCTTTTCTCTGTTTCTTTCTCTGGATAATAATCAGTTAAAAAGTCAATACGGATCTTTGTGATTTACTACCACTTTCCCATTGAACCGATAAAGCTTATTGGAACTATTTTTTTTTTTTTTTCTTGACACTAATCAACTGAGCAAGATTATAAGCAATGGGAAATACAAGAGTGTTCTGCATCGAGCTGTTGTGAACAACAAGGATACAAGGATATCCATTGTTCTATCTAATGGACCATCGCCGGACACTGTCGTCATGCCAGCAGAGCAGCTGGTGGATGGGGAGAGCAACCGAGCTATGTACATCGGGATGAAATACAAGGACTTCCTGGAACTTCAACAGAGCAGCGTTCTCGATGGGAAATCAGGCCTGGAACGGGTAAAGATATGATTTTGTGCAGCCTGAACTGTAATACTAATGGATGTGTGATTGTGTTCTGCTTCTAGACTGTTTGGACTCTTTGGTTTGCAACCTTCGGAACATTTTAATATTATGTGATTCAAGGTGCAAGAACTGCCCAGCACTGATGTATGTAAGCTGGTCCTTTCTGTGATGTATCTTCTTGACATATAAATGGAAGTAATTAACTTCATAATGTGTGACTAAACACCATAAGTTTGTAGTCCTATAAATCATGATGGTTGGTCAGTATGAGCTAGCAAATTTGTCTGTCTAGATTTTCACCTGAAATGGCCACTTCATTGGGCTAAAAATATCGAGTACTCGCTGCAAGTCAAAGAACTTGTTTCTAGTATGATCTCCTCAAAGACAAAACTGACCTGTTTAAGCTGAGACAATGTGACCTTGACCCTAAGCATCAAAAACTACGGAATCTTCTTTGGCGTATGTTTAGGACAATTCTGAAGCCTCAGTTTCTTTTGGTTTTCACGGTTTGGACTAAAGCACCAGAACGATTAAACAGAATGATTAGTTCTCGAAGCAAATGAAGCATAATTCAGATGTCCTACTCAAGAATTCACTATGTTCGGTCAAACTTTTTAGTCTCTTTGTGTTTGGTTCCCTCCCCTCTCATTACGGCATAAAACATCTTGGTGAACCAAAGTCCAATATCTTCAGATCATATTGGGAAATGAAGTCATTTTCCTTTTTCCTGTCTTAGGTGCATCTCAGCTAAATGATGTCGCCATAATGCAGGCTGTCATTGGAGGGACATGGTAATTTTGAAATAGTAGAAAGAAGAAACAGCTGTACAAACTTTGACAGAGCAAAGGTTTAGTACTGGATGCTGAATTCGCTTGCAGTTAGAGCTACCTTTTCACTTCTATAGCTGTTTTCTAAACTAAGACGAGCTTCCCTAATTATATGTTCGTCGATTCAAACTGAAGCAGACATTGATTCATCAAATATTCTTTTATTAATGTGAGTTTACTTTATTAAGGTTGCGGGTATTCGAGTAAGGTATTGAAGGGGTTCTTTGCTAGAAAATCATAACAAAAAAATACCCGGAAAGTTTTTGCTTTCTGACTAGTATCCCCTGAATTTTGGAAGAACAAAAGGTGCAATCTTCTGTATGTCCCTGTAACGTCTTGCAATTCTAGATTAAGAGATGACCCTCAATACGAACGCCACGATCCTCTCATATTCATGTAGATTAATACTACAGATATATCACCGAGGCTGTACATATGAAATAGTCATTTCGTTGGCCGAATATTGTTGGTGCTTGCCACCGCTTGAAGAACTAGCTTCCGATACGGACTCCTCGCTGAAATAACCGGGCTGTTTAGGATGAGGCAATGCGCTCTCACTGGCCAACATCATAACCACGGATGACATCTCCGGTCTATCTCTCGGATTTTGTTGGACGCACAACAGAGCCACATGGATCGATCGCAAAACTTCTGCGGGATTGAATGTGGATGTGATCGATGGATCAACCAGCTTCATAGGCTTTTGATCTCTGAACAGTGTCCAGGCCTGCAAGATTATTTCAGTCATCTAGAATAAGACTAGAAACTAACCTGAAGATAATAAAACAAAAAGATGTGATGACTTACAAATCCGAGAAGGCTTAAATGGTTGTCAGGATGATTAAAGCCTCGATTTCTTTGCCCACTCACGATTTCCAGCACTACGACACCAAAACTGAATACATCCGATTTTATCGAATATAACCCGTGGATAGCATACTCTGGTGACATGTAACCGCTATGCAAAAAAGCCATTGAAAAGAGTGATTAGTTTTTGAAGCAAATGGACCAGATCCAGTGAAGATCACTTGTTGAGAGTACTCACTATGTTCCCACCACTCTCTTTGTATTGGCTTCGCTCTCATTACCTCCGAAACTCCTCGCCAAACCAAAGTCCGATATCTTTGGATTCATTTCGTTGTCGAGCAGGATGTTTTCAGCTTTCAGATCTCGATGAATTATTCTTAATCTTGAGTCTCGGTGAAGGTATAGGAGCCCTGAGGCTATGCCGTTGATGATAGTGAAGCGCCTAGGCCAATCCAGTAAAACACCCTTCTCTTGATCTGCCAAATTTTAGGCCTCATGAGTAATTAAATGGAAGCTTCTTCACTCCTTTTCTATGACAAAAGAAATGAAAATGTAGGGACTTGAGTGAAGCGAACCGAAAATGAAACAATCCAAGCTCCGGTTGGGCAAGAACTCATAGATCAACATCATTTCATCTACTTGAATGCAGCATCCAAGAATCTTGACGAGGTTTCGGTGTTGAAGTTTGGCGATGTAGAGGACTTCGTTTTTGAACTCATCCTGTCCCTGCCTAGAGTTTTCCGACAGCCTCTTCACAGCAATTTCTTGGCCATTCCTCAGAACACCCTAAAAGATAGAGCCTTTTTTTAAAATTCCTTCATTTCATTGTGAATTTGGATATGGACGAGCAGATCTAGAATTCTAAAAAACCAAGAACAGTAACCTTATAGACAGCTCCAAAACCTCCCTCTCCAAGTTTGTTGTCTTCAGAGAAGTTATTTGTAGCGTTCACTATGGTTGTCAGGTCGAACATAGGTAAGTCTAGATCTTCACCATGGCTTTGATGGCAGAATGTGAAGATTTGTCCTGCAAGTAGAAATTAAAGTGAGTGAATTCATCATCTAAAGAGAACTCATAATTGAGTTTTAAAAATCCCAAAACAGAATTTAAAGCAACAAACATTTGGTTCATTCATTTTCAGGCCACTTGGTTCATTGATATTTCCAGAGAGAGATGATCTGATGAAACTTTGCATTTGATGCAGAGCAGCAACATTAAAAAACCTATGCTACAAGAGTGAAAAATGACTTGTGTATCAAGAAAGACATCTTGCTTGGAAGATAAAATGACTTTACCATCTCTCCTATACTTTATGAAAACAGCCATGATGCCGAGAAGAAGCACCGCAGACAGCACGGTGCTGACAATGATGCCTGTGCTTTTCCTTGTGCCAGTATTTCCACTCGAACTCCCACCTTGATACACATTACAACGAATTGAAAATAGAAGTTACAAAGAATCCGATAGTTATTTCGAACTCATTCTCTTCCTCGTTTCATCTGGTCAAAAATAACTCAGGGTTTGAACACATACCGACTTCTGATGCGGCCATCCTTACGTAAATATCCTGGCCGTTCTCATTGAACTGTCTAATATCCATCAGGTCACCAAACCAAAGCAAGCATCCGCTTCCTTCCCTCTAATATCCAAGTTTGAATAAGCCGTGCATGAGCAGTTCCTCAAGCATGTCTGCTCGCATTCTTGAAGGTTCATACTCCGTTGAACCACGATTGCCTGGTGTCGGGCAATTTCACTTCGGTGTACTTCAGAAACTTGTCTCCTCCCAGGCAATCCAGTTCCTTCCTCCGGATACAACCGTTTGACCAATCTCCGAATTCCCAGGCGCTCGGGTATTTGGACACGAACCCTGCTAAGCACACGCATTTTGGAGAGCTAGCAATATTACAGTTCCCATTCCCTCCGCATAATGCATAAGTGTCACAGTCGTCCGTTTGAGCAGACGAATACAGTATCCAATCATGTGTCCGATCTACCCAACTGAAGCGCTGAGCAATCCCATTCTCGTTTAAAACGAGCATCGATGGGACGGAACTGTTCAGAATATTGAAGTAATAGTAAATTTCGTTTTGGTTGAAGACGAAGCCAAAGCTATAAACTGGATTTGGCCTCAACTGAGGGAACCCGCTAAACCGAAGGCCGTTCCAAGGTCCTGACCTGAACTGCACTACCGATCTGTTTCTCACGATCAGCTGCGGATATCCCGAAGAATCGAGCCTATATGTGAAATCACCAAGTGAAGGGTCGTCCACGCTTTTCCAAGAGGTCAGGTACCGGTCCAGACCTTTTGCTCGGTCTATACCAAACTTCATGCCAGCCAGAAACGAATTACAAGGGTGATCAAAACTCTGCCAAATTGCATCATTCGAGTCATTGCCGTTTCCTTCTTTTATGACAAAATTGGCGGAATCCAAAAGCTGCGCAATCGGATTCTGGGCCAATCTTGACACGTTGGAGGACCAAACGACCACATTGTTGCGGTTCAGGAGAGTGAGTACACCCTGAGGAGTGAGCTTTAGGACTCCTGAAGAATCATTCAGGGGATTCTCTCGGTTTGCGACCCAAATCACCCTCCCGGCTGATAGCTTCTTGTACCATACGCCCACGTACCGGTTCTTGGAGCTGCCGGGGCTGAAGAATCCTAGCTCGAAGTTCCCGCCGGGAGAGACTATCGTTTGGCCATCTGTGATCTTCTGACCAGCTGAAATGGAGTCCGATGCATAGCTTATCTGCAACACCAGGGACATGAAGCACAAGCTGCGTAGAAGAATTGGAAAGCATGACTCCATAGATGCTGTTCAGCTAATGCTATACTGACTTCTGATTCATGAGGAAATTAAAGAGAGACAATTAGCTGATTAATCTCTCCTCCGTTTTTGTTGCTTTATGAAACAGGAATTAGCCACAAAGTCGGACCTTGACGACATATAATGATTATTAAGTGATGGGCAAAAGCGACAGTCATTGAAATCAGCACTTTGAGTTTACTGTTGGTAAAGCAGCGTACAAAAGACGTTTCCAAGCTCAATCACGCTTGGAAACTATATACGTGTGGCTTGGACTAGGGGAGATCGGTTTCCGGGTTGGGGTCGGTCTGGTTTAGGGTTTTGTCCACCTCCTTTTCTTAACTCTCTAAAAGAAAAGGAAAAAAACAAAAAAACATATTGGTCTGGTTTGGACGGTTTGGTTCTGCATTTGGAATTAGGAACTGAACCGACTATTCCCAGTTCCAAAAATTTGGAACCGAGAATGGGACCGGGTCCCATACACACCTCTAGCCGGAACGGATGACAAGTGCTCGATAAAGACACGATTCCATGTCACAGCGAGAACAACAGATAAGTGATTGGCTTCTAATGTGACATCAATGGATCTATCCTGGGAGCTTTAGATGCCAGGCGGCGGAGATCATATCAGTAAAATAACAAAGAGGGCCACGCTTTCACCTCTATTATAATACTGATTAGTTGGATATTAAAGTTAATGAGTGCTGTAGAGATGAGTACGGGGTGTGCTTGTTTTGTAAGTTGACCCTGTTATAACAACAATTAGTGATTAATTTATTAATTTTGATTATGATAATATGACTCCAACCGTACTCAAGGTGAATATAATATAATGTAATCATGCGACAAAAGATTGTCAGAATCTCCTTTAAATTGTCAAAACTTAGACTATCGAAAGCCTGCTAAAAAAAAGTCGTATGTGCCAGTTTTTGGGTAAGAGGTGGGAACGTCCATGCGTTTAGGAAAGCGTTTGACAACTAAAAGAGAAAAGAAAAAACCACAAAAAAATTCAAATCACGTCTATGGTAACATCAAAAATCTCAAATTTGTACCTTTACAATTCATTTGCTCAAAAAAGGTCTATATAAATGCTGAAAAGCAAATATATATACAAGTTTGGTATTTTTTATATTATAAGTTTAGGATAAATACGTTATAGGGACATAATTTGGAACTGTTTTCCTTCCAAAAAAAAAAAAACAAATGATTAAGTCATTGACTGTCGGCTCAGAATAGACGAGGCCAAACAAGATGTGGCGAAGGAAAAATTGACTCCACAGCCGACAAATTTAGCCAACAGATTAGGAAAGTGATTTAGCCGACAGAAAATATAAATGAAAATAGACGAGTCGAGTAAATATCTGACAAATATAGGTTGATTCAAGTGACTAAAGATGACGATTGACATAACCGTCGACAAGATAAAGTAACCATCTGAATAGCGGAAGTCGACGATTCCAGACGCAATCGTTCAAGAGATCTTCGCAAAACTGGAAATTCATAAAAATGTGAAGTTGTGTAATTAAGAAATTCGTAAGCAATTGATGTGAAGACGTGGAGAAGATATAACCATCAAAATAGTAAGGACGACACGATTGGTAAAGTAGTAAAAGCATAATTGTCAAAATAATAATAAAATCGGTCACTTATGAATGATAGTTTATACATAGAGGTCACTATAGGGATTAAACACTAGGAATGTTTAAGTGATTTGAGTATAGTTGTAACATCCACCATGTCGTTTGGTTTATAATGAAATCACGTGATATCTCATATGAAATCATGATCAATTCCTTCTCTTTCTGTGATAATTCCGACCGTAACAACTTCTTGCATCAAGAATACGAATAATTATGAAACAAAAAATCTTTTATGGCTCGAGCAATTCACTAGATTGACCAAAATCTGAGGTTTGGCACTTCTGGCCTTTGATTGAAGTTAATTCTTGTTCTAATAAATTGCATCTGGTCTCAATTTTCATAGTCAAGGCCAAGATGGTCTCCAGATCCTCTTTCACTATCTCAATTCCCATGCCTGAGAGAAAACATCGGACAATGAATCGGGAGAAATGACGAGTGACATGCAGACCTGCAACGTGAAGATTGTCACCACGTGCCGATGGGGACGGCACGTGATCTGACTAATTGTATTTTTTATGCACACTTGGCGAAAATCAGAAAATTACCGTAAAGTCTGCCATCCGCTATCCGCTATAAACAAAAAGAGGGACCCAAACCCACCTAACGTATCATTGAGGTTAGCTAAGTTAAAGCGGTTCGTGAATATGTTCACATCTCGTCTCTCCTCTTGTCCAGCCTCAATCAAACAAGAGAGTGACGTCAGCAATTAGGTTCAGAAAAACAATTAGCATCATCATTGAAGGAAACGTGCGCTCACCGTGAACTTATTCAAAGTCTCCTATTTTCTATGTTTTATAACGTGATGGATTATGTCAAGTACATTAGTCTAATTTGGGAAATCAACATGCTAGGCATAGGCGATAAATTCTTACAAGGGTTGTTTGAAACGACCATCTTATTTGAATTTTTGCTTTGTTATTGGCCGGTTATTATACTGATTTACTAGACTGGTTTATCTCACGTCGCTTTAGTATGCTCTTTATATCTATGTAGTCTCTCTTTATTTATTTGTTTAAATTTTCAGATTTGACTTTTTAATATGGTATCAAAGTCAGTTCCTCTCTGATTTATTTCGCGTTGTGCCCTCCTGTGTGTCAAATTGCATGTGTGGTTCTAATTAGCTGTGCACATGAGAGTAGATGTCAAATTGTATCCCACATCGTTTGTCACGTGATTTATATGCTCTTTATATATACATGGTCTCCCTTCGCCTACTAGCCCAAGCTTTTGAGTTGAATTTTCTAGTAAATAGTCTAATGTTACTCTTTTCGGATCAGGTTACTCAATCTTGTTTTCGCTTTTAATTAAGTCCCTTCCTTCACTTATTGTTAAATTTGTGATTGAGCTAAGTTAGGGAATATTGGATGAAGATAGGACTCCGACTTAGTGACTTGATGAAACTTAAGCTAAAGTTAAGAGTCCAAGGTGGGGAGTTTTAGACAATGTGTTAGTAGGGTTGTTGAGCGATCTAATTGAAAGTTAGAAATAAAATTGATTGATCGGAATGAAGAAAAAACCTGAAGGTCGAACGATCTTTTAAAAGTGACCATAAAAGTTTATTGATCATCATTCAATTAACATGCCTTATGAATATATATATATATATATATATATATATTGTAAAATCAAGTTTAGAGGTTAGGTGAGATCCAAGGTCCCGAGCCAAGTTTATTCCACGAATCTCAATTGATGCACATCTCATTCGAAAGTAAATTGCTTTCAATCGTACGTCATGTCAATGCTAAGGATAGGAGCTCATCTTTCTTCTGCTAATAAACAGTAGTTCCTTTTCTAAATAATAATTTTGTGCATTTTTTTAACAAAATATCAAAGAAGTGTGAATGACTCGACACTTTGGAATCAGTTCAATTTGATCAATGGACAGAAATATCTTTTCTCCAATGATATAAGATATCTGGACTTTTGATTTGATTAATTTCACAAGTTCATGCAAACAAACTGTTTTATCCACTTGTATCTCAAGGCAAAATTTATTGTGAAATCGTTTGGGATTGAATATAAAAAGGGCTATCTCGATATAAAGTCAACTTCATCAAGAGCAGCAAAATAAACAATGTAGACTCGTTTTAGAATGACGCACATATGAGGTGTAAAGTTACAAATCAGAAACAGAGGGCAACAGACAAATGAGCGTAAAGAGACAGGGGATACAAGGGTAGCTCCAAAACAGGTACGAACAAAGTCCCCGAGAGCAGGTCTATTTCGATCGAATGATCCTTAGAATATCATTATATAATCTGAACGCGCTGCCACGGAGTCAAAATCGATAACACAATTTTCCCGTCAAATAACCACCACTCTCGTTGATCTTCTGAAAAAACAATGACTGCTGCAAAAAAGAAGATAATGGGGAATGGAATATCGGTGAAGATAATAACTATAGTTCTAGTTAGAAAGAATATAAGCGAGGGGTTTGTTTTGATTGATAAACAGGAGGGTTGATGCGCTTGCGGGATGGGTGAGAGTAGTTTTGAGTGATTATTGAAGATGGGTGAGTGTATGGGGGATGAATGTCGATGGGTAAATGCCAAATGAGGAACAGAATATGATCGGAACCAAGGCGCACAGGATGTGTTACCAGCCAAGGATCAAGATTGAGATAGATGAAGCTCACCACCAAGGCCTACAGAAATTACCAGCCTAGGATACAGGATTTAAATATTGAAGAAGCTCACCACCAAGTCCTACATTAAAAAAAAAAAAAAAAAAAAAAAAAACCATCAATTGAGAATACAATACTTCTTTGGCTCATCACCAAGGAAGAATCTACCTTCTAAGGATATAGAAATCAGGAGTAATCTACTCTCCAAAGATATTCGCTCACATAGAGGAAAATCTAAAATATTCTTATACTCAAAATTCATTGTCTTATATTTGAGAATTCGCCTCATAATATAGATTGATTATTACATAGGAAATAGATTAAACACTAAAGACAAGAAACTACCTAACTATAATTAACATAGGAACTAGAAAATGCATTAAAATATCTAGAGACTTAAACTTTGACTCCTTGAAAATTACAACACACTTAAGACTCACTAGTGACATTTGACTAGACTTAAAGTAATTAAAATAGACTCTAAATTCGTTCATCTTCTTGGACAGTCCAATAGAGATCTTTGAAGATTAAAACAACAAAGGAAATTGTCTAAAACAGCCTTCGGTTGTTATATAGTCTATTGTCTAAAACAGCCTTCGGTTGAAATCAACAACTTGTCCACTGATCAACAACTTTCTTGCATAATCAACATTTTCAACTTTCTTTGATAGACAACGGCCAATGCTCCCGCATCAAGGTTTTTTTTTTTTTTTTTTTTTTTTTTTTATATGGTTTTCTTATTATCATGTTTTTCTTTTTTTGTAACATTTTGGCTAATACTGCTCAGGTGAAGGGTTTCATTAGAAAATGTCCATCAACGGATGCAAGGATTACGAAATAGACCAAGAGTCCATCACAATGATTTCAGCAATAAGGTTGAAAAATAAAATAAAATAGTTCACAGCATCGTTGACTAAACGTGCAAAAATCGTGAACTTGATTAAGGGATGAGATCAGTATGATAATCGAGTTTGTAATTATTGTCCTCGCAACTTTAAACAAGCCACATAGTTTTCATGTTTCGTACATCAAGGATGATGTCGTGTATATCAGTCTAATTTGAGAAACCGATATGCTGACTATATGTGACGAATTCTTACGAGGGTTGTTGAAACGACTCGCTTATTTGAATACCCACTTCGTAGTTAGCTAATTATTGTACCGATTGACTAGATTGGTTTTGACAATCTAGCATTACTCTTTTCTAATTGAGTAAATGGATCTTGTTTTCACTTCCGCTCATGTCACTCCCCTCACTTATTGGAAAAAATATTGATTGATTAGGGAGGACTCAAGGAAGATTTGACAACGATTTAGCGATATGATGAAACTCAGATTAAATGTTAACAGATCGAGGAAGAGAGTTTTAGACTGTACTTTTGAGCAGGGCTGTCGGGTGATCTAATTGAAAGTAAAAACAAATTGATTGATCGAATTGACAAAGAGAATTTGAACGTTGAACGATCTTTTCACAATGACCATAAAGTTTAATGATCATGATTCATGTAACGTGCATTATCAATTTTTTCAATCTAAAAACCAGGTTTAAAAGTAAATTGTTTTCAATCGTACTTTTTATCAATAAACAGTATTTCCTTTTCCAAATGATAATTGTGTCCACTTCTTTTGACAAAACATCAAAGAAGTGTGAATGATTTGACACTTTGAAATCAAATGAATTCAATCACTAGGAAGAAAATAACTTTTTTTTTAATATAAAATATTCAAACTTTTCGATTCATTTAATTATTTCTTAAGTACATAAAAGTAAATTGTCTAGTCCCCACCAACTTGTGACATTTCATCCATGGGGTGGCGACGAGAGAGCCTTAACATTATTTTTTGCGAAATGGTTTGGGGTTGAATGTAATATAAAGTCAACTTGATCAAGAGCTAAGAGAAAGAATAATGTGGATTCATCGTAGATTATGCGCACCATTAACAAAATTATTCACTAGATTATAACAGCCTACTATTTTTTTTGTGTTCCAGTTTCCACCATGAGCACGTGGTCTCTTATGACTTAATCTGCGTTAATTTCAGGTCAGGCCTCTTGCTTCACGTTGTACGAAGAAGAAGATAGAAAATGGTAAGTCAATAGTCGCTCGAATAGTGTTGGAACTATTTATATCATTGTCCAATTAATATATCTTTCCAAAACCCAAAATGGACAAATATGACATAATTTATTTTATATACCTAAGCATAATTTAATTGAACCTCCATGGTCTTACTAAATTCAGATCTCACCGGAAAATCAATAATCTAGTATAAACGTGTTTAGTTCGAGTTGCTATATTATTATCAAATGGTCTTATAAGCTAATAAATAATTGAACCGACTCTGATTGACTATAGTGGCGTTGAAGGAGAGAAGAGTTCTATAAGACTAGTTGTGGGATTTCACTCGTTGACAAATCTAGAAGATACCCAAAAGATATGCTCACGAGCCTTCAAATATAATTTCTGAAAAAAAAAAAAAAACCTTGAAAATAATTACGATATAATATAAGTCGAGTTGTTATTCTGTCA
This sequence comes from Eucalyptus curtisii, assembly GCA_017140595.1. NCBI lineage: Eukaryota > Viridiplantae > Streptophyta > Magnoliopsida > Myrtales > Myrtaceae > Eucalyptus > Eucalyptus curtisii. The sequence continues at coordinate 8,924,666 of CM029500.1, read as the reverse complement.
AACAGCAATTAAAACCAAAATTCCATCATCTACGGAACAGATTTGAAAATTTCAGCTAATTGATTAAGGTGCTAATATCTTATTATGGCCAATGTGTTAATGATTTTTATAAAGATGGGTAAATATTAATTGCATGATATTTCGGTTCATGAAAAAGAGATTACGAAGCAAATAAAATACATGACAATACTAGATTTGGTAATAATATGGTGGTATGGTTAGTGTAGGCTAGTGATTTTATAATGTGACCTGGGATGGATAGGTCTATTAGAATACACAATAATTAGCTATAATCCCTTCTTTAGGATTATTAGCAAATTAGTCATAAATTTATTGCTAATTTAATCCTAAAATTCTCAATTTTGCCAATTAAATTCTAAACCTTTGTGCGAAGTTTCAATGTAGTCCTTTCAATCAATTGTTGCAGGAAATCATTGACGTGGTGATCTATAAAGAGTGTCGTTTCAAGTAAAATTGTCTATGTTAGCATGTTATTTAGAAAAAGCCGATGATGAGTGGACACCATTTTAGCAATTTCCAATGATAATTGGCCAAAATAATTATGTTGAAATTTCACATAGAGATTATTGCTATCCAAGAATCTCTTTCTATGTTAGCTATCGGGAGCGGGCTTTCCGATGGTAGTCCCACTAACGGCCTCGATTCGGCCCTATCTCATCTTGATTTGGCTATACTTGTATGTAGCTAGCAATGTTAGAAAAAACATGAGAGCCTTTTTTTTAACCTTTAGAAAAAGAAAAAGGCTCTCATCAGTCAGCTCGTCCCCTTTACTATTTAGCCTTGCTGACTATGTTGAGAATAGGTCCTGTTCAGTTCAAGCGGCCCGCCTTTATTCATCTATACTAACTGCCATGAAGATAATAAAAACAGAAAGAAGATGAGTTCTTATTTGACTCTGACTATCCCACTCCAATCATTCCTTTTCTTTCTGTTACTTCGAAAGTAGCTGCTTCAACTTCAACTGCTTGAATTTTTGATATTCCTTTTTATTTCTCATCAAACAAATGGCATCTTCTTCTGAAAATCCTAACTATCTTAGCATGATATTGAGGAATCTCATTGCTATTACTCAAACAAGCATGAAACATATGCTTGCATATTCGACCATAGGTAAAATCGGATATGTAATTATTGGAATAATTGTTAGAGACTCAAATGGTGGATATGCGAGCTGACCTGTAACATCACAGTTAATATTATGAAGCTGAGTACCGCTACTAGATCGATGATTATCCCGTTGAACATATATGAGAAGACCTCTGCGATCAATAAGATCTACTTGATGTGACATTTGTTTTACTTAAAAATTGATAGAGGTGAGTCACTTGCTAAACATTTCAATGAATTCAATGTTGTTGTTAGGTCATTGATTTTGGAGGTATGTACTTCGATTGTATTATCCTCATTGCTCGATAGTTGAAATACTATTGTTATAACTGTTAGTAATTCCTCCAAGTCAATAAGTTTGACGTTTGATGAGGTTCACGATTTGACTATGAGTGGCAACATTCATAGAAGAGAATTTGGTGAACATGTGGCTTCTATTTTATAATGAGTATTGTGAACATGAATGGCCGAATAACACCCAACTCTTATTTATCCAGCAATTCCAATCAACTTTACTCTAGCTCACTTCTTCCCAGTAGGGGTATGTGCAAATTCCTTTGATAAGGATAATCTTCAATTTGCATCTTACAGAAATCAAAATCCTTAGTGCAAATCTGTCAATTTTAACTTTTCCTTCTTCCATTGCCATTGATTCGCTCCAACTCAGCTAAGCTTGGTTCTAATACCAATCATCGTGGAAAACAAGAGATCAACTGGTCCTAGTTTGTTTCATTTAAAGATGGGCGGAGGTACGGTGGTTGCTAAGGGCGCGTTTGGTAACATTTCTATTCCCGAGAATAATTTCTGATAAGAAATGATTCTTTTTTATTCTGTTTCCGGAAATAATTTCTAAGCAAAAGAACGCATTTGACAACTGTACAACATTTATGATTCTGGAATAGAATTGCATTTGATACTGTGCTCAAAATTTCTACTCCAAATTATTTTCTTTTAATTTTTAAATAATTTTATTACTTTTTTACTTTTTTTTTTTTCCTTTCTTTCTCTTCTTCTTCTTCTTCAAGTCGCCGGTCGCCAGCCTTGGGATGACCGGCGATTGGCCGATGAGGGCCGGCGACCTCACTAAAGCATCGCTGGACCTCAATGAGGCCGGCCCTCGTCAACCAAGCCTTGTCGCGGCTGGGCGAGGCTCGGCCGAGCCATGGCTAGGTGAGCAGCCTCGCCAGATCTGGGCGAGGTCAAGCCTCGCCTAACCATGGCTTGGCTGAGCCTCAACAGGGTTGGTCGAGCCTCGCCGGGGCTGGGAGAGCCTTGCCTGGTCAGGCGAACCTTGCCCCGGGGGGGGCCCGGGTGAGGCTCGCCTCTTCGGTGGCCGGGCTTGCCTCCAAGTGAGCTTGCCGAACCTTGCCCTAACCTGGCGAGCCTTCTGGCGGGCTCGCCAAACCGGTTTCCGGTGACCGGTGGCGGTGGGCGGTGGACGGCAGAAGGTGATGGGCGGCGGACGACAGTGGACGGTAATGGCGAACGGCGGTGGACGGTAACGGCGACGGTGACAGCAGATGAAGAAGAAGAAATAGGGAAGAAGAACAAGAAAAAATAAAAAGAGAAAATAGATGCTTGATTCTAGAATTGTTCTTGAGAACAAGAATCAATTTTTTTTTTTTTATTCTTGATTCTACTCCAAATCTGTTCTCGGGAATAAAAATTTTACCAAACGTATTTCTGTTCCAAATCTACTAATGGGAACAAAAGAACATAAACAAATATTGTTTCGCAAGTTGCCAAACATGATCTAAACATATCAATGAATTCCACACTCTATCTTGCGTTAGTTTTCAGTTATTCTATTCCTCTACAATCCGAAAAATGGCTTTTAAGATGATACGAGAATCTTTCATTTATAGCCAACACTTTTGAAAAATCAAATCCTTTTCCTTTTCCCCTGTTTTAGTTGCATCTGAACTTGTTGATGTCACCATAATGCAGGCTGTCATTAGAAAGACATGATTATTTCGCACTGTAGAAAAGAAGAAACATCACTGTACAGACTTTGACAGAGCAAAGGTTTTAGTACTGATTACTGATCTAGGTTGTAGTTTGGCTACTTATTCCCTAAAGTATGATTTCATCGATTCAAAATGAAGCAGACATTCAAACATCAAGAATTCTTTTGAAAAAAAAAGAAGAATTTACTTCATTAAGTTCACGGGTATTCACACTAAGGTATTCTAGGGTTTTTTGGCTAGAAAAAAAAAAAAAAAAAGACCATGAAATTTTCACTCTATTGTGGTACATGTACACACTCTTCGATTTCTGACCGAAATCCAGCAAAATTTGGAGAACAAAAGGTGCAATGTTTCACATGTCCCTGCAATGTCTTGCAATTCCAGATTAAGAGATGACTCTCAGTACGTATGCCATGATCTTCTCGTATTCATATGGGATCAACATAAACATAATTGAAATTACAGATATATCATCGAGGCAGTAACTGTGAAATAGTTACTTCGTTAGCCGAATAGTTGTTATGCTTGCTGTTGCTTGAAGAACTTGCTTCGGACACAGACGTCTCGTCGAAAAAAACCAGGCTGTTTAGGCTGAGGCAATGTGCTCTCGCTGCTCAACATTGTAACCACAGACGACATCTCTGGTCTATCGTGCGGATTATTTTGAACACACAACAAAGCCACATGGATGGACCGTAAAACTTCCACGGGGTTGAATGTGGATACAATCGACGGATCTATGAGCTCCATAAACTTTTGATCTCTTAACAGTGTCCAAGCCTGCATTATCGTGCTAGTCATCTAGAGTAAGACTAGAAACCAACTGAAGATATATAAACAAAGAGATCTGATAAATCTTTATGCTTACATATCCGAGAAGGCTTAAACGGTTGTCAGGATGATTGAAACCTCGATTTCTTTTCCCGCTCACGATTTCCAGTACTAAAACACCAAAACTGAAGACATCTGATTTTACCGAATAAAAACCGTTGATGGCATACTCCGGGGACATGTAACCGCTATGCAAAAAAGCCATTGAAAGGAATGATTAGTTCTCGAAGCAAATGGACCAAAATCAGTGGAGATCATTTGTTAAGAGAACTCACAATGTTCCCACCACTCTCTTCGTACTTGCTTCACTCTCATTACCTCCGAAACTCCTTGCCAAACCAAAGTCTGATATCTTTGCATTCATCTCATTGTCTAGCAGGATGTTTTCAGCTTTCAGATCTCGATGAATTATTCTTAATCTTGAGTCTCGGTGAAGGTATAGGAGCCCCGAGGCTATGCCGTTGATGATAGTGAAGCGCATAGGCCAATCCAGTGAAACACCCTTCTCTTGATCTGCCAAATTTTAGGCCTCATGAGTTATTAAACGGAAGCTTCTTCACTCCTTTTCTACGACAAAAGCAATGAAAATGTAGGGACTTGAGCGAAGCAAACCGAAAATGAAACAATCCAAGCTCCGGTTGGGCAAGAACTCATAGATCAACATCTTCTCATCTTGTTCAATGCAGCATCCTAGAATCTTGACCAGGTTTCGGTGTTGAAGTTTGGCGATGTAGATGACTTCGTTCTTGAACTCGACCTGTCCCTGCCTAGAGTTTTCTGACAGCCTCTTCACAGCAATTTCTTGGCCACTCTTCAGAACACCCTAATAAATAGAGGTTTTTCTTTATTCCTTCATTTCGTTTATAGAATTTGGATATATAGGCAGATTTAGAATTCCAAAAAAATTGACAATAGTAACCTTATAGACAGCTCCGAAGCCTCCCTCTCCAAGTTTGTTATCATCAGAGAAGTTATTCGTCGCATTTACAATGGTTGTGAGGTCGAACAGAGGTAACTCTAGATCTTCACTATGGCTTTGACGGGAGAATGCAAGGACATTTCCTGCTAGTCGAAATTAAATTGAGTAAATTTCATTAAATGCAAAGAACTCATAACTGAGCTATAAAAATCGCAAAACAGATTCACAGCAACAAACATTTGGTTCATTCATATTTTTCCACGCGGCTTGGTTCATTCAAATTTCTAAAGGAAGACGATCTGATGAAACTTTGCAATTGATGCGGTGCAGCAACATTTAAAACATATGCTAACAAGAGTAAAAAATGACTCTTGTGGATCAGATAAACATTTTGCTTGGAAAGCATAATTATCTGATAAAAATGACTTTACCAGCTTTCTTATACTTCATGTAAATAACCGTGATAACGAGAAGAAACACCACCGAGAGCACGATGCTGACGATGATGCCCGTTCTTTTCCTTGCGCCAGTATTCCCACTCGAACTGCCACCTTGATATATATCACAATGAATCCAACAATAAAAGTTACAAAAATTATCAATCACGTTTAAAGTAACTCATGTTTGAGCACGTACCGACTTCAGATGCAGCCATCCTTACATAAATATCCTGGCCATTCTCATTGAACTGTCTAATATCGATCAGGTCACCGAACCAAAGCAAGCAACCACTTCCTTGCCCTCTAATATCCAAATTTGAATAAGCCATGCACGAGCAGTTCCCCAAGCACGTCTGTTCACATTCTTGAAGGTTCATGCTCTCGTTGAACCACGAAAGCCTTGTGTCGGGCAATTTCACTTGGGTGTTCTTCAGGAACTCATCTCCTCTCCGGCAATCTAGTTTTGTCCTCCGGATACACCCATTTGACCAATCCCCAAATCCCCAGTCGAGCGGGTATTTGGGCACGAACCCTTTCAAGCACACACAATTTGGATAGCTAGCAATGTTACAATTCCCATTCGCTCCACAGAATGCATAAGTGTCACAGTCATCAGTTTGTGTGGGTGTATACTGTATCCAACCGCGTGTCTGGTCTATTGCAGTGAAGCGCTCAGCGATCCCATTCTCCTTTAAAACTAATATTGACGTGGTGGAGCTGTTCAGAATGTTGAAGTAATAGTAGATTTCATTTTTGTTGAAGATGAAGCCGAACATGTAAACTGGATTAGGCTTTAACTGAGGGACCCCGCTAAACCGAATGCCATTCCAAGGTCCTGACCGGTACTGCACTACTGATCTGTTCCGAAGGATCAGCTGTGGATAACCCAAAGAATCGAGCCTATATGTGAAATCACCTGGTGAAGGGTCGTCTGTGCTTTTCCACGAGGTCAAGTACCGGTCCAGACCTTTTGCTCGGTCTATACCAAACTTCATGCCAGCCAGAAACGAATCACAAGGGTGATCAAAACTCTGCCAGATTGCATCATCCAACTCATTGTCATTTCCTTCTTTTACAACGAAATTGGCAGAATCCAAAAGCTGTGCAATCGGATTCTGGGCCAATCTCGACACATTGCAGGCCCAAATGACCCCATTGGTCCGGTTCAGGAGAGTCAGTACACCCTGAGGAGTGAGCTTCAGCACTCCTGAAGAGTCAATCAAGGGATTCTCTCGGTTTGCAACCCAAACCACCCTCCTGTCCGGTATCTTCTTGTACCATATGCCCACGTACCGGTTCTTGGAGCTGCCGGGGCTGAAGAATCCTAGCTCAAACTTTCCACCGGCAGAGACTATTGTTTGACCATCTGTGATGTTCTCGCCAGCTGAAATGGAGTCCAGCGCATAGCTTATCTGCAACACGTGGGACAGGAAGCACAAGCTGTGTAGAAGAATTGGAAGGCAGGATTCCATAGATGTTGTTCAGCTGATACAGTACTAAACTGACTTCTGATTCAGGAGGAAATTAAAGAGGAGAGGCAGTTTGGCTGATTAATCTCTTCTCTGTGTGTGTTGCTTTATGAAACAGGAAGTAGCCACGATGTTGGACAATGACCACATAAAATGATTATTAAATGATGTGCAAAAGCAACAATCGATGAAATTATAACTGAGTTCGCTGTTGGTAAAGCAGCATTCAAGCGACGTTTTCAAGCTCAGAGTCACACTTGAAAACTTTATCACGTGTGCCTTAGACAGACGACAAGTGCTCAACGAAGGCACGATTCCGTATCCCCCGCGGCAAGAACAACAGACAAGTGGTTGGCTTCTAATGTGACATCAATGGATCTATCCCGAGAGCTTAAGATGATGGGCGGAGGAGGAGATTATAGGTGAAATAACAAATATCCATGCTTGCACGTTAACAGCCTAATTCTGATTTGTTGGACTTGACAATTGATGATTCCTGTGCAGATGAGAATGTGGTGTGTTTATTTTTGTAAGTGGACCCCATTATACCAACAATAAACTATTAATCTTGTCTATCATAATCTAACTTCAACGCGCTCAAGGTGCAATGTACGTTGGCCCTGAAGAAAAGTTGTCATTTTACAAGATGCCGGTTCCCATAGGTTGAAACGCGGCTGTCATTTTAAGTGGTGTCATTATGCTAGCCGTGCTACACATAATTTATTGAGAAAAATATTACTATTCTTTTGACATATGACACAGACATTAGCCAAAATTTACCTATTAAATCACTTTTAATTTCTTTGTCAGGTTTGTGCGTATCGAATGGGAAAGTTATGGTCTGTGAAGAAATAGAGACAATTGTGACATCCGAAGACGGACCTACGATTTATTTAATTCTTGTTCTAAAAAATTACACCTGGTCTTTAATCTTCGTTTTCGCTTTTCATGGTCAAGTCTGAGATTGTTTCCAAATTCTCTTTCACCGTTTCAATACTTGATGCCTGAGAACAGACGGAATTGAGAAGATGGAAAAGTGAAATGTGGACACGCGACGTGCTCTTCAGGGAAACTTAAAGATTCTCTCCCTGTGGGGATGGGAAACTGATAGGAGCAATCTCTTGGTTGAGCAATTGTCGGAATTAGATTGCATAACGTCATCGTGGGACATTGACCAGAGTGAGATGTGTTCCGGAATGGAAGAAAAATCTGATTTTCTTGAGTAATCTTAAATTCAGTTGGCTGTTGGTATATTTCAAAATTCTAATGGCCGTTTGAGGTGCCACGGTAATGATGGAAGGAATTAAGCTCAATAGTCTGTATGAGCTTCGAGGGGAGGGTGACAGATTTCACCCGGAATGTCGGGTGCATATGTTCGAAAGTCTAAATTGCAACATATATGTTTGGGACCCATTGGTGAAAGAAGCATCGAGGTTCAAAGTGAAATGTATCAACTGTGAAGTTATGTAGCTAAGAAATTGAATATATGCAAGTGCTGTGACTTAGGAAAATTGCAAAAAGTATACTACTGTACAAGTATACTATGGAGTCGATTCCCTTGAGTGTTTGTAGGCTGTCATGATTTCCTTCGAAGAAGAATATCGAATTTATGCCAATGGTTGTCAACAGCAAGGACCACCTACGTGTTTGTGCTAAGGCACAAGATTGAAGCTGTTGTCAAAATCGGACAATTGAGAGCTTTGATAAAAAGAAAAGGAGATTTATGAGACAATCAAGCATATGTGGATTGCTAGTAGCATTGATTTTTTCTTGGGGCTATTGAATGAATACCACTTTAATGCATACCAAGACATTGCACTAGTGCTAGTGAATTACAATAGGTTGTAGAGTTAATGAGCAACTCATTATTAGATATGGCTCATAAAATGTTTTCTAGCGTTGGTATGCCTAAGAAATTTTTGACAGATGCGCTTAGTACAACGAGTTACTTGGTGTGTTCAGGTAACATTACTGATACTTATGTTCTTAAAATATTTTGTTACTCATGATATGTTCGAGTGAGGTGATGGTAAGTTCGATAGGATAGTAAGAAAGTGCATATTCCTAGATTATACACAAGGAAAATAGGGCTTTCTATTGTGGTGCTTGGTATTAAACTCACCATTGTCAGTAGGGAATTTACATTTGGCGTATCTTTAATACTTCTAAGATTGGTTGTAGCAGTGTTTATGTGAATCTTGATGATGTACAACTCAAGGTGAATTTGTAACTTGAATCTTCTAAGACTAAATATAAATAAAATAGCGTTTATCGCTTGATCAATTCACTAAATTAACCAAAATCTGAGGTTAGTACTTCTAGCCTTTGATTTAAGTTAGGGTCCGTTTGTTTTGCCAAAAATGAATAATTTTAATTTTTTTTTCTAAAAATAGTCGCTTGTTTTGCTCACAAAAATAAAAATGGAAAATACTTTTATCAAATCCATGAAAATGTATAGGTATAAATTAATGTTGGCTATGAAAATATATTTTATTGGTTAGTTATTTTAAACGATTTAACTAATCATATTTAAAAAATTATTCTTCAAAACGTGTAATTTTTGCGAAACAAACGGATCATAATTCTCGTTCTAATAAATTGCATCTGGTCGGTAACTTTCGGTCTCGTTTTTTCATGGTCAAGTTGAAGATTGGCTCCCAATCCTCTTTCACTATCTCAATTCTCGTGCCGGAAAGAAAACGTCAACCGAAATTGAGAGAAAAACGCGACATGCGACGTGCTTTCCAAGGCAACTCAAGGGTTGTCTCCATGTGCTGATGGGGATGTCATGTGATCTTTCAGTGGAGTATGGAACAATCCCGAATGGTAAATGATTTCTCAGCCATCCATTAATCTCTAAATTTTTAATTTATTCAATATAATTCTTGAAATGTAACTCAATATGTAACGTGATCTTTGAACTTTTAATTTATTCATAATTCTTGAACTTTCAATATATTTTCAAGTTAGTTCGTGAATTATATGAAATAGTTTAATGTTATCCTTTCATTATTTCAAGTTTGGGGATAATATTGAATAATTTTATATAATTCAGAGATTAAATTAAATATGTACAAAAAGTTCACGGACTACATTACACATTAAGCTATAATTCCAGGACTACATTGAACAAATTTAAAAACTAATGACCACATTGTATATTCGACCAAAGTTCAGAGACAAATTGTCTCATTTTTTGAAAATATTCAGTAGTTTCAAACTATCATGTCAACGGCCGATGGCATGTATGTATTTAACTCACATTCATTCACAAATTGAGACCTGTCCACGTTGCCACTTCAGTAGGTCAAATGGTTTCAAATAAAAGTTCGACTTATTTTTTTTTCCTGTCCCTTTCATTCTCACCCACCCCGTTCGAGTTTTCTCTACTCCTTTCTCCTCTATCGTCCATGGCTGCAAGATTTGCTTGTCCATGGATTGCGAGGTGGCTCGCCTTGGACGCTTAGGAGGCAGCACCGATGACTACGCTGGTGGCAACAGTGAGGGGAGGTCTGCAACTTCAACGAAGCAAGCAAGCTTCTGTCGTAGACATCTTTCGTCCATGGACGAGATTTGAAGCTCGTCGTCAAGGCTGGTGGTTATGGGCAATCCGTGGTCGCCAGGTCTGGGGATGAGGTGCCTTGCGAGGCATAAACAGACAAAGCTTACGCCCATGGATGATGGAGGACCCCTTTCGTGTTGCTCATGGGCAACTTGAGCTTAAGTAGCATCGATACTGACACTGACATGCGACACGACACGACACGTCAACATGTCGTTTATAAAAAAACAGAGAATTCCGACACGTTGGATATTAAATATATATTTTTACATATACATAATAAATTATCATTTTTATGTTTATTTCAATCAAATTAATTCGATTCAAATTCATAAATAAATAAATAAGCATAGAATGAATTTATACTAAAAATATTAATCCACCATTTATTAATACCATTCATTGTTTCAATTTGACAAATTCAACTATATTCCAATAATTCATAAAATTTGAAGAAAAAACATGCAATCTACCTACTGGAATCACATGTTAGATATCTCGGAAGAAGAGAAAAAAAAATAAGGGATGAATTGTGTATCACAGGAAGTGAGAGTCAAAAGAGAAGATAATACTATGTTTTTCCTTTTTCTTCATTTATTATTTTTATTATTATGTTTTATTTTTTCACATAAATACATTTTAACTTCTCATTTATTGAAAATTTTTGAAATGGACCTTGATATCGAAATCACATGTCGGAAACTCGTATGTCGAATTCGACTTGAGTGTCAGAGAGTGTCGGGAAAGTTGACTAAGTGTTGGATTTTTCGATATGTATTGACCAAGTGTTCGAGAGTGTCCAAGAGTGTCAAACACGTGTCGAAGTGTTGGACACATGTCGAAGTGTCCGATATGACACGAAAGCTCTTGGAGAGTGTCGGTACTTCATAGACTTGAGCCACCCCTCCCACTCCGTCTTTTTATATTTTTCTCCAACCTCCAGATTTGGCATCACGTCCCTCATCCATGGCCGTTGTCACCTTCCCCAGCACTCTCCAAATCTCCAGATCTGGCCATCCATGGCCAAACAGATTTAGGCATCGTGTTGCTTGACCATGGCCATCGTTGGCGTTGAGCAATGCTATAAGAAGCAGCTCGTTGTAGAGGCGCATAATGTGGCGCCGGCGACCAGCTGGTGGCCATGGTGATGATTGGCTATTAGTGAAAAGTGCTCACCATTTTAGCAGCTAATGTCATTGTTTCAAAACCACTGAATATTTTTTCGAGCAAGAGCTAATGAAATTTGCACTTTAAGGGTGTATTTGTTTCACGCAAAACTCAAGATTTGGAAAGTATTTTTTAATTATATCATTTACAGAAATGAATAAATGAAAAATATTTTCATCACTTACGAAAATAGAAATTTTTCATCAAATAAATTTTTGAGTGATATAACTAAATATTTTTAGAAAAATATTTTTTAAATCTTGAGTTTTTGTTGAAGCAAACCCACCGTAACTTTATTATTGATAAAGCTGCATACAAATGACATTTTCAGCTCTGGGGCACCCTCGAGAAACTTTATGACGTTTGGCTCAAATGAATGACAAGCACGGCGACCAAGGCAGCATGTCTATGCGCGATACTGATAACACAGGCTGGTGACGGGCTTCTAATGCAACATCGATGGATCCAGCTAGCAGGATCGAGGATTGAGGATGTTAATATGTAATTGATATATATCACGGGGTCTTTCTGTAATTTTATTTCAATATATGTCATGACTGTAGTTCATCACTCTTATAAATTCATACTAGCTACCTTAATTATGGTTACGCCACAGTAAATATTCTAACCTCATTCTTTCTCTTATTATGAAAATCAATGGTCGGGGACCATTCACCACGTTTAACGTTCGATTTTAGATTATAATATTGCTCTATATTTTCAAACGAGTGACGTAGTCTTTATGTTTTATATCTCAAAAATAATGTGGAATATACTAGTCTAATTTGGGAATTCAATATGCTGACTATATGGAGATAAATACATCATAAGTGTCATAAATTTCGTATGGTGTTTACTTGAATGTCATAACTTTTTTTTAATTACCTGAGTGCCATAATTTATATATAACAGTCACTTGAGTGCCATAACTTTTTTTCCAATTACTTAAGTGATATATAACTTTTTAATCAATCACTTAAGTGACAAACTTTTTTTTTTTTAAAATGTTTATCTCTAGTGCTATTCTACATTGGATTTCCGGCACTTGGGTGAATATTTTTAAAAAGTTTTGGCACTGTTATGAAACTCAAGTGAACGTTTTTAGGGAGTTATGGCATTAAGGTGATAAAAAAAAATAAAAAGTTATGGCACTTAAGTGAGTGTTGTATGAAAATTATGGCACTTGTATGTCCTTATCCCTAACTATATGTGATAAATTCTTATGAGGGTGATGAACTAATTTAAATTCCCACCTTGTAGTTGGCCGCTTAGCATATCAATTTACTAGACTTCTTTTAATATCCTAGCCTTGCTCTTTTCTAATCAATTTACTCAATTTTGTTTTTGCTTCTAATCATGTGGCACCCTTCACTTATTGTAAAAAATATTAATTGGGCTAGTGACATGATAAAACTTAAGCTAAACTTAAGAGACCAGGGAAATAAGGACACCATAAATATTATAACTATCGTGCGGCCTTTAACAAATTTTAACGTTCAAATGATTAATCATGAACCTGTGAAACTTTTATCATCTGTCAACCGATGCACAGGATAGCCAAGACCAGTCATAAAAAGCTAGATCATCAGTCCCTAACCGACAATTGCAGCACCAAAACACCATCTCTAGAAAAATTAAGTACATAAGAGGCAGTTCAACCTATCTAGTTGTTTTTTACCCAAAAAACCAATGCAGTTGAGCACAAAACAGACCGTTCAACCCCATACCTAGAATAGCAAAAGAAAGAGAGGAAGCTAGCTTGCTGGACCAACAATTACTAGACCTTCCATCCTTAATCAACAATTGCAGCACAAAACACAATTCCAACAAGTTGAGTACAAAACTAGGCAATAGATAACACAAATTAAAGTTACTTTCCAATTAGTAGTAGCTTGCTTGCTTGAGAAAATTCATTGTAGATTAAAGCACAAAAACAAGACTTCAAGCATAAAATAAGGTAACAGCTAGTATACATTGCCCCAATACAAAAACATATGTCAACATTCTTCAGGTTTGGTCCACTGAATAGCTTCTTTTCATCGCTTAGGTTACATTTGAGAATAAAATAGGTCAAACTAGACATCAATTGTCACACCACGAATCCAAGCAGAAAAATGGGATGACATGGCCATCTTCCACTTGAAGGACACAGGTTTTAACCATCTAAATCAAACTCCCAAAAGTCCACGCCAATATCGCTCTTGCTCTATTATTCACTAATTGAGAAACTTGAAAACATTGAGAAGGAATGGGATGAGCAATTATAGCCCAGTGCATAATACATCTTTTCTAAGCAAATCGAGCAGTCACTATGTATGTATACAAAGCAATACCAAACGTAATGACCCAAACTGAAGAAATAAAATACATACCGAATCATATATGAGTTGTTTTTTATCAATAGACTTAATACTGACCAGAAAAACCCATTTAAACCATCACCACAATTCAAACATCAATAGTCAAGTCCATTGATTAATCTATATGTCAATGGTCCATTTCATTGATTAATATATTGGTTGATATATTATTATGCTCACGACACAACGCCTAGTGACAAGGCGACCAAATTTCCCCCATGGCAAGGTCTCTACCTACAAGGTCGGTGGCTTGACCTAGAAAGATATCCTAAACCGGTATGTATAGCCACAAGCCCCTAAATCTTACAACGACATTGAGCAATAAACCCACACACTGTAATATTTATAAAGTCAATCCAAAATATTTATCACAAGTCGGTTTCATAAACCAAAACATATAAACTTTTGCAACTCTGTTCATCAAATAGAATACACTTCACAAGACATGACATCATTTCGGAATCTATTTCATAAAGCCACGGCATTTTGAAACGCCTTTCATAAAACATTTTTCATTATTATAGAACTTATTTCATAAATCAAGTTCACAAATCAATATATACATATATATATATATATATATATATATAAGCATTTCTCAAACCATTCACATAAAACAAATTGTAATAATCGTCGATTCAAATTTATGAAACAAACATGCTTATTCATAACGCATAATATATCAAATCGTTATCGCTTTCAATACATGAATTTGAAAATTCATAAAAGAGATAGTGCCGTTGATCTGGGAAAGTCAAAAACCAACCTAGGGTAGTTACTCGAATTGATGCATTTGAATTTATATCAATAAACCGAAAAATGATATCAAAATCCATGCAAAACACTACTCCAATGAACAACTCGACTAAACTATGCTCAACCATCAATTGACTCCTAAGCGGTAACAAAGAAGCTCATTTAAGGCGTATGTTCATCTTTTCCTTACTCGTAACTCGCACACAAAAATTCCAAATTTTGTCCCAAATAAGTCATACTTTGAATCGATTTTCGTTAAAGCCCACCACTCCACAATGCCGTAGACTACCATTTTCAAAAAAATTGTTGCTAAGAAACTTGTCAATCGAACCTCGTAGTACAAAATTTACGAATCCAAATTTGTGACCTAACTTCCAAAATTACTCCGATTAGACAAATAATTGGCTAGAATACTTACCATGCAATACTAATCATAGTTGATTCGGCTAGACAAGGTGTTCGAGTCGGCTGCGCACTACAATTTTGTTTTTTCTTTTCTTCTTTTCCTCTTGTCCTCCTTGTTTCCTCCATCAGTTTCAGCTCCTCCTTTTCCTTTTGTGCTTTAAACGGACAAGCTTGAATAAGAAGACAGGAAAGAAAAAAAGGAAAAAAGGTTTGGGCTTGGGCTTGGCCTTAAAAGAAATGGCTGGCTAGGCCCATTTATTACATCAACAGCACAAGCAACACTAGATTGAAGTAGCTCTAGTGAGTCACATGGGACGATTTATATTAATACTAATGTCACGTCGGATTTTTTAGCCACGCAATTCATTGAGGTCACTCAAATGAAATTTTCCAGCCACGCAAGTTTACCTTTATTTGATAACCGGTGTCTTCAAGTAAAAGGTAATTTATATGATGCCCATGCGATGTTTAATCAACAATCACCTTAACATTTACTTTAAATTTGCATCAGTATGTACTATAAAAACTACATTAACAAACCACGACGTACAGGGTCATTTCGTCTATTCATTTGTATCATATAACCACGTCGCATCACAGAGGCAATTGGGTACTGATCATGAGATTTCTGAGTCTTCTAACCCTTCACTTAAGCAATGAAATGCTTGCATTGACAAGGCCCAAGGAGTGGATTGAACAGTTCAACGCATCATAGATGGTGTAAAAGTCATTTCCTCTTTGGACAACCACAGAGTGTCGTCGTCACTTCTGTTACAAGGTGGTGGGAACGTAAGATAAATATACTAGGAGTGCCATAACTTTCGTACAATATTCACTCAAGTGCCATAAGGTTTTTTTCATTTACTTGAGTGTCATCGGTGATTTGCCTCTTCGAAAAAGCTGACGTGGCATTAATTTTCAATACATCATTTGACATGGCGTGTCGAAAAGCAGAAGTTAGTACTTGAGAATGCAAACAACGTCACTTGAGTGTTTGATTGAAGGACAACAAAAGTTCTAATAACTTCAAGAATGATAGTTTCGATGCCATAAAATTTTGAAAGTGAACACTTAGGTTCATCGATTTTTTTAAAGAGACCACTTAAGTGATAGGAAGAGAGAGAGAGGATGAAAACGTCATCATTCGAGGAAGAAAGAGAGTTTGCAAACGGCATCGTCTAATTGTTCAAGATTTTAAAGAAGCAGCAAGAAACGACAACATTTGTTATACTCATCAGTTTATTTTTAAAAATTCCATGTTGAAATGGAAATGGAAAACTAAGAAAAAAATTCACATAAGACAATTTGCTGGAAATAGTATTTCAAGTGATCGATTTTACACCAATATGGCACTCAAGTAAGCGAAAAAAAGTTATAACATTTAAATGAGCGTCGTAGGAAAGTTATGGAACCATGTTAAAAAACCATAACACATAAGGACATTTCTTCTACTCATTGTTGACATCTAATTTTTAGTTGACACGTCGATAAAGGTAGAAAACTTGACATTAAGGTTTTCGATTGTGATTGGTGCCCATTTCTTGAACATAAGTGTCAATTGTTTTTTTCTTTTTCTTTGGCCTATCATTTTCAAGCAATTTTCTAGCCATTTTCATCGAAAATTCAAAAAGTCAAATGGTTCACTTTTAGGTTGACCATTTAAAATCAAAACCTTGAGTCAAAAGTTGACTTTCACTATAAAAAGATTCATTTAGGCCCAATTTGACTATTGCATAAATTTTTTTGCAAAAATCGATTAAGAACCTTATTTTCCAAATTTTTCGGTTTTAGGTTCAAAATCGACCAAAAGATAAAATTACTTTCATTCTAGTCATAATTAGGTTTAGTTCATTTTACGACATTTGATCTAGAGATCATTACCCATTTACTCGTTCAATCAGTTTTGAGATCAAGCATGCCAAAATATGGATTCTTATTTTTAGTCATGATTAGGGGATCCGAATCGATTTTACATGATTTGCAAATAGACACTTCCATTCCACACGTTTTTTGAGATAAGTCTGAATTCGTGCTCAATTTTGGAAAATTTACTTAAGAACTTTTCAATTCGGGAGATTTAACCTTCTTGAATTTGAGAAAACTAGGCTAATGAACTCCGTTTAGCAAAATTCAAGTTGACCTATTAAGATTAAGGTCTAATGTTGAGAATTGAGATTCAATTTTATCATTAGTTCTCAATTCAATTTTAGTATAAAAGTCGCGCCACCATTTATTGTCAATTTGAATTCAATAGGTCATTTAAGCATGGCCGATTGAATGAATCCATGTCACGTGGCCCCAATTAAGCTCAATTTTGATTAATTTGTATTTTTCGGTGAGCCAATTGCATGATTTAGTTTGTTTTGTCCCCGTGATAGAAAATAATTCTTCTTAAAGGACCTAATTGCATAAAATAGGGAAGTGAGGCCCAACTAGTTTAGACTGATTCAAACCGAACCGATTGGTCTGATCAATCATCAGCGGAAACAGCCGGTTCGGCTGGTTCCCAATTGATTCGCAGCAACAGGCGGCCACCATGAGGTGACCCACCTCATGGCCAATACACCCATACCTTTAATTTTCAAATTTCCAAATTTCCAATTTTGCCTCGGATTTTACCAAATTTGCAAATTTGCTCCCAAGTTTGGTGAAATTACAAAAAAAGACTTCGATTAGCCCATTATTTCAAGATTAGAGCATCACTGTCCATTACAAATGCATCATGACCTTTGAAATTAACATTTGCCTAATTAGAATGTCGGCTAGGGTTCATTGAAGAATAGCATCCTAGCCCTTAGATTGATCCAAGAGTTAGGATTCCATCCCCTAAGCCCATATCAATAGGATATTTTTTTCAATTCCTAGATCTAGAAATTTGCAGGAAAGCTCTGAAATCTCTCTCTCTCTCTCTCTCTCTCTCTCTCTCTCTCTCTCTCTCTCTCATTTCCTACCTTCTCTCTCACAATCGCCTCACCGACTCCGCCATTTGCCACCCATACCGCACTGTTTCGGCACTGTGCCACCGCCTTCGACCCCCCTATCTCTCTTGGTGCTACTCAATATTGCCGCTGCCTTCGGTGGTCACCTAATCCTCCTGTCTAGCCGTTCTTCCCTCGCAAGTGTGAGGATGTTGTCCACGCCGGTATCAAGCCTGACATGTTCCTTAACTTCAATCGGTCGTCTGTGACATTTCCTCGGCGTCCCGATCACCTCGGCTGCATCCACCGGGAGTCCTCAAGTAGGTGGTGGTTGAAGATCAGCAAAACAGCCACCAATGGCCTCTCAGTGACCGATCTCGCTTCGCCCGTCCAAACTAGCATTTGATTCTTCCTCAACCACTGATCGATGCAAATTCAGGCCACTCCGGTTCTCAGGTCCCTCAGAGTTCCCTTGGCATTCCTTGACTACTGGAGAGGCTTGATCGCCGATCAATTGAGCTTAAATCGATCAAAACACCCAAAAGGTATCATTTAAACCTTGAGCTCAATGAAGCTAGGTCTCATTAGGAGACCGGGGCTAGAGCTCACACTGAGGGTTTGATCAATCATGATTACATCTATTTTAGGATGTTTATGATGCTCTAGAATGGATATAGATGGTTGAGGATAGCTTGAACGTGATTGATTGCTTGATTTGCCGTTTGTCAATTTTCTATGGATTTTTGTGCTTCGAATTTTAAGTTGCTCTTTTCATGAAAGTTGTTCTTATTGACCTCTTCTATAACATATATATTGAAATTTTTGGAATAGATTTAGTCAAGGAAATCTCTGATAAATCGTCTTTAGGTCATTCTGTCCTAACTAATCCCGTTGTGTGTTTGCTTAGAACAGAGCTAGTAAGCATGCTTAATTGGATTTGCATCCTTCATGAAAGTTGTAGAGTACTTCATAAGCTTTCCAATGAGGTATAGATCGCATAATCTGTGATGTTAGATGTTCTACTCTATCTTCCCATTTTCATGTAGGTATTTCTGATTCAAATTGGACTTAGATATCTTCATGAGACATGATCAGGACATTCCAATTTATATGCATGAATTTTTGTGACATTTTATCATGCCTTTCGATTAGAGAAAATCGTTCGTATTCTGTGCAAATGTTGTGCAATTGTGGCTGATCTGCATCTCTGTGAAGATATCTTCAATTGAGCTCCTTAAGAGCATAATCTTCACATAATTCTTTCTAGACATACTTAGAGGACTTCAATAGCTTCGAAACGACGCATGATTCATGTAAATTGATGGCCATTTGCCTTATGAAAACATCTCACGAAGTTGCTACAATTTTGTTCATTCCCGAATGTTCATGATAAATAAAGTTGTCTCACCTAGTTGATTTCATGAGTTTATAGGATTTTTCGTATATTGATTTAGGATTAAGTGTCTCAATCACTTTTGTCTATCGCACTCAACTCTATGTCGTGTCAAAATATCCTAATTTTCATGCATCATTTAGGTGGTTTAACAAGCCTATTTTCAAAGCATATCTCAATGGAGAATCCTCTCTACCGCTTGAGTAGTCTTCTCCTACCTTTCGGGTAGGTTTTCCCACTGTTGAATCGCATCCTCGCCACCCATCACTACTGCATTTCACCCTCTTCCATCCCTGTTACAGATTCGACTTAAAAGGATGGGTAGAAAACCCTAACCCCATTCCTCCTTCGCTACCAACAGAGCCCTCTTTTAGCTCACAAGCGGTGCCCTAAATCACACCATAGTTCTTATTTCGAGTGTATTGTCCGGATCTTCAGCGAGAAATTTCCAAGTTCACTATCATCAACCAGCTGGTGCCGATTTCCATCTGTCTTCTCCTGCAGACCCAGAGCTCCCTTCAACCGCATAGGATTTTATCATCCCTTATTCGGTGGTTCCACAATCTATCAGGCCAGCTCTAATTCTCTATTTCGATTCTGTTCCTGTAGACAAGAAGATGGCAAATCAGTATGAAGAAGAAAGGAGAGTGGCTGCCCTCTGTAAGAGTTTGGGCAATCTTTGGTCAGAGGAAGATGTTGTAGATATTACAGGTGACATTCCTGAGGAAAATCTGCAAACATGCTGGAAAACTCTGTTTGGAAACTTTAATGTGTTTATCGGCACGATGAAAAAAGCTTGGCGAAATGAAACTTTTACTTGTGCTGTTATTGAGCCTGGATACTTCTCGTTTTCTTTCCATTCAGAGGCTGAAAAACAAAGAGTGTTAGATTCTGGGCCGTGGTCATTTGGGAGTAATTTACTAGTCTTAAAGCAATGTGACCCTGACACCCCTGATATTTGCTATGAATTTAACCACTGTGACTTCTGGGTAAATTTCTTTGGCTTACCCATCAGGAGAGTAACAGATGAAGTAGTCAGGGAAATAGCATCCAAAATCGGAGATGTAGTAGAGGTAAAATTAGAAGCGAAAGGGAACAACAACTACAAGATTGGTAGGGCTAGAGTAAAGTTGAATTTGGAAAACCCCCCTCAAAACTAGTGTACTTGTGAATCTTGACAACAAAAGACTGTGGGTAGAGTTAAGTATGAAAGGCTCCCGCATTATTGTTATTCATGTGGTAGGATCGGGTATTATGCAACTTACTGTCAAGAAATACCATATGAGGAGTCAGGACTAGCAAAGAACTTACCAGGTCGTTTTGGAAATTGGCTACGAGCAGAGGCGCGGGAGCTTAGTCCATATGGAAAAATTTTCTATGGCAAACAAGAACTACAGCCAGAGGAGGAGGAAAGTGTGCCTGAAACTCCCATTTAGCAGGTCCCTCAACCAGAACAGCAGCAAAATGTAATGCAACAAACCCAACAACTTGGTGAATTGAGCAATGCAGAAAACCTAAACTCAAAGGAAGGCAACCAAACCTTTTCTTCACAAGCATTAGTACTCTTCGAAGAGAAGGGCCCCCAGAAGCGAGGTAGGAGTTGCCTTGATGATGAATCTGGCATGGTAATATATCAGGAACAGTTAAAAGAAGCTGAAGCAGAAATGGCGGAGAATATAGCTGGGGAAAAAGGTCCAACAAGGGAGAAAACAAGAAGTGCTAAACTGTCTTCCTCAAAAAAAGGAAAAAGATTCTGCTCGTATGGTGTACAATCATCAAAGACAGTAATGGTTGACACTACTCAGCTGGTTGAGACCCCTATTCGTGTGGCAAACAAGTCTGCTCAGTGGGCTTTGGTGGCTAGCCCTAATAAGCCACCAACTTATCCATGAAGATATTAAGCTGGAATTGTCAAGGGCTGGGCACTCCCTTGACAGTTCAAGCTTTAAGGGTCTTAACGACCCAAGAAAGGCCCAATATTATCTTTATTATGGAAAGTAAAAATCAGGAGCATAAGGTGTTAAGATTGAGGCGGAGACTCCACTTTCAGCATTGTTTCATAGTGAATCCGGAAGGTACAGCAGGGGGTTTAGCAATATTTTGGGATGATGAGGTAATCCTAACTATAGACTCTTTCACGGAACATGTTATCTTCACCCGATGCCATCTACCAGCCAACAACCAGCGCATGCACATCTCATTTATACATGCTCCAAATGAATTTAAGGAGCGAATTCTGTTATGGGAGAATATTAATAGAGAGAGTCAATGTTATCACTTGCCATGGTTGTGTATGGGTGACTTTAATGAAATCCTATATCACTAGGAAAAAGTGGGAAAGAAGAGAGCAGAAAACTACCGGCTTGCAGCCTTCGGGGACTTCCTCAACCAATGTTCTTTGCTGGATTTGGAATGTAAGGGGTGTGCTTACACCTAGACAAACAAAAGAGAAGGAGAAAATCTGGTCAAGGAGCGTCTTGATAGAGTATTATGTAACTCAGATTGGCGTATTAAATATCCTATAGCAGAATGTATAGCCATACCAGCCATTGGCTCTGATCATACTCCAATTATTCTATCGACTTGCCCACCGAAACAAAGGAAGAGGAAGAGCTTTAAATATGAAGCCTTTTGGGCGGAGGAGGAGGAATGTGTGAGCCTTGTCAGGGACACCTGGGCTGCTTCCGATCTCCAGCAGCTCAATGTGGTTGAGAAATTGCAGATAGTGGCAAAAAAGTTGTTAAAATGGAGTAAGGGAAAATTTACTAATGCAAAGAGGAGGATTAGTTGGCTGAATAGTGAACTGCAACAATTAATGAACAGCACAGGGGTATCTCAAGAAAGCAAGGCATTGACAAAAGAAATTGAACAATTGTGGCGACAAGAAGAACTGTACTGGGGAATGCGATCCAGAATTAATTGGTTTGCATGGGGAGATAACAAAATTATTTCACGCTACAACCATTCAAAGAAGAACCGAAATCAGATTTCTTTGCTGAAAAATCCAGAAGATGTGTGGGTGCGTGAGGAACAGCAATTGAAAGAGATGACAAGCACATATTTCAAAAAGCTCTACGAATCAATAGGGCCTCGAGACTTTCAGCCCCTTCTACAACAAATTCCAACCTCAGTGAATGCAGGAATGAACCAACGACTAGTAGAACCTGTTTCTATGGATGAGATTACGCAAGCTATGCATCAATTAGGAGCCAACAAAGCCCCGAACCGGATGGTATGCATGGTCTTTTTTTCAGGAAACATTGGCCGACATCCGTCGGATATCTATACGAGAGATACAGGGATTTTTCAATACGGGCTATCTTAATCCAGCTATGAACAGAAACGCTCATTACTCTTATTCCCAAGTTCCAAATCCAGAAAAGCTGGAACAGTTTCGCCCCATTAGCCTTTGTAATTTCATATATAAAATTATCTCAAAAGTGCTGACCAACAGATTAAAACCCCTACTACCAACTCTAATTGCGTAAGAAAGCGAGTGCTTTTGTGGGGGGAAGGCTAATACGGGATAATATATTGCTGGTACAAGAAGTTCTTCACAGATTGCGCACTCGGGAGAGAAAAAAGAAGTTCCAAGCAGTCTTAAAGCTAGATATGCAGAAGGCGTATGACAGGATTGAATGGGATTTCCTCAGTGCATGCCTAACTAAAATGGGTTTCTGCGAACAGTGGGTACATTGGGTGATGCAATGTGTCTCAACAAAAGAACTTTCAGTGTGAATTTTAATGGGGAGTCTCTACCTTTTTTCAAGCCAACACGTGGAATTCGTCGAGGTGACCCTCTGTCCCCATATCTCTTTATATTAGTGGCTAATGTTCTATCCTATATGATGGGAAAAGCAGTAGAAAATGGCACTATTAGAGGAATTAAGCTGAATAATAGCTGCCCCAGTCTATCGCATTTGTTATTTGCGGATGATTCTATTTTCTTCCTTCATGGCACAATCCTAGAGTGCCAAAACCTGGCGGCTATCCTACATGAATATTGTTACACCTCTGGCCAGGCCATTAATCTCAACAAATC
This sequence comes from Eucalyptus curtisii, assembly GCA_017140595.1. NCBI lineage: Eukaryota > Viridiplantae > Streptophyta > Magnoliopsida > Myrtales > Myrtaceae > Eucalyptus > Eucalyptus curtisii. The sequence continues at coordinate 8,901,309 of CM029500.1, read as the reverse complement.
TGGTATATACTTCAGTAAATGCTGTCCTATTACTTTGAGGAGGAACATGGCCAATGAATTGAGAGTTCCAGAAATTGAAAAAACAGGGAAATACTTAGGGATTCCGACGGATTGGGGCTGCTCAAAGAAAGATATGTTCGCATGGATCCTTGCGAGGGCAAACAGAAAGTTAGAAAGCTGGAAGGAAAATCTGTTATCAAAAGCAGGGAAGGAAATTTTAATAAAATCAGTTGTACAGGCTATCCCTCAATATGCCATGTCCATATTCAAGATCCCTATTTCCATATGCAAAGCTATTGAGAGGAGGATTGCTAACTTCTGGTGGAAAACGAATAGTAGAAATGCTGGAATACACTGGAAGAAATGGGAAGCATTGAAACCCAGAAAGGAGGAGGGGGGGCCTAGGCTTTAAAGATCTAATAGCATTCATGTGGCATCCCAAAAACTCAAGACAAGCTCTAAGGTGTATCAAAGCCCATAATTAGGTAATGAAATTTTCCTAAGTTTTATGCTTTAGCAATTAGTCTCCTCTTAAGACTAAGTGATATATGCTTGTGTTCATGAATTTTGAGATTAGCGTAATAGGATAAATTTATAAGAAGGAGTTATTTTTGGCTACGCACCTCATAGAATAAATTCCTATAAATTAAATGTTTCAAGATTTTGGCCATATGAAATTTAAATTTGAAATATATAAAAGGAAGATTAAAAAGTAAATTATACAAAGTAGAAATTGGAATTTATTTAGGGTTGGGCCTTAGGCCCAAGGGTGTGGACCCTTAATGGGCCAAAAGGGCGGCCCATGAAGGGGCTGTCGCCGGCCAAGGAGGGCCCGGCCCATGAGGCCCAATTCCAAGCCCATATTGCATGAAAATGGCCAAGTGTTAGCCCCCTTCATCCAAGTGTCCTCCATGCATGACCTAATCATTGCTAATGATTGTGGCTTAGGGGAAAACAAAAGGGAGAGAGAGAGTGGCCGGTGGAGGGTTCGGCCAAGCTGAGAGAGAGAGAGAGAGAGAGTGAGTTGCGAGAAAGAGGAGCCGAGAGGGAGGAGAGGAAGGAGCTCGCCCGTCGCCTCCCGCACGCCGTCCGTCCATCCGTCGCCGGTGTGCCGCCCGTGTGCCGCTGTCCGCTCGATCTTAGAGGCAATTTAGGATCGATTTCCACTCTTGCATGTGTGTGTTGCATGTATGTTTGGAGAAATGTCGAATTTTGGGCGAATAGGAGGGAGAAACCGAAGCTAGAATGACTTGTTCTTGAGTGATGTTGCTGTTTTCGCATGAACCGCCTGAGCCAGAATCTTGTGAGAGCTTGCATGCATGTTTTGAGTTCGATTTTGTCTTTAATTCCTTCATGAAAGTTGTATCCAACATCTTAAAATACAACATACTAAAATTTGGTGAAAAATGATGGAGATTTAAGGGGTCAAAGTCTCATCCTACGGAGACACTAGATCTGGAACTGTTTTGCTGACCTTGTGGTAGATTTGTGGTTGTATGTTGATTTTTATCAAGAATCTCTCTTCGACTTCTTCATGAAACGTGTAGAGAACATCTTAAAGACTAACATAATCAAATTTGAAGTAAAATGAACAAGTATAGCCTAGTGAATCGACTTACTCCTGAAGACGGTAAATCTGGAGACGCGGTACTGGACACCCGAGACTTCATGGACATATATGGTGACTGTTCTTTGGAAATTTGACTTAGATCCCTTCATGAAAGTTGTAGGGGACCTCTTGAAGTAAAACATATCCAAATTTCAGAGGAAATGAAGAACAATAAGTGGGTAAAAATTCGGTATTTCGGAGATGACTACACTGGACGTTTCGGTATGAGGACCAGAAGCTTCGAACGACTATAGGAAATTATCTAAAACGAATCTGGCCTAGAAGTATTCATGAAAAATATACCTTAGTGTCTTAACTATAACCTGGTAAAATTTCATAATTTTCGGAGGTCGTTCGGGTATTTTAATCGAATTATTTCAAAAACTGTACATTCTGTTTTTATCCGAAATTGCATGCTGTGATTGTGTGATTGATATCTTTTGTGTGGAAATTTATTGGGCATGTGTTCTTCATGAAATTGTTATCTTATTGTCTTGACTTCATGATTTTTGAGAATCATATGGATATTTAATTTAAATATTTTCCTAAATTGTGCAAGCTGGAAATTTAGTAAATTTCAAAAAGGCATGATATATGGACTATTCTAAATTGTGTGGATCCCATGAATTATATTGGCATTAGTGGTTGTATCTTGCTGCATGTATGATGATGATTGGAAATGCATATAAAAGAATTAAAATGATGAAAGTGATCTTGTTTGCCATTACATCGTGTGCCATGCTGAATTTGAGACATAAAGTGGTAAACATGAATCATGATGAATGAGGAAATTGTTAGTGGCGGCCGATAATGCCCAGGGGAGTGTCGGGATGCCCGGATGGGGGTGCCGGATGCTCGGAATGTATAGAGATACATGGCCGGATGCCCTCGGGAGTTTCGAGATGCCCGGAATGGTTGGGTCTTTGGAAGCCCCGGAGGTCTCGTGCCCGGGGAGTGCCTCGTGATGCCGCTTGGGATGCGAGATGCCCGGAAAGTGGGGTGCCGGATGCCCGGTGATGTGAGCCGGAGGGTTCTCGCGATGCCAGGATGGGGTGCGAGTGGTGATGTGTGGGACGCAACTACTGGTCCCAGGAAAGAGATGTGGTGATCAAAATTTAAAGATAAAAGTGGAAATTGATTCATGCGCATGAGATGTGATGACATACATATGGATGTGTGACATGATGCCAGGATGGGGTGCGAGTGGTGATGTGTGGGACGCAACTACTGGTCCCAGGAAAGAGATGTGGTGATCAAAATTTAAAGATAAAAGTGGAAATTGATTCATGCGCATGAGATGTGATGACATACATATGGATGTGTGACATGATGATGATCACCCATGGCATGATGATATGTATGTGACATGATGATGATCACCTATGGCATGATGATATGTATGTGACATGATGATGATCACCTATGGCATGATGATATGTATGTGATATGATGATATGCATGTGACATGATGATGATGAGTACATGAGATGTGATGACATATGCATGGCTGCAAGGTAAGTTATGCTTGGATGCATGGATGGCATGTACTATGCTATGATTGATATGTTGTATTGTGTGATGCATTGAGTGGTTTATTGGTCCTTTACCTGCTGAGTGGTTGTACTCACCCCTTCGGGGACCAACATTTCAGATTAGAAAGATGCCGCTCTCTCCGATCACGCGGGGCACCTTCTATGGCCTCCCATCGATGTGGAGGTAGAGTGTACGGAGATCGATTGCGTTACCATCCCCGGGTCCGACGTTTGTGCGAGTGCGAGTGTTGGTCATGTACGAGGTGGGCACGGCTGGGGCCCATCATTCAGAGTTTCGTCGGTTCATGTCCGCCGAGATGGAGAGTTTAGGGGGATGTTGCCACCACCACCGCCCGACGCGCCAGGATGGGTGTGATGGCCGCGTGAGGGATAGAGAGCTGATGACACTTTTTGGACATAGCCGCCACTTATAGATGGAGGATCATACGTGAGATAGACATAGGGTCGAGTTGTCTTTTGGGTTGTGGCCGAGTCTAGATGAAAATCTTGGCCTTTCTTTTGATTGTACCGACCCGTGAAATACATCTTGAAAATATATGTAAATAAAAGTGGCTCGGCTTGATCTTTTCATATGATGTGTAGTTGGTGTGCATTGTATCATGATTATTGGAGGGAGAGATGGCGATATTAAATTATGCTTCCGCTAATAAGTTGCGCCGGGACCGCTTTTCACAAAAAAAAAAAAGAAAAAAAAAGAAAAGGCCTATGAACTGCTATGCTTCTACTAAGAGATGTAACTAGCGTTCATTAGGTATAGCGATAGGTGTTAGTGGCGACCTTAGGCAAGTCGAGGGTTGCCACAATTCAATACAGACTATATTGGGGAAACAAGAGTGGCGCATCTCACAAAATTCTCTATCCCTATTGAGCGAGTGATGAAAGGCTTATACTATCCGCATGGAGACTTCGGAAAGCTGGAAAAGGTTCCCGACCTTCATGGGGTTGGCAAAGTATAACTCGGGGTAGAGATTCTATAAGTCCACACGCTATGTACTCAGTTGGGAATGGAAAAAAACAATCGATAAGAGCAGATAAATGGTTAAAAAGTGGTCCGATTGGCAGCCCGGCAACAAGAAACGAACCAGAACTTGTGGCGGAACTAATCGAACAAGGGACTAGCAAATGGAATGTTCAGAGGGTGAAGTCGATGTTTGATGACAGAATCGTGAAGGAAATTCTTGCTACACCTATCGGTAGGCCAGATTCAAAAGACAAGCTAGTCTGGAGGCATAATAACTCTGGTATCTATTCAGTGAAAAGTGGCTACTTCACAGTCAAAGATAACCCAACAAGCACAAACCCAACAGCAGCCTCATCGCATCATATAAATCTAGATCTCTGGAAACACATTTGGCAAGCTAAAACCCTTCCAAAAATCAGATTCTTTCTCTGGCAAGCATGTCACAATGCTCTACCTACAAGGGAAAACTTATATAGAAGAAAGCTAGTACCAGATCCTGTATGCTCTGTCTGTAGCAAAGAAGCTGAAACCATCAAACACATTCTTCTACTCTGTCCATGGAAAAATCAGATTTGGAGTGCCGCACCCCTGCAGATTAAAATATCCAGATATGGGTTAACACGCCTCGACGACTGGTTATACAAACTCAAAACCAACCCCACCCATTCCAAGAAGTTTGACCGTGTCACGAGGTCCTCTGGAGTATTTGGAAGGGTCGAAATCAGTACCTCATCGAGAATCGTCCCCTGCACCCGTAGCATGTGTTATTCCAGGCGCACGCTCGCGATAACCTCAGATCTGTGAGCCAACAACAGGTAAATGAATGGAAGATACAAGCAATACCGGATCGTTGGCAACCTCCGCCCTCATACGCTGAAAGTCAATATAGATGCTTCCTTCGCCGAGCTCAACGCCACGGATGCAGACGTCGGAGGAGAACTGGGAAACAGAGCTACAGTAGCGTGCATCTGCAGGGATTACTGAGGATGTCTTATGGATGGCGTTGCGAAATTGGTGGATGCGGCTTCGGTAGCACAGGCGGAAGCTTTGGCTCTACTTGAAACCCTAGATCTACTCTCTAACCGTGCGGAACTCTTCCCGCAAGTACAGTCGCATTGTCTTCCACTCGTGCAGGGGTTACGGCTGCGACGGAAGTGAACTGGCAGCTTCAACCGCTTCTGGACCGGGCCCAAGCGAAACTACAGGAATTCCGTGACATCTCCCTGACCCACTGCAACAGAACAGCGAACCGGCCCGCCGATTGGCTCGCAAAGGCTTGTCGGTTTAGTTATCTTCCCTCTAATTGGTTGTTTAATCCCCCGCCCGCTCTACTAGACTTATTATGCACCGATGCTTCTGATGTATTTTCTCAAACCTTGGCTAAGTAATTTCATAGTAATCCATTTTTGACCAAAAAAAACAAGCCTATTTTCATGCATCATGTTCTGCCTCCCACGTTATTGATTCTCGTACTTCTGTAATTGTCATTAATTAGACATGGAATTGACATTAATTGAGCTTGATGTCTCCTAAAAAGTCTTAGAGCATGTCTTAATCTTTCCAATGACACCAAATGTGTCCCATTTACATGTCGTTTGACCCACTTTCTATTTTTGTGAAGTTTACTTTGAAATCTGTCATGTGGTAAATTCGAAATATCTGTTTTGCCCTTACTGAACCAGACCTTTTGTCAGTTTTGTGTGTATTTTTTTTTAAGGATTCTAAAGTTGAGTCCTTAACAAAATTTAATTGCCATTCACATGTTTAAGTCGTGGTAAATTTTCGGAATTTTTAAACATTACTAAGGCAACTTGTCATTAGTTTGCACAAATATGTTGCTGCCCTTCACGCACCTGACGCATTGTTCTGCGTTTTTCGATTTTTAGAAATTCAAGTGTAGCTTATCTTAGGAAACTTCCTCATGGAAGTTGTCTCTTGTTGAGTGCTTGATGTGCCGTAATTTTTGTGGGACCAATTACCCACGGGTCATACTTCAATTGCTTGAATCTTCTATGCCCTGCTCTAACATGTTTTTTTTTTAATAACTTGTCTCTGTTGTAGCATTTTTAGGAAATTATGCATGCTGAATTAGTTTCCGATGTCTTCACGATTTTTTATCCTTACATTCTAAGCTTCACACATAAAAATTCTCAAAAAATAAAAAGCATTTTGACTTGTTTTTCAATCCCCTCAAATGTTGCAGTTTAATCTAAAATTTCGTATTTTAATTGACCTAAATTCAATTTTCCTTCATGTGATGCCCACGTGGGAAGCTTTATTCTTAAAAATGCTTTAAAATGGTTTGAATAGTGGCTTGACATGAATTTCTTTTAAGTCGTTTAAAATGCTTGCAAAGCTCAATTGGTGTGTCCATTGTTGCACCTGAGTTAGCCTTGGCAGTTAAACGTGCCTCATATGAAAGTATGTCTCTCTTTCATCCAAGCTTTCACATTACATTCTATATTCAAATTTCCAAGTCATGTTTTTTACCTAGTATTGATATTGTCTAGGTTTGGACCATACTTAGGACGCTTGTATAGCCCGATCAATGTGCCCATTGATGCACTTGAGTTACCCTTGATAGCTAAATGTGTCCATAGCCATGAAATAACTATGTTATGTCGTTAACAGTCTTCTTTAAATCAATTGTTTGATTGTCTCTCAAATGAATTTTTGGGCATCACTTGAATCTTTTAGCTTTTGATGTGTTCACTTTTATAGAACACACGTGGTTGTGTCTGGCGCTTGATGAATGAGTGAAGTGATTTGGTGTCGGCTCACTAAGTATTTGGTTGATTGAGAATCAAGGTCCAATGGCTTGCATGCATGTTTATATTCAAGCTATGAATGTTATTTTTAAATGTATGTATAGGCACAATGAACATACTCGTGATTTAGGGATTTGTTAGTGTTAGCCACCGTTTGTGAACACAAACAATGACTAAACACTACAAACCATTAAAATGATTGGGTAGGAGTCTTAGTGTGGCTCTTTGCATGAATAATCAAAGACCGACCCTCATGTCATTTTCGATATTCCTTGATTAATTGCTTTGTTCTATGTTTCTAAGTGCTTTACTTGCCATGATTGATTGTGATTGCTATGAATTGCCTCTTTGTTTTCCAAGTACTAGTCTAGCATTAGAATAGGTCCAAGAAGGCGGTCCCTTGGAGACAGCCATCTTGAAGATGGCGAATGGTCGATGTCCCTTCTGACCAATTTTCTTATAATTTCCATCACTCGACATATGTCTCGGGTTTCTTTTATGCGTTGTATATACACCCAACGAGTTGCGGGCTTTTCCTTTCTTCGCTTTCCTTACTTCTATTTTAGGATTGTGTGCTAAATTTACTATTTTTCTTAAACTGTCTTGGATGTTTACTTATCGTACCATCCTTTAAATTTTCAATTGTTTGCTTTCTTTTTCTTTTCTTTTTTCTTTTTAAGTAGAAGTAGAATGGAATGAAACAACCATCCATGTGTGATCACCTTGTTACTTCATTTTGCACGAAAAAGTAAAAAAAAAAAAAAAAAAAAAAACATGGATAGTCATCTTAGGAAACACGGCAACTATTAGGTACCAAAAGGGCGTTAATAGAAATATTAACGTAACTCAAGTCTCCGAACTTAGAATCTTTGGTTGCGCGGACATGGATGGATCACTCTTGACCCTTGATTGGATTTTATAGTCGAGCCCCAAAAACGAGACTAGTGGCAACTTCTAGAACTATATTTTAGATTGTCTAATACAACTAATAATAAAATGAACCCCTCGTGCAGGGTATGAGTCTTGTGGAGACTCACCATGGTTTAACATATTCGACGAGGAAATAGTTTGAAAGGATGAAGTGATACCATTTTTTTGGGTGAAAGTACCATCGAGAGGGCTACTATGTTAAGAGTATTGTCGCAACCTACACCTCGAGGAAGAGAGTAGGTTTATGAGTAATGCCTAAAAGACGGGCCTACGGCCCATGATCAGGCACAGGCTCTCCCAAGCCTGTACCTCGTAGAACATTTGGATGTTCATAAAAATTTTATAATAAGAAGTTGCTACTAGCCTATTGGGTTGGTTAGAAATCAAGTGAGGCATGGGAGTGTACTTTACTTTTTACGCAACTAGAGAATTTATGGTGGGAGAATTGATTATACTAATTAACCAATTAGCATTCTTTCGATACCTAATCTTCTTCATTTTAAAAAAAAGATTTTGTTTTTTGTGAGGCAGTCTTAATTGAATTTATACATATCCACTAACATGTGAGGTGATCTTGTACGTACACAATCATTAATGTAACAATCGGCAATCAAGGAAAGTATTAAATACATTTCATGGGATAGCAAAGACTTAACACTAAGGAAAAGATAAATACTAATCCTAACTAGACTAAAGAAAGCCAAAATCAACGTATCAATAAAGGACAATTGAAACCCTAATGTAGAGCCTAAGGGCTCGGTCAACCTTGAGCATAGTTCTAATTTGAAAGACTTCAACTTTTCAGGAGAAAATAACCCAAAAGATTAATTTTAAACTTTTTGAGGATTTTTAATTGTAATATTTTAAGGAATTTGTTTGGATTTTTCGGAAAAATTGAATTTAGGAATTTCCCAAAAAAATCTGGATTTTATAATAGTTTTTTATTTTTTTAATTTTTCTAATTACTACTTAAATTTTTAAACATTTTCCGAACTTTGGATTTTTCTAAAACTTTTTGAGTTTTTCATAAAATTTAGAATTTTTTAATATTTTCTGAAATTTTTTGAATTTTTTAATGTTCCTTAAAACTTTTTGAATTTTCGGAAAGTTCATAAATTTTTATTTTTTAATTTTTTTGAAAATTTTAATATATTTTTAATATTTATATTATTGTACTCGGAAAAAGGGTTCGGACCGGTAAACCAGATCCGACCTATTGACTCGATTCAATGACCTGGACCCGACCCGTTTAAAAACTATTTCTTAAAACTATTATGAAATATATGAATGAATATTTATTATATTTATTTTATCTAATGTACTTATTATGGTACATTTGTATAATACATTCTAAGTACATCTCCCTACACAGTGAATGTTCATCTCCCTATCCAATACATTTATTATCATGCCCCAAACCTCAAGCGCACAAACATCCCTTGGCGGTCGATTTAAAAATTTTGCGACGTTCCCAGGACGCGTCGCGACCCATTTATTTTATGAACATGCGAAAGCGAACTCATAAACTCTAGACAACAATCAACACAGGGATAGTAGAAAGACATGCAACCATTTTTCACAAAACACACTTTATATACATACCCAGTTAAACCTACGGGTTTATAAACATAAGTCAATCTCAAAAGAAACCCCTAGGCAACCTAACTATACTAGCAACAGGCCCCGCCACAAGATGTCGCATCTCGCGCCCACCAAATCCGCACTCGGCAGATCTCCACGTTACGGCCCTGAAAAAGGTTAGCCCACGACAAGGTGAGAATAAATCTCAACGAGTCTACACTCTAAACCTCGATTAGGAAGATAATACATCTAGAGGCTGTCTAATCATGCAACATAGAGGACTTACCTCGCCTCAGCTTTTCTTTGCACGTTAACATAGTTCATATAACATATGCATACAATCAATGCATTTGATAATTGAAACACCTCACTTTTTCACAATCAATCAATCACAGGGGTCCCAATTATAAGACCAAATCGTTATGACACGTCCCATTCCATGCTACATAATTTTGTCCCATAATCAGGTGCAGTCAAATCACTCATTCAGGCGTTCCAATTAGTTACAGCCCCATTTGGCAGTCTTTCGGTGTAACCGAGTATCGTCTCGCCCCGTCAAGCACGGCAACGTCTACCTCTAGATGGCATTCCCGAAAGAGCATCGGTTCGGCCTTTACCACGATCCGGCATCTGTTGTCAAGGGCATTCCATATAGAAGCAATGCCCACTTGACGCACATCGGGGGACGAGTTCTCATAACGTTCACACGCGCATTCAATCTCGAGCAAGAATATCGTGCTTTGCACTCAAATGCCTCAATTTAAATAATGTACTTTGCCTATTTTCTTAATATTAAAAACACCCGATAAAATATGTGTGTGTGGACACATGGTCAAATTGGGCTATAAAGTGTGATATCCTTTCGTTTTAAAATCTCACAATTTTATATAGTACTAAAAACCAACACCCAACATCAGGTATTTTTCTAATTAAATATCGACACCCAGTATTTTCTAATTAAATATCGAAATTTCACATTTTTGAAATAATAATTCAAAAATCAACACCCAACATCAAATTGCATAAATTAACAATCAATTGCACACCACGACAATTAGCACGAAATTCTAACAACGGCTATCCCGATATAATTTACGCTAATTAATAAATAATTAAATAAATTACAATGAAATTAAATAAATTGCGATTAACTAAACTGAACCATCTAATTAACCTAACCATGCAGGCACCTCATCAATCAGGTCAACCTTTTACCTTCCATCATATAGCCAAAATACCAAAATCCCCTTTTAAAAATGAACTTAGTAACTCTCGTTTTTTTTTGTTCAAACCTTCCAAAATAAATTCATACGGGGTCCCGTATTTGAAATTAACCCACCAAACTTTGCACGCACCTCGTATAAAACCTCATCGTTTCATTGAGCACATAAAACTTGGCGTCCAAACCCGACACCATATTTCTTTTCTAATTTCTTTTCTAACCACCCTCTTTTGAAAACAAACCTTAGTAACCCTTTTTTTTTTTTTTTTTTTTTTTTTTTGTTCAAAACGTTTAGAAATAAATTCATGGTGCTCACGTACTCAAAATTAATCCGTCAAAATTTATATGCACCTAGTTTAAAACCTCATTGTTTTATTGGGCAAATAAGTTTTTGTGACCGGACCCGACACCTCATTTATTTTATATTTAATAGTCCAAAATGTCACCTTTTGTAATAATACTAAACAATCAACATGGAGAGATCCATCTCATCACCTCACACATAATTTCTAAGCATGCCAAAAGTTAGCCAAAGCACCAAATATATGCTATCCAACAAGCACAATATCAAGAACAATCACAAAACCACTACCGATCCTAACCGGTAGAAACTGGGCCACTTGCACATCTCCAAGTTTAAATCCAGAAACCTACACAAATGAGTTTGGAAAATTCTCAAATTTGAATATGTTGTAAAGGACACATAAAAAAACATTTTTCAAGCAGACACTTTAACCCAAATCCTTCTAGATTAAGCCTAGTAAATCACTTAATCTAGTACAAAAACTGGGTTCGCTTCTAGAAAGTTTGTTTTCCAAAATTAGTTTGGTTCGAGATCCAAAACTTGTCCATTTGATCTGAAATTTGACTATGTAAAATTAAAAGATGTGACAAACAACTTTCATGAATGAACCATTTCAAATTCATTGAATCCCAAAAGGTCATCAGTTTCAGTAAAAACAGGGGTTCCGTTTTGTTTTTGACGAAGTTGAAATCATACTCTTTTAAATCCATAAAATCTTGGAAAAAATATATGTTTTTACTGAAGATGTCTAAAACATTTTTCAAGGGGAATCAACCTCAAAATCTTAACACATTTCGATCTACAAAAATGGCAAACGGCAAGGGTCCAGAAACCAGATATGAGGAAAATCCACTAAATTGGACTAATCTCTCGTCATTAGTGCTAATCTCACCAATTAGATCAACTATAATCCATCTTAAGGCTAATATAACTATTTTGGATTAGCACTAATCCATATTAAGACTAATCTCACTTAATACTAATCTAACTAAGCTAATTAACACAAATATAACATCCTAAGTATAATTAACAACCTAATCAAGGATTATGAAGTTAACTCATCGGATTATGAAGTTAGCTCACGATGACAGTTGTGAAGACCCGTAACTATTGAGTCTCCAACGGAGGCTCAACGGCGAAGGACAATGCCTTACAAGCTCACGGCTGAGGGGCTCGATTCTAGTTTTGTTCTGCTGGGTCGATCTCGGCTTGTCGGTTCTACTTGAAGGAGCTTGCTGGCCGTTGGCAGGCTGGTGGTGGTGCAGACGGTGGTGCAGCTTGGTGGTGCCGAACTGAAGAAGATGGAGCTAGTTGAGATGGCTGGAGTTGCTATGGTGGGGAGCCGCAGTGGCATTGACGCTAGTGAATGGATGGTGACGGAGTGGTGAGGAGTTATGGGGCTAGCATGAATTGTGAGGGACACGGCAGCAAGGAGAAATGAAAAAGAACACAGAACTAAAAAACCAGGGGAGTTTGGCGGTAGGGAGGAAAATAACGTGCGGGGGGGGGCTGCTTGGGTTGGTGTGAGGAAGAAAAAATGGAGAAGAGAAGAAAGGAAAAAGGAGAAGAAGAAGGGGGTGGTCGGCTAAGGATGGGGATCACGCGTGGGGGAATTAGTGAGAGAGAGAGGGGAACATGAAAGTCCAAGCATCAACCACTAAGAAGCTTTGGAGAAATATCATGCACTTATGAAGATTGTGACACCCCGAGACACCTAAGGTCGCCATCGCTCCAATTCGATGAACACTAATTACATCTCTTAGTAGAAGCATCGTAATTCATAGGCATTTTTTTTTTGACGGTCCCGGCGCAACTTATTAGCGGAAGCATAAACGAGTCTCACCCTCTCTCCTTCCCATAACCATAATGCAATGCACACCAACTACACATCATATGAAAAGATGAAGCCGAGCCACTTTTATTTACATATATTCATGATGGATTTCTCGGGTTGGTACAACCAAAAAGAAAAGCCAAGGTTTTTCTACTATACTTGACCACAACCCAAAAGAGATCTCGACCCCTATATCTATCATATGTCATCCTCCATCTAAAAGTGTCGGCTATCCCCAAAAAGTGTCAGCTCTCCACTCCTCACGCGGGCCATCACATCCACCCCAGTGCATCGGGCGGTGGCGGCGCTAACATCCCCCGCATCACTCCGTCACGGCGGACGTGGACCGACAAGAACTCTTGGACGACCGGGCCCCTAGCCAGGCCCACATCATACATCACCAGCACACGACCCGTACAAACGTCAGATCGGGGATGGTAACGCAATTCATCTCCGAACACTCGACCTCCACGTCAGATGGAAGGCCATAAAAGGTACCACGCGTGACCGGAGAGAGCGACATCTTCCTAATTTGAAATGTTGGTCCCCGAAGGGGTGAGTACAGCCACTCAGCAGGTAAAAGATCCATTAAACTACTCAATGCATCACACAACACAATCATAATACCATAGCATAGTACATATCAATTCATGCATCCAAGCATAACTTACCTCGCAGCCATGCATAAATCATCATACCATATGTGCATACACCATCATGCACTCATCATCAAGTAATCATACATATCCATATCTCATGTGCACATACCACAATGCACTCATACACATCATGTCATACAGCCATGCATACATGTCCCCATACCATGCATGATTCAATTTCCACTTTTATCTTTCAATTGGGTTACCACATTTATCTTTCTCGGGATCAATAATTACATCCCACATTTTATCACTCGCACCAAAACTGGCATCGCGAGAAACCTCCGGCACTCACCACCGGGCATCCGGCACCCCCACATTCCGGGCATCTCGTATCCCAACTGGCATCACGAGGCACTCCCCGGGCACAAACCTCCGGGGCTTTCGGCACCCAACCATTCCGGGCATCTCGAAACTCCCGAGGGCATCCGGGCATGTATCACAATACAACCAGGCCTCCGGCACCCCCCATCCCGGGCATCCTGACACTCCCCAGGCATTATCGACTCCCCTCCAACAGTATCCTCATTCATCATGATTCATATTTACCAAGTTATGTCTCACAAGCAACATGGCACATGATGTAATAGCAACAAAGCCTAATTCAACATTTGCTTCTATATGCCATGCCAAATATCATCACATGTGCAGCAAGATTTGATCACTTAAATCAATACAATTCATGGGGCTCATACAAAACAGAATAGTCATGTAGTCATGTACTACAGCCTTTGAAATTCGCACAATCCAACTTACACAGTTTGAGAAAACATTTTAATTAAATACCCAAATGACCTTAAAAAATTATGAAATTCGAACATGTGATAGTCAAGACATAAAGGCAGATATTTCATGAAGAACACTACACCAAGAGATCCCCATATAGTCCAATACAGACCACGCATCACAGCACTACTAATTCTGTCCATTCCACTTGCACAGTTTTTGAAACATTTTTGGTTAAATAGTCAAATGAACTTCAAAAATCACGAAATTTGAATATGTTGTAGACAAGACATAAACAAAGATATTTCATGCAGAACAATTTTCCAAACGAATCTCATACAAAACGGTATAGGTCACGCATTGCAACATTACCAAGTCCGAACACATCAGATCACACAGTTTTAGAAACATTTTCGATTAAATACCCAAATGACATTCAAAACTTATGAAATTTGACTACGTGATAGCCAAGACCATAAGGTAAATACTTCATGAAGAACACTTCGCCGAAAGAGCTTCATATAAAATGATATGACCCACACATTGATGCTGACCAAATCCGAATATACCAGGTTACACGGTTTTAAAAGCATTTTCGATTAAATACCCAAATGGCCTTCAAAATTTATGAAATTTGAATATGTCGTAGTCAAGATCCTAAGGTAGGTTTTTCATGAAGAAATAAAAGTCATATTCGTCCTATATAATTAAATATAGACGGTTAAAGCTTCTGTTTCAATACCGAATTCGTCCTATATAATTAAATATAGACGGTTAAAGCTTCTGTTTCAATACCGAAGTTTTCAGATCTGGCTCCTTCCGAAAAACTACGATTTCACCTATCTATTCTTGCTAGTTTTCTCTAAATTTTTTATATGTTAAACCTCAGGATGTCCTTTACATCTTTCGTTAAGAAATCGAAGTGAAATTTCAACAAAAAGATAGCCTTACAGTCCACGCATTCGCCAAAGGTAGTTACCGAATTTCCAGATCTAGTCTCTCCGAAAAATAAAGGTTTCACCCACTTAAAATTGTTCGTTTTGTCCCAAATTTGATTATGTTATATTTCAAGAAGTCCTTAACAACTTTCATTTAGAAGTCGCGGCCAAAATCCAACTCAAACAACACATGCATGCCAATAGAACATTCAAGGTCGAACTGTTTTCTCAAGAACAGTTTACTAGTTTCAACCATCACCCTTAGAACTTCGATTTTTAACACTCTAAACATCCAAAATCTAACACCATTCAAGCACACATACTAGGCACGACATGCAAGAGCAGATTTAAGGATCCCAACTTGCCTCTAAACCGAGCAAGCAACGAGCACAACGGCGGCGGGACACGGCGACGGACGACGGACGCACGGCGAACGGTCGACGAATGGCCCTCCTCCTTCCTCTCTTCCTTTCTCCCTTTCTTCCTTTCTTTCTCCCCTCTTTCTCTCTCGGACGAACCCCTCTCTCTCCCTCTCTTTCTCGCTTAAGCCGGTCATCATTTTCCTTAATTTTCCTTATTTTTTTTCTTCCCCTCAATGATGAACAATCATTGGATGTGCATGGGGAACACTTGGCAGCTAGGAGGGACAAATGGCCTTCTTCATGCAAGATGGGCCTCCATCTTCGGCTAGGCTTGGGCCAGCTTGGCCAACAGCAGCCCTTCCTCCCCCTTGGGCTTCGCGGGCCAGGCCCATGTGACCGAACGGTGGGTGATCGTGGGCTGGGTTTTTTGGGCCAGCTTGGCCTAAGAATTTCGGCCCACTTCCCCTTTAATTATCTACTAATTTTCTTCCACCTAAATAAATCCCTAACTTACAAAAATAATATGGCCATAGAATTTGTCGTTATAAATCCATAAATTCCAATTTGTAACACACATGGCCAAAGATAGAATTTTTCTCTCAATTAATTACCCACCAAAAGCTTGGCCAAAGTTTTAATGCAAGACATGAATTAGAATATCCCTAAAGATTGGCAAGAAATTTTAGGATGCCACAAAGATGCCTCAAAAGTCTTTATCCTTGAAGTCAAATGGCCCTCCAATAAGAAATTAGCTCCATTTTCACCCTCAAATAAGCCAATATGGGCAGCCAAAATAGTTCCTCCTCCCATCCGAATTTCTACTTTTATTTTCCGAATTGTCTGAATCGATTTTTCTGTAAAATTCTTGGCTCGACGGAATTTTCCCAAAAGATGAGATGAGGTCATAATAATAAATCATGATACGCTCGAAAGTCCGAATCCCGAAACCGAATACAATTTCGTGGTTAAAATTGACCGAACGCGATTTTAGCGCGACCCAACCTACTAGGTAGCTTTTAGGGATTTTATCGCGTTTGACCTATGGTCAATAATTCTCGATCCACGTTTGTGCATCTTCGACTTGTCAGCGACTCTCGGTTGTTGTAAAAATCTCAAGATTTCAATTACGTGTCCCGAGTGCACTATCGATAGAAAATCAGGATATAGCCGTTCGACGTGAATATTGCAATCGTGCGGAACCACTCGCAATTCGACTACGTGTTTCCCTCGAATCGACTTATATCCAATCTCAACTCGATTATACTGTGTTGTATTGACTCTTGTTGATCATCACGGTCGAGTAATCGATTTCTGATCAAATTCTCAAGTCTGTCACGTTTATATTCCTTAAAGGCTTCATCTAGTATGATAGTTGACTCGTGAGTGATCAGCTTAGAGAAAAAAGGACCATAGGTGCGTTGACGAAAACCCATTTCGTATTATCGGGACGGGGTCAAAATTCAGGATGTCATATGTCTTATTCGATACATTGATATTAATAATAATTGCATTCTTGTTTTCTTATAAATAGAAGCTTAGTTTTTGTTTTAAACATAACAATGATATATTGAAAATAAAATTTTCTCCTTTGACTTTCTCTACTATCTTTGGTATTTACCTACTTTTTCTTCTTAATCTCTTTATTCTCTCTATTATATATTTGAAACGCAATATTTTACAACACGTTATCAGCATGAAGATCTACCGACTGAGTAAGTAATTTTTGCATGGTTATTAATCAACTTATACTTCATATTCTTCTATCAATTCTTCATTTTTATTTTTCTTAGCCTGAAGCCAAATTTCAAATCTAAAAGTATCGTTGTACTCCTAAAGTGGGAATAGATATTTTGAAATCCTTTTAATTAATTTAAGGATTTATTTTTGCAATGATTATGGCAAATATTGAAAAGCCCAAATTCCACATCCTGGAGGTGAGTGGAAAAAATTATCTATCCCGGTGCCTTGACGTGAAAATGCACCTCCAAGGGCAAGGTCTCGCTAATGCAATTATAGAGGATGGAACCTAAAATGCAAAAGATAAAGTAAATGCGCTGATTTTTATTCGTCGTCATTTGCACGAGAGCCTGCAGACTCAATATTTATCCGTTTGAGATACTCAAATCTTGTGGAGAAGGTTGAAGGATATGTATGATCATACCAAGACTGTTATCCTCTCTCAAGCACAATATGACTGGCAAAATCTCATACTGCAAGATTTAAAATTAGTGTCTGACTATAATTCCGTTTTATTTGATATTGTTTCTCGGCTTGAGTTATGTGATATCAAACTCGCCGATGCGGAATTGTTAGAGAAAACTTTCTCCACCTTCTTTGCTTCGAATATTGTATTGCAATAGCAATACCGGCGGCATCAGTTTGCCACATACACTGAATTAATTTCTGTGCTCCTTACTGTCGAGCAAACTAATGAATTGCTGCTAAAAAATCATGATCTTAGACCTACTGGCTCAAAAGCATTGCCTGAAGCACATGCTAACTTTGAGAAAAATACTAACCATTTAAGGGCTATAAACATAGATAAGAACAGAATCCTAGAAGGGATGGCAGGAAATTTAACCGCCCTAGGAAATCTAACTAATCATGGCAAAGAAAAGAAACCAAAAAAGGTGATTAATGAAAGTATTTGTCATCAATGTGGCATGACTAGGCACTGGTCACGTACTTGTCGTACGCCAAGATACTTTGTTGACCTATACCAGGCATCTTTAAGAATATGGGCAAGCGTGGTGAATTGCAATCAATCATACTACCACAACCATTGTTGAGGCCAACAATATCTCCGTTAGTGGGACTCCTCTTGCTCCTGAAATAGTAAATGCATCCCCGGATGTCTCTGATTTCTTTGAGGACCTCTGATTACTTTGATGAGGCATCAGATTGGTGGATGATAATTTGAACTTCGAATTCTATAATTCTAATGATTTCTTTTTTAGTTGTTTTGCTTTAAATGTATTACTTTTTATTATTCTCTAATATGGTTATGAAATGCTTATGAATCCTATAAAATATTTATTTTGAAAATTTATTTGACTCTATAACTAATATGTAAATTTTATGATACTTGACACCTGGAGTTGTTAATATAAATGCAAATAGAAAAAAATCGAGAAAAAGGAATATGTTTGTTTGCTTGATAGTGCAACAACACATACTATATTTCGTAGTATACACTTTTTCTTGAGTATGACATTGTGTAAGACGCAAATCCATACAATATCAGGTCTTGTTCCGATTATTGATGGTTTTGGGAATGCCACAATTGTTTTGCCAAATGGCACCATCCTGCATATTGAGGATGCGTTTCTAAGTATTAGATCAAAAATGAATCTACTCAGTTTCAAAGATGTACGCCGTAATGGGTATCATATTGAGATTATTTATGAGCAAGCTAAGAAATATATTAGCATTTTCTTTTATAAGATAGGCTTGAAGACCATCCATGAGAAGCTAAAAGTTTTTTCTATGAGTTTGTATTGTGTCATGATTAAGGCTGTTGAAATCTACGCCACCACATCCTGAATATTAGTAAACCCTGATCAGTTTGGACTGTGGCATGATCGCCTTGGTCACCTTGGCACTTCAATGATGTGTAGAAAAATTCAAAATACAAAATGGCACCCTTTAAAGGATATAAAGATATTGTTATCCAAAGATTATAATTGTGAGGTTTGCTCGCAAGGAAAGCTCATTATCAAACCTTCTATAACAAAGATTAATTTTGAATCCTCTTTATCCTTGCAAAGAATTCAGGGTGATATTTGTGGACCAATACAACCACTGAGTGGACCATTTAGATATGGTACTAGTGGACGCATCCTGTAGATAGTCCCATGTTTGCCTATTATTTACGCGCAATGTCACATTTGCATGTTTACTTGCACATATTATAAAGCTCCGGGCACAATTCCCTGATTATCTAATTAAGAGTATAAGGATGGATAATGCTGGTAAATTTACATCAAAGAGTTTTGATACTTATTGTGCTTCACTCGGAATCGAGATTGAGCACCCGGTTGCATATGTTCATACTCAAAATGGATTGGCAGAATCCTTGATTAAACATATCCAAATCATTGTCCGCACTCTATTATCAAGAACGAATCTCAATGATACAGCATGGGGACATAACCAGATATTTCACATTTACGCACCTTTGGTTGTGTAGTACAGGTGCCTATAGTACCTCCAAAAAGAACGAAAATTGGTTCCCAACGCCGTTTGGGCATTTATGTTGGGTTTAATTCACCGTCTATTATTAGGTTCTTGGAACCAACTACCGATGATCTTTTTACTACCAGATTTGCAGATTGTCATTTCGATAAGACTAGGTTTCCATCAATTGGGATACCTACAACTTCCATGACTGCAAAACAAAAACCAGTTAAGGTTTTTTCCTGGAATGAGAAAACTTTATCTTAATTAGATCCAAGGACTCCTGAATGTGAAAACGAGGTGCAGCCCATAATCCATTTATAGGTTATGACCAATAGACTTCCTAACGCATTTAATGATACTACTAAGGTAACAAAGTCTCATATTCCAGCTGTAAATGCTCCAGCTAGGATAACTGCTCCCGAAGGACGAGTTAAAATAATTCAAAATCCCTCGCACTTGAAGCGTGGTAGACCGATAGGATTAAAAAATACTACTCCTCGAAAACGAATAAAAAAGAATCAGGAATCCGCTCCAGAAGAGCATGGCGTTGTGCTTGCTCCCAAAGAGCTTATTACCCCCGAAGAGGCGCAAACCCATGAAAGGAACATTAACCTCAGGAATACTGAGAATTCCATTACATATTGTAATGAAATTTGGAATCGAAATAAAATCATCATTAATGATGCTTTTGCATTCTCAGTTGCTCATAAAATTATGGATGATTATTGTGAGCCGCAATGTATTATTGAATGCCGTTAAAGGCAAGATTGGCTCAAGTGGGAGGAAGCAATTAAGGCTGGATTAGCTTCTCTAGCTAAACGAGATGTTTTTGGATCCGTAACTTGTATCCCCGATAATGTAAAGTCCGTTGGATATAAATGAGTATTTATCTGGAAACGAAATGAGAAAAATGAGGTTGTTAGATATAAAGCCTGACTCATCACCGAAGAATTCTCCTAGACACCTAGGATTGATTATAATATGATATATTCACCTGTGATGGATATGATTACATTTTGTTTTCTCATTAGCCTAGTAATCTCTGAAAGATTGGAAATACGTCTTATAGACGTTGTGACGGCATATTTATATGACTCGTTAGACTCTGATATTTATATGAAAATTCCTAAGGGATTCAAAGTACCCGAAGCATGCACTTCTCGCAATTTATTCTCAATAAAATTGCAAAGATCCTTATACAAGTTAAAGCAATCCGATCGCATGTGGTATCAACGCCTAAGTAAATACCTAATTAAGGAAATGTGCAGGAATAATCCTATCTGCTCATGTGTGTTTATGAAGAAATCAGAAACCGGATTTGCTATTGTAGCAGTTTATGTTGATGATATAAATTTAATTGGAACTCTAGAAAAGTTAGCTAAAATTGCTGAGTATTTGAAAAGGGAGTTTGAAGTTAAAGATTTGGGTAAAACCAAATTTTTTCTTGATCTAGAGTTTGAGCATAAAGCAAATGAAATAATCGTCCATCAATCAGCATACGTTAAAAGTTTGCTTAAACGTTTCAACATGGACAAAACTCACTTTTTGAGAACCCCTATGGTTGTAAGGTTTCTAGATACCCAAAAGGACCCATTTCGTCCTAGAGAATCTGATGAAGAGATACTTGGTCTACCATATCTCAATATAATTGGGGCTTTGATGTACTTGCCATAATGTACGAGACCAGACATCACTTTTGCAGTAAATTTATTGGCACGTTTTAGTTATGAGCCAAACTCGGAGACACTGGAATGAAGTTAAACATATTTTCTGTTATCTCCGAGGAACCATAGATTTTGGATTATGTTATTCCAATGATTTTACTAACTTTGGTTTAGTTGGATATGCTGATTCTGGATATAGATCTGATCCATATAAGGCTCGCTCTCAAACGGAGTATGTGACATCCTGATTTTCAGATTCTGTTTTCAATTGAATAAGCTGGGCTTTTCATCGACGCGCTTATAGTTCTATTCTCTGAGCTGATCACTCACGAGATAACAAGTCTATTTGGTGAAGCTGTTAAAGGATTTTAATGCAATAGACTTGAGAATTCGACCATAAATAGACTACTTGACCGTGCTAATCTGCAAGAGTCATTACGGCACTGTCAAAATCAATCAAAGATCAGAGATAAGTCGATTCCACTCAAATATGTGATCACAGCGTGGGTGATTCCACCTTATTGCAAAATTTTCATCGATCAACATTAGACCGATTTTTCTATCGTTTTGGGTACCATGTGTTCGTATTTGAAACCTCAAAATTTTCACGACAACTGAGAGTTGCCAATGAGTCGAAGATGCGCAATGTGGCTTGAAAATAAACGACCACGGGTTAATTGCGCTAAAAATTCCTAAAAGCTACCCGATAGACTAGGTCACGCTAAAATCGCGCCCGATTGAAATTAACCGTGAATTACAAAGTTCTATCATGTCACAATTCATTTTAGGAACGTCGACTCGTCCTCCAAAATTTTTTCTACAAACCGAGATTTTTGGCGAAAAGTCAAAGTAGGGCCGTTTTGGACCGGGAAAATTAGAGGGTCGTTTTTTGTCGTGTTTTTGGGATTCAAGTTGGACGAATTGATGAGGAAAAATCATAAGAGGGACGATGGCACCTTAGCTGAATTTATGGGGACCGAATTGAGTTCAATTGAAAGAGAATTGATTCAATTTGGGGGATTTTGTTCCAAAATTGGTAGGCCATGGAGGAGGGAACATTTGGACCACTTGGTGAAGCTTCTAAGGGAAGTCTTAGGCTGCCAAGGGGCCATGGATGACAGCCATGGCTGGTGGGACCTTGCCAAGGGACCAAAGGGATAGAAGTGTGGACTTTTGAAGCAAATGGAATGGAGATTGCCCAAAATTCGTAGACCAAGGGGGTGTGCAACATTTGCGGCATCAAATGAAGTTCGTTGAGGAAGATTGAAGAGGAAATGGCCTGTGGATGACAACCTTGGCTGGTGGGGTAGCCACTTAAGCACTTTGGGATATTTAGCTTGACTTTTGAGGCTAAATAGTGGTCCCCCTTCAGCTGAGCAGCCATCTTCTTCCTCTCCCCCTTACTTTATCCATTGTTGAAGCCTTTTGTGAGCTTAAAGAACTAGAGGACAGTCAGCTCTCCCATCCCTCTCTCCCCTCTCCTTCTACCCAAGCAAATTCGCAGCCCTTTCTCCCCGTTTTCCTTCTCTTCTGTTTCTACTCTAGTTGACTTTTCGCCAAAAACAAGAGTTAATTGTTGGCTTCCCGTGAGAATTAGCCCTTATGCCACCCACCATTGTGCTCAGGACATCCAGCCCGTATGGAAGAATCCGGCCGCTCGCCGGAAGGAGCTGCCGGCTGACCCGCCGGCCGGCCAGAAGAAACCGCTCGTCGGTTCGTCGGTCCGCCTACTCGCTTGCACTACTTCGCCTGTTTCGCCCGTTTCAGCCGTTTTTCTTCCATTTCAACCCTATCTCCGCCCATCCCAACCACCAGCAAGTCCCCCTTGACCCCCAGGTGCCGCTGGTCACTGGCCAACCCCTCGTCGGAGCTTTAATTAGCTTGTTCAACTCCCAGCAGTCCAGTTTTCCAGAGTTGCAGAGAGAGTCCGAGTTTGTGGCTGCTGTTTCAGCCTTGGGACCGTTTTGGATTGTTGTGGTTGAGGTCCCCATGCGTAGCCTCACGTTGCCATCGCCGTGGACTCACTGGCCCGCTAAACCGATGAGTTTACTCACTAAAGCTTGCTTAGGAGGTTAATTATGCTTTGGGATTGATTAGATTAGCTTAAGTATGAATTATTGATAATTTAAAATGGTTAGATTAGCCTTAGAATAGATTAGTGTTAATCTAATTGGTGAAATTGACACTAATGAGGTTGGATTAGTCTAAATCAGTGAACTTTCTGCAGTTCGGATTTCTGGACCCTCGTCGTTTGCCCTTTTTGTAGATCGAAATGGGTTGCGAATTTGAGGTTGCTTCCTTCTTGAGAAATGTTTTAGACATCTTCAAATATAACATATATTGTTCTCAAGATTTTTAGGGATTTAAAAGGAGGAGATATTAGCTCAGTTATTTGCAAACGGAATCTCGGACTGTGCTAGAATTGGTGACCTTTTAGGATTCTAGGGGTTTTTATCAACTCTTAGGTTTCAAATTTCAAACTGGTTTCTTCACAAAAGTTGTTTGTCACATCTTCTAGTTTAACGTAGTCAAATTTCAGATCAAATGAATAAGTTTTGGATATCGAACCAAACTGATTTCGGAAAATAGATTTTCTGGAAATGGACCTAGCTCTTGTACTGGATTGAGTGATTTACTAGGCCGAATCTAGAAAGATCTAGGTTAAGGTGTCTACATGAAATTTTTTTTTTTGTCCTTTACAACATATTCAAATTTGGGAATTTTCCAAATTCGTTTGATTAGATTTTTGGATTTAAACTCGGAGACATGCGAGTGGACCGTCTCTACCAGTTAGAATCGGTAGTGGTTTTGTAGTTGTCCTTGGTGATGTGGCAGACTTTTGGCATGCTTAGAGCTTATGCTTGATGATATGTGATATTGATTGTTTAACTGTGCAATTGTTTGATAATTTATGCAATTGAGTGCAATTAAGTGATTAATCGCCAAACTTCTAGTAGGTTGTGCCTATTGGGCTGTGATTAATAGCCGAACTTCTAGTAGGCTGTGCCTGACCGTGATTAACCACCGTACTTCTAGTAAGCTGTGCCCATTGGGCCATGATTAAACCGCTGAACATCGAGTAGGCCGTGCACATTGGGTCGTGATTAAAATTGGAACACGTGATTGATTGAGTTAGACGCACCTAATTATGGGACAAAATTGCGCGGCACAAGATAGGACGTGTCATAACGATTTGGCCCTATAATCAAGACCCCTATGTTTGATTGAGATTGTGTGAGACGTTACAATTGATGTGCGCATTTATTATATGCATATGTGATATGAACGGTACTGACATGCAGGGAAGAACTGAGGCGAGGTGAGTATCATTGATTGTGTGGTTAGGACGCCTCTAAGCGTATTACCCTCCTAATCAGGGTTTAGAGCGTGAACTCGCTGAGATTTATATCACATCCCGTTGTGGGTTCAGTTCTTTTCAGGGCCGTAGAGTGGAGGATTTGGAGCCGAGCTGAGGTGGTCTGAGGTGTGGGTCAGATAGGACAGCTTCTTTTGAGAGTCGGTCTTTTAAAATCTTTTGGTTGTAGATTTTTGTACATGACTCAGTGTGTATATAAAAGCATGTTTTGTTTGTGAATCCGTTGTCTTGCTTTTCTATCCCAAGATGGTTACTATCATGGGATTTGTTATTCGCTTCTGCATGTGTAATAAAATGAAATGGTCGGCGACTCGTCCTAAGAAGTGGCAAATTTTATCGACCACCGAGAGATGGGCACGCGTTCGAGGTTCGGGGCGTGAAAGAGTATTTATTTTGTTATAACGGTACTGCTATTTCTTGGCGTTCTACAAAGCAATCGCTAGTAGCTATATCCTCTAACCACTTTGAGATTATTGTTTTATATTAAGCTAGGAGAGAGTGTGTTTGGTTAAGATCTGTTATAACGCATATTCATAATTTTTGTTGTTTAATACCGGTTACAAATTCTCCCCTATAATTTTTTAAGATAATGCTGCTTGTGTTGCACAAGTTAGAGAATGATATATCAAAGGCGATAGGACCACGCATATCTCGTCGAAATTTTTCTATACTCATAAATTCCAAGAAAGTCGACAAATTGATGTTAAACATATTCGATCTATAAATAATCTTACAGATCTTTTTACCAAATCATTCCAACGTCAACTTTTGAGAAATTAGTATATGGCATTGGTATGCGGTGAGTTCACAAGATGCAAGATTGACTAGCCCCAGCAGTGGTTATATGGCTCAATTGATGGGGAGATATTATGAACTATGCATTGCACTATTTTTTCTTTTTATCTGGTTTTTTCCCACGGCATTTTTTCGGCTTAAAGTTTTTAACGAGGTAATTAATGTATCCATAAAAGGGAGAGATCATAAAATTTGTGCTCTACACTCTTTTTTCCCTTTTGTTTGGTTTTTGGTCCCACTGGATTTTTCCGATCGAGGTAGTATCATTCGATACACATTTATAATGAATACAATAAATATTCAAAGAGGAGTGATATGAAATACATGAATAAATGAAATACATGACTGAATATTTGTTATATTCATCTTATTTGATGTACTTATTATGGTACATTTGTATCATACATTCTAAGTACATCTCCATATACAATGAATGTTCATCTCCCTATCAAATACATGTATTATTCGATACATTGATATTAATGATAAGTACATTCTTATTTTCCTATAAATATGAGTTTATTTTTTGTTGTTGACATAACAATAATATGCTGGAAATAAAATCTTTATCCATTATCTTTAGTGTTTACCTACTTTCTCTTCTCAATCTCTTTATTCTCTCTATTATATATTTGCAACGCAATATTTTACAACAACTTTTTTTTTAATATTAATATTAATATTTTAATTAATCTTTTTTAAATTCTTTTTCTTTCTTTTTCTTTTATTTTTCTTTTCCCCTTTGGTCTTCTTCTTCACGTGCCTTCTTCCCCGATGGTTTCCTCCCACGCCCGAAGCTTGCTTCCGGACCAACCCCTCACCAACGCGGCTATCCTTGGTCGCCGGTGGCAGTACAACCGCCGAACCTTCACCACCCGCCGGCCGTCCATCCCAACCGGTGTCGACCACCGCCGGCCACAAACTCTGGCGACCACTATTTCACTAACCGGAACCAAGAAAAACCTTCGCCAACCCTACTATGCCAGACCATTTTGCGAAAATCACGGAGAAACACAGCGAAAATATAAAAAGCTGACATGATTCCATAAGTATACAAACGAACATGAAACGATCTCGAGTTGAAAGCAGGGACTGTTCTTCGGTTTTTTCTAGGGCATTCTGTCAAACAAGTAGTATGCAATGGCTAAAAGGGAGATATTGAACATCTTTCGCACTCAAATCCGCGGATATAGACCCAACATAAACCATCACATAACAAACCACAACAATCACATCAGCTCGAATTTGTATCCGCCATGCCCGCAGCCAGAACTCGCTATGGGCATGCCACCACACTCAGACCATGGCCTGTTGACCATCCTTATGCAGAATGGAATTGGCGGCCTCCCAGTGCACCACGGTGGGAAGTGGGTCAAAATTGATCCCATTCCGAACGCCTTTTTGGTCAACACCGGTGATCACTTAGAGGTACATACATAGAAATTCACGTTCCATCTTTCTAATCTCCCTCATTGTCTTGCAAGAGAGGTCGGATTTGTTTTAAATCTTGGTGTGTACTGCGTGCCTTTGTTTATTCATGCACATACACGAGGAGGGGACATTGTTATATAATTAAGACCATAGTTCATATAGTTGTCCTATAAATTTGATGAAACACACTCTTTCCTCTGTTTCTTTCACTGGATAATAATCAGTTAAAAAGTCAATACGGATCTTTGTGATATATTGCCAATTTCCCCATTGAACCGATAATGCTTATTGGAACTTTTTTTTTTTTTTTTTTTGACACTAATCAACTGAGCAAGATTATGAGCAATTGGAAATACAAGAGTGTTCTGCATCCAGCTGTCATGAACAACAAGGCTACAAGGATATTGATTGTTCTATCTAATGGACCATCGCCTGACACTGTCATCACACTAGTGGAGCAGCTGGTGGATGGCGAGAGCAACCGAGCTGTGTACATCGGGATGAAATACAAGGACTACCTGGAACTTCAACAGAGCAGCGTTCTCGATGGGAAATCGGGCCTGGATCGGGTATAGATATGATTTCGTGCAGCCTGAACTGTTATACTAATGGATGTGTGATTGTGTTCTGCTTCTAGACTGTTTGGACTCTTTGGATTGCAACCTTTGGAACATTTTAATATTATGTGGTTCAAGGTGCAAGAACTGCCCAGCACTGATGTATGTAAGCTGGTCCTTGTGATGTATCTTCTTGACATATAAATGGAAGTAATTAACTTCACAATGTCTGACTAAACACCATAAGTTTGTAGTCCTATAAATCATGATGGTTGGTCAGTATGAGCTAGCAAATTTGTCTGTCTAGATTTTAACCTGAAATGGCCACTTCATTGGGCTAAAAATATCGAGTACTCACTGCAAGTCAAAGAACTTGTTTCTAGTATGATCTCCTCAAAGACAAAACTGACCTGTTTAAGCTGAGACAATGTGACCTTGACCCCAAGCATCAAAACTACTGAATCTTCTTTGGCGTATGTTTAGGACAATTCTGAAGCCTCAGTTTCTTTTGGTTTTCACGGTTTGGACTAAAGCACCAGAACGATTAAACAGAATGATTAGTTCTCGAAGCAAATGAAGCATAATTCAGATGTCCTACTCAAGAATTCACTATGTTCGGTCAACCTTTTTAGTCTCTTTGTGTTTGGTTCCCTTCCCTCTCATTACGGCATAAAACATCTTAAAGTCCAATATCTTCATATCATATTGGGAAATGAAGTCATTTTCCTTTTTGCTGTCTTAGGTGCATCTCAGCTAAATGATGTCGCCATAATGCAGGCTGTCATTGGAGGGACATGGTAATTTTGAAATAGTAGAAAGAAGAAACAGCTGTACAAACTTTGACAGAGCAAAGGTTTAGTACTGGATGCTGAATTCGCTTGCAGTTAGAGCTACCTTTTCACTTCTATAGCTGTTTTCTAAACTAAGACGAGCTTCCCTAATTATATGTTCGTCGATTCAAACTGAAGCAGACATTGATTCATCAAATATTCTTTTATTAATGTGAGTTTACTTTATTAAAGTCGCGGGTATTCGAGTAAGGTATTGAAGGGGTTCTTTGCTAGAAAATCATAACAAAAAAATACCCGGAAAGTTTTTGCTTTCTGACTAGTATCCCCTGAATTTTGGAAGAACAAAAGGTGCAATCTTCTGTATGTCCCTGTAACGTCTTGCAATTCTAGATTAAGAGATGACCCTCAATACGAACGCCACGATCCTCTCATATTCATGTAGATTAATACTACAGATATATCACCGAGGCTGTATATATGAAATAGTCATTTCGTTGGCCGAATATTGTTGGTGCTTGCCAGCGCTTGAAGAACTGGCTTCCGATACGGACTCCTCGCTGAAAAAACCGGGCTGTTTAGGATGAGGCAATGCGCTCTCACTGCCCAACATCATAACCACGGATGACATCTCCGGTCTATCTCTCGGATTTTGTTGGACGCACAACAGAGCCACATGGATCGATCGTAAAACTTCTGCGGGATTGAATGTGGATGTGATCGATGGATCAACCAGCTTCATAGGCTTTCGATCTCTGAACTGTGTCCAGGCCTGCAAGATTATTTCAGTCATCTAGAATAAGACTAGAAACTAACCTGAAGATAATAAAACAAAAAGATGTGATGACTTACAAATCCGAGAAGGCTTAAATGGTTGTCAGGATGATTAAAGCCTCGATTTCTTTGCCCACTCACGATTTCCAGCACTACGACACCAAAACTGAATACATCCGATTTTATCGAATATAACCCGTGGATAGCATACTCTGGTGACATGTAACCGCTTTGCAAAAAAGCCATTGAAAAGAGTGATTAGTTTTTGAAGCAAATGGACCAGATCCAATGAAGATCAATTGTTGAGAGTACTCACTATGTTCCCACCACTCTCTTTGTATTGGCTTCGCTCTCATTACCTCCAAAACTCCTCGCCAAACCAAAGTCCGAAATCTTTGGATCCATTTCGTTGTCGAGCAGGATGTTTTCAGCTTTCAGATCGCGATGAATTATTCTTAATCTTGAGTCTCGGTGAAGGTATAGGAGCCCTGAGGCTATGCCGTTGATGATAGTGAAGCGCCTAGGCCAATCCAGTAAAACACCCTTCTCTTGATCTGCCAAATTTTAGGCCTCATGAGTAATTAAATGGAAGCTTCTTCACTCCTTTTCTATGACAAAAAAAATGAAAATGTAGGGACTTGAGGGAAGCGAACCGAAAATGAAACAATCCAAGCTCCGGTTGGGCAAGAACTCATAGATCAACATCATTTCATCTACTTGAATGCAGCATCCCAGAATCTTGACGAGGTTTCGGTGTTGAAGTTTGGCGATGTAGACGACTTCGTTTTTGAACTCATTCTGTCCCTGCCTAGAGTTTTCCGACAGCCTCTTCACAGCAATTTCTTGGCCATTCCTCAGAACACCCTAAACGATTGAGCCTTTGTGTTAATTCCTTCATTTCGTTGTGAATTTGGATATGGACGAGCAGATCTAGAATTCTAAAAAACCAAGAACAGTAACCTTATAGACAGCTCCAAAACCTCCCTCTCCGAGTTTGTTGTCTTCAGAGAAGTTATTTGTAGCGTTCACTATGGTTGTCAGGTCGAACATAGGTAAGTCTAGATCTTCACCATGGCTTTGATGGCAGAATCTAAAGATTTGTCCTGCAAGTAGAAATTAGAGTAAGTGAATTCATCATCTAAAGAGAACTCATAATTGAGTTTCAAAAATCCCAAAACAGAATCCAAAGCAACACACATTTGGTTCATTCATTTTCAGGCCACTTGGTTCATTGATATTTCCAGAGAGAGATGATCTGATGAAACTTTGCATTTGATGCAGAGCAGCAACATTTAAAACCTATGCTAACAAGAGTGAAAAATGACTTGTGTATCAATAAAGACATCTTGCTTGGAAGATAACATGACTTTACCATCTCTCCTATACTTTATGAAAACAGCCATGATGCCGAGAAGAAGCACTGCGGACAGCACGGTGCTGACAATGATGCCTGTGCTTTTCCTCGTGCCAGTATTTCCGCTCGAACTCCCACCTTGATACACATTACAACGAATTGAAAATAGAAGTTACAGAGAATCCAATAGTTATTTCGAACTCATTCTCTTCCTCATGTCATCTGGTCGAAAATAACTCAGGGTTTGGACACATACCGACTTCTGATGCGGCCATCCTTATGTAAATATCCTGGCCGTTCTCATTGAACTGTCTAATATCCATCAGGTCACCGAACCAAAGCAAGCATCCGCTTCCTTGCCCTCTAATATCCAAGTTTGAATAAGCCGTGCATGAGCAGTTCCTCAAGCATGTCTGCTCGCATTCTTGAAGGTTCATGCTCTCGTTGAACCACGATTGCCTGGTGTCGGGCAACTTCACTTCGGTGCACTTCAGAAACTTGTCTCCTCCCAGGCAATCCAGTTCCGTCCTCCGGACACAACCGTTTGACCAATCCCCGAATTGCCAGGCGCTCGGGTATTTGGGCATGAACCCTGTTAAGCACACGCATTTTGGAGAGCTAGCAATGTTACAGTTCCCATTCCCTCCGCATAATGCATAAGTGTCACAGTCGTCCGTTTGAGCAGACGAATACAGTATCCAGTCGTGTATCCGATCTACCCAACTGAAGCGCTGAGCAATCCCATTCTCGTTTAAAACGAGCATCGATGGGACGGAACTGTTCAGAATATTGAAGTAATAGTAAATTTCGTTTTGGTTGAAGACGAAGCCAAAGCTATAAACTGGATTTGGGCTCAACTGAGGGAACCCGCTAAACCGAAGGCCGTTCCAAGGTCCTGACCTGAACTGCACTACCGATCTGTTTCTCACGATCAGCTGCGGATATCCCGAAGAATCGAGCCTATATGTGAAATCACCAAGTGAAGGGTCGTCCACGCTTTTCCAAGAGGTCAGGTACCGGTCCAGACCTTTTGCTCGGTCTATACCAAACTTCATGCCAGCCAGAAACGAATTACAAGGGTGATCAAAACTCTGCCAAATTGCATCATTCGAGTCATTGTCGTTTCCTTCTTTTATGACAAAATTGGCGGAATCCAAAAGCTGCGCAATCGGATTCTGGGCCAATCTTGACACGTTGGAGGACCAAACGACCCCATTGTTGCGGTTCAGGAGAGTGAGTACACCCTGAGGAGTGAGCTTTAGGACTCCTGAAGAATCAGTCAGGGGATTCTCTCGGTTTGCGACCCAAATCACCCTCCCGGCTGATAGCTTCTTGTACCATACGCCCACGTACCGGTTCTTGGAGCTGCCGGGGCTGAAGAATCCTAGCTCGAAGTTCCCGCCGGGAGAGACTATCGTTTGGCCATCTGTGATGTTCTGGCCAGCTGAAATGGAGTCCGATGCATAGCATATCTGCAACACCAGGGACATGAAGCACAAGCTGCGTAGAAGAATTGGAAAGCATGACTCCATAGATGCTGTTCAGCTAATGCTATACTGACTTCTGATTCATGAGGAAATTAAAGAGAGGCAATTAGCTGATTAATCTCTCCTCCGTTTTTGTTGCTTTATGAAACAGGAATTAGCCACGATGTTGGACCTTGACGACATATAATGATTATTAAGTGATGGGCAAAAGCGACAGTCATTGAAATCAGCACTTTGAGTTTACTGTTGGTAAAGCAGCGTACAAACGACGTTTCCAAAGCTCAATCACGCTTGGAAACTATATACGTGTGGCTCGGACTAGGGGAGATCGGTTTCCGGGTTGGGGTCGGTCTGGTTTAGGGTTTTGTCCACCTCCTTTTCTTAACTCTCTAAAAGAAAAGGAAAAAAACAAAAAACCATATTGGTCTGATTTGGACGGTTTGATTCTGCATTTGGAATTAGGAACTGAACCGACTATTCTCAGCTCCAAAAATTTGGAACCGAGAATGGGACCGGGTCCCATACACACCTCTAGCCGGAACGGATGACAAGTGCTCGATAAAGACACGATTCCATGTCACAGCGAGAACAACAGATAAGTGATTGGCTTCTAATGTGACATCAATGGATCTATCCTGGGAGCTTTAGATGCCAGGCGGCGGAGATCATATCGGTAAAATAACAAAGAGGGCCACGCTTTCACCTCTATTATAATACTGATTAGTTGGATATTAAAGTTAATGAGTGCTGTAGAGATGAGTACGGGGTGTGCTTGTTTTGTAAGTTGACCCTGTTATAACAACAATTAGTGATTAATTTATTAATTTTGATTATGATAATATGACTCCAACCGTACTCAAGGTGAATATAATATAATGTAATGATGCGACAAAAGATTGTCAGAATCTCCTTTAAATTGTCAAAACTTAGACTATCGAAAGCCTGTTAAAAAAAAGTCGCCTGTGCTGGTTTCTGGGTAAGAGGTGGGAACGTCCATGCGTTTCGAATAGGAAAGCGTTTGACAATAAAAAGAGAAAAAAAAATCACAAAAAAATTCAAATTACATCTATTGTGACACCAAAAATCTCAAATTTGTACCTTTACGACTCATTTGCTCAAAAAATGTCTATATAAATGCTGAAAAGCAAATATATATACAAGTTTGGTGTTTTTTATATTATAAGTTTAGGATAAATACGTTATAGGGACATAATTTGGAACTGTTTTCCTTTCAAAAAAAAAAAAAAACAAATGATTAAGTCATTGACTGTCGGCTCAGAATAGACGAGGCCAAACAAGATGTGGCGAAGGAAAAATTGACTCCACAGCCGACAAATTTAGCCCACAGATTAGAAAGTGATTTAGCCGACAGAAAATATAAATGAAAATAGACGAGTCGAGTAAATATCTGACAAATATAGGTTGATTCAAGTGACTAAAGATGACGATTGACATAACCGTCGACAAGATAAAGTAACCATCTGAATAGCGGAAGTCGACGATTCCAGACGCAATCGTTCAAGAGATCTTCGCAAAACTGGAAATTCATAAAAATGTGAAGTTGTGTAATTAAGAAATTCGTAAGCAATTGATGTGAAGACGTGGAGAAGATATAACCATAAAAATAGTGAGGACGACACGATTGGTAAAGTAGTAAAAGCATAATTGTCAAAATAATAAAATCGGTCACTTATGAATGATAGTTTATACATAGAGGTCACTATAGGGATTAAACACTAAGAATGTTTAAGTGATTTGAGTATAGTTGTAACATCCACCATGTCGTTTGGTTTATAATGAAATCACGTGATATCTCATATGAAATCATGGTCAATTCCTTCTCTTTCTGTGATAATTCCGACCGTAACAACTTCTTGCATCAAGAATACGAATAATTATGAAACAAAAAATCTTTTATGGCTCGAGCAATTCACTAGATTGACCAAAATCTGAGGTTTGGCACTTCTGGCCTTTGACTGAAGTTAATTCTTGTTCTAATAAATTGCATCGGGTCTCAATTTTCATAGTCAAGGCCAAGATGGTCTCCAGATCCTCTTTCACTATCTCAATTCCCATGCCTGAAAGAAAACATCGGACAATGAATCGGGAGAAATGACGAGTGACATGCAGACCTGCAACGTGAAGATTGTCTCCACGTGCCGATGGGGACGGCACGTGACCACCCCTACGTGCGGTGATGGAGGACCCAAACCCACCTAACGTATCATTGAGGTTTAACTAAGTTGAAGCGGTTCGTGAATATGTTCACATCTCGTCTCTCCTCTCGTCCAGCCTCAATCAAACGAGAGAGTGACGTCAGCAATTAGGTTCAGAAAAGCAATTAGCATCATCATTGAAGGAAACGTGCGCTCACCGTGAACTTATTCAAAGTCTCCTATTTTCTATGTTTTATAACGTGATGGATTATGTCAAGTACATTAGTCTAATTTGGGAAATCAACATGCTAGGCATAGGCGATAAATTCTTACAAGGGTTGTTTGAAACGACCATTTTATTTGAATTTTTGCTTTGTTATTGGCAGGTTATTATACTGATTTACTAGACTGGTTTATCTCATGTCGCTTGTGTACATGATTAGTATGCTATTTATATCTATGTAGTCTCTCTTTATTTATTTGTTTAAATTTTCATATTTGACTTTTTAATATGGTCTCAAAGTTAGTTCCGCTCTGATTTATTTCGCGTTGTGCCCTCCTGTGTGTCAAATTGCATGTGTGGTTCTAATTAGCTGTGCACATGAGAGTAGATGTCAAATTGTATCCCACATCGTTTGTCACGTGATTTATATGCTTTTTATATATACATGGTCTCCCTTCGCCTACTAGCCCAAGCTTTTGAGTTGAATTTTCTAGCAAATAGTCTAATGTTACTCTTTTTGGATCAGGTTACTCAATCTTGTTTTCGCTTTTAATTAAGTCCCTTCCTTCACTTATTGTTAAATTTGTGATTGAGCTAAGTTAGGGAATATTGGATGAAGATAGGACTACGACTTAGTGACTTGATGAAACTTAAGCTAAAGTTAAGAGTCCAAGGTGGGGAGTTTTAGACTATGTGTTAGTAGGGTTGTTGAGCGATCTAATTGAAAGTTAGAAATAAAATTGATTGATCGGAATGAAGAAAAAACCTAAAGGTGGAACGATCTTTTAAAAGTGACCATAAAAGTTTATTGATCATCATTCAATTAACATGCCTTATGAATATATATATTATTGTAAAATCAAGTTTAGAGGTTAGGTGAGATCCAAGGTCCCGAGCCAAGTTTATTCCACGAATCTCAATTGATGCACATCTCATTCAAAAGTAAATTGCTTTCGATCGTACGTCATGTCAATGCTAAGGATCGGAGATCATCTTTCTTCTGCTAATAAACAGTAGTTCCTTTTCTAAATAATAATTTTGTGCATTTTTTTAACAAAATATCAAAGAAGTGTGAATGACTCGACACTTTGGAATCAGTTCTATTTGATCAATGGACAGAAATATCTTTTCTCCAATGATATAAGATATCTGGACTTTTGATTTGATTAATTTCACAAGTTCATGCAAACAAACTGTTTTATCCACTTGTATCTCAAGGCAAGATTTAATGTGAAATCGTTTGGGATTGAATATAAAAAGGGCTTCCTCAATATAAAGTCAACTTCATCAAGAGCAGCAAAATAAACAATGTAGACTCGTTTTAGAATGACGCACGGTTAACAAATTCAGTTATAGAATGCAATACGGATTTATAAAGAAAACATAAATGGGACCCCAGACATATGAGTTGTAAAGTTACAAATCCGAAACAGAGGGCAACAGACAAATGAGCGTAAAGAGACAGAGGATGCAAGGGGTAGATCCAAAACAGGTAGCAACAAAGTCCCCGAGAGCAGGTCTATTTCGATCAAATGATCCTTGGAATATCATTATATAATCTGAACGCACTGCCACGGAGCCAAAATCGATAACACAGTTTTCCCGTCAAATAACCACCACTCTCGTTGATCTTCTAAAAAAACAATGACTGCTGCAAAAAAGAAGATAATGGGGAAAGGAATATCGGTGAAGATAATAACTATAGTTCTAGTTAGAAACAATATAAGCGAGGGGTTTGTTTTGATTGATAGACAGGAGGGTTGATGCGCTTGCGGGATGGGTGAGAGTAGTTTTGAGTGATTATTGAAGATGGGTGAGTGTATGGGGGATGAATGTCGATGGGTAAATGCCAAATGAGGAATAGAATATGATCGGAACCAAGGCGCACAGGATGTGTTACCAGCCAAGGATCAAGATTGAGATAGATGAAGCTCACCACCAAGGCCTACAGAAATTACCAGCCTAGGATACAGGATTTAAAGATTGAAGAAGCTCACCACCAAGTCCTACATATAAAAAAAAAAAAAAAAAAAAAAAAAAAAAAAAAAAAAAAAAAAAAAAAAAAAAAAAAAAAACCATCAATTGAGAATAATACTTCTTTGGCTCATCACCAAGGAAGAATCTACCTTCTAAGGATATAGAAATCAGGAGTAATCTACTCTCCAAAGATATTCGCTCACATAGAGGAAAATCTAAAATATTCATATACTCAAAATTCATTGTCTTATATTTGAGAATTCGCCTCATAATATAGATTGATTATTACATAGGAAATAGATTAAACACTGAAGACAAGAAACTACCTAACTAATTAACATAGGAACTAGAAAATGCATTAAAATATCTAGAGACTTAAACTTTGACTCTTTGAAAATTACAACACACTTAAGACTCACTAGTGACATTTGACTAGACTTAAAGTAATTAAAATAGACTCTAAATTCGTTCATCTTCTTGGACAGTCCAGTAGACATCTTTGAAGATTAAAACAACAAAGGAAATTGTCTAAAACAGCCTTCGGTTGTTATATAGTCTATTGTCTAAAACAGCCTTCGGTTGAAATCAACAACTTGTCCACTGATCAACAACTTTCTTGCATAATCAACATTTTCAACTTTCTTTGATAGACAACGGCCAATGCTCCCGCATCAAGGGTTTTTTTTTTATATGGTTTTCTTATTATCATGTTTTTCTTTTTTTGTAACATTTTGGCTAATACTGCTCAGGTGATGGGTTTCATTAGAAAATGTCCATCAACGGATGCAAGGATTACGAAATAGACCAAGAGTCCATCACAATGATTTCAGCAATAAGGTTGAAAAATAAAATAAAATAGTTCACAGCATCGTTGACTAAACGTGCAAAAATCGTGAACTTGATTAAGGGATGAGATCAGTATGATAATCGAGTTTGTAATTATTGCCCTCGCAACTTTAAACAAGCCACATAGTTTTCATGTTTCGTACATCAAGGATGATGTCGTGTATATCAGTCTAATTTGAGAAACCCATATGCTGACTATATGTGACGAATTCTTACGAGGGTTGTTGAAACGACTCGCTTATTTGAATACCCACTTCGTAGTTAGCTAATTATTGTACCGATTGACTAGATTGGTTTTGACAATCTAGCATTACTCTTTTCTAATTGAGTTACTGGATCTTGTTTTCACTTCCGCTCATGTCACTCCCCTCACTTATTGGAAAAAATATTGATTGATTAGGGAGGACTCAAGGAAGATTCAACAACGATTTAGCGACATGATGAAACTCAGATTAAATGTTAACAGATCGAGGAAGAGAGTTTTAGACTGTACTTTTGAGCAGGGCTGTCGGGTGATCTAATTGAAAGTAAAAACAAATTGATTGATCAAATTAAAAAAAGAATTTGAACGTTGAACGATCTTTTCAAAGTGACCATAAAGTTTAATGATCATGATTCATGTAACGTGCCTTATCAATTTTTTCAATCTAAAAACCAGGCCAGGTTTATAAGTAAATTGTTTTCAATCTTACTTCTTATCAATGCCGATAATAGGAGCGCTTCTTCCGCCAGTAAACAGTATTTCCTTTTTCAAATGATAATTGTGTCCACTTCTTTTGGCAAAACATTAAAGAAGTGTGAATGATTTGACACTTTGAAATCAAATGAATTCAATCAATGGGCAGAAAATAACTTTTTTTTTTGTAATATAAAATAAGATTAATACCCTAAAAAACTCCAAACTGGCACACATGTGACAAATTTACCCGAAACTTTTTTTTTTAATTATGAAAAACCCCAAACTAATACATATGTAACAAATTTATCCTAATTGATTATAAAAAAAAGTCCCAAATTTAAATTTACCCTAAACTAATTTATTAGATCGCCAAAAACCTTAAATTGGTATATTTGTGATAAATATATCCTTCGTTAAATTGGATTAATATCACAAAAAATCACAAAAATTATATAATTGTGACAAATGAAAAGTAAAATCTCAAATTGGTACACTAGTTAGCTGTTACGTATCATTCAACTTAAAAACTAATAAATGGTAAATTTGTTACAAATATACCAGTTTGGGGTAAATTTGTCAAATTTATACTAGTTTAGGATTTTTGGTGGTCAAAAAATAAATTTGGAGTAAATTTGTCACAAACATACTAGTTTGAGATTTTTCAGGATATTAATCCTATAAAATATTCCAACTTTTAGATTCATTTAATTATTTCATAAGTACATAAAAGCAAACTGTCTAGTCTACATGAACTTGTGACATCTCATCCGTGGGGCGGCGACGAGGGAGCCTTAAGATTATTTTATGCGAAATGGTTTGGGGTTGAACGTTATATAAAGTCAACTTGATCAAGAGCTAAGAGAAAGAATAATGTGGACTCATCGTAGATTATGCGCACCATTAACAAAATTATTCACTAGATTATAACAGCCTACTATTTTTTTTGTGTTCCAGTTTCCACCATGAGCACGTAGTCTCTTATGACTTAATCTGCGCTAATTTCAGGTCAGGCCCCTTGCTTCGCTTTGCAAGAAGAAGAAGAAGATAGAAAATAGTAAGTCAATAGTCGTTCGAATAGTGTTGGAACTATTTATATCATTGTCCAATTAATATATCTTTCCAAAACCCAAAATGGACAAGTATGACATAATTTATTGTTATGTACCTAAGCATAATTTAATTAAACCTCCAAGGTCTTACTAAGTACAGTTCTCACCGGAAAATGAATTTTCCAGTATAAAACGGGTTTAGTTCGAGTTGCTATATCTATTATCAAATGGTCTTATAAGCTAAAAAATAATTGAACCGACTCTGATTGACTATAGTGGCGTTGAAGGAGAGGAGAGTTCGATAAGACTAGTTGTGGGATTTCACTCGTTGACAAATCTAGAAGATACCTAAAAGATATGCTCACAAGCCTTCAAATATAATTTATGACAAAAAAAAACCTTGAAAATAATTACTATATAATATAAATTGAGTTGTTATACTGTCAAACAGCAATTAAAACCCTAAATTCCAGCATCTACGGAACAGATTTGAAAATTTCAGCTAATTGATTAAGGTGCTAATATCTTATTATGGCCAATGTGTTAATGATTTTTATAAAGATGGGTAAATATTAATTGCATGATATTTCGGTTCATGAAAAGGAGATTACGAAGCAAATAAAATACATGACAATACTAGATATGGTAATAATATGGTTGGATGGTTAGTGTAGCCCAGTGATTTTATAATGTGACCTGGGATGGATGGGTCTATTAGAATACACAATAATTAAGCTATAATCCCTTCTTTAGGATTATTAGCAAATCAATCATAAATTTATTGCTAATTTAATCCTAAACTTCTCAATTTTTGCCAATTAAATTCTAAACTTTTGTGCGAAATGTAATCCTTTTAGTCAATTGTTTCAAGTAAAATTGTCTATGTTAGCATGTTATTTAGAAAAACCAATGATGATTGGACAGCATTTTAGCAATTTCCAACAATAATTGGCCAAAATAATTATGTTGAAATTTCACGTAAAAGTTTAGAACTATATTGATAAAAATTAAAACTTTAGAATTAAATTAGCATTTGTACGATAGACTTGAAACTAATTTGCTAATTTTCCCTCCTCTCTCCGCTCCTCATTCAAAACCCTTTCCTTTGAGACTGTCAAAGAGAGGAGAAGGAGAGAAAGACCTAGTATGAGACTTGAATGATTTCATTTGTGTCAATTGATTCAACCACAGTGATTAGCTAAACTAAGTATGCATTTTCGATTCAGTCTTACATATTCTAAATTATATATATGGGTATTGGATGGCTGATTTTCTTACAGAAAATTCATGAATGTATGTGGCGTTTTCATTTTAATGAATTAGATAAGACACTCTCTTTTTTTTCTCTCTCTCTTTTTTTTTTTTCATATAAATAAAAGGGGCATAACTTATAAATTACATGGATACTCTCTTAATAAAACACGATCCAATCCGATCCCCTAACAAAAAAGGAAGCATATCTATTAGTAGCCTATCTAATACATAATCATCATCATTGCGGGGTTGGATAACCCACTTTGCTAGCTAATCTACACATGCATTTCCCTCCCTGAAATTATGGAGAATCTTGGTCTATTGAAAATACTAAGCAATGAAGCAATGAAGTTAATTTCTAAAGTAGAGAAATGAGTGCTTGCCAATCTATATTCACAATAAGTTTGGTACTACTCAAAGAAATTGACAATTTGAGGCCCAATAAAATGCCACATAGTTCTATTTTGAATGAATACACTCATACTATTGTATTGCTTGATTTATAGTGAAATTTTATGTTTTTCTCTATGTGGATGTAGGTCACACCGACCGGATCACATAAATCTAGTATTTTTTTTTTTTTTGTTTGGTTTATTTTATTGTTTGATCGCTTGTCTTCTACAACAATTTGTATTCGAGCTAGGCTTGGCTGAGCTAAAGCAAATTAATGGTGATGGAAGAAGGAAAAATGAAAATCAACAAATTTGATGGGAAAGATTTTAATTTCTAAAAGATACAAGCCGATGAATATCTTTGTCAAAGGGATCTAAACTTACCCCAGCTTGGGAAGAAGCCAAAGTAAAACTGGTTGGAATTTGTTGGATAAACAAGTGCTCGAGGTTATTCAGCTGGACCTAAGGATATTCGGTTCTTCACATGAACGGAAGTGGACGATTCCCTCATCCCTCCCTTTTTGGGGAATAGCTGCAATCATAACCAGATGATTGAATGAGTGGGGGTCTCCAAAAGCACATGTAGGATTACGGTAGAACCTCACGTGCAAGATTCCCTGCATGTGGCTTGTCCGTGCTTTCTGAGGCGTTTCTTGTGACTCAGCATGGTAGAATGGGGCAGAACTGCACACTTTCGTGTTCAGGGCATTGTCCAAGTGAGTAGGCAGCGCCTACCAAGCAAAGATTTCTTGAAGAGGCTAGGTTGGTTCCTTTTCGACGCTCACCTTTTATTTTGATGTTGGGGCAAGGCAAGCCCCAGGAAAGTATAGGTTGGCTCCTAACTCTATCTTGGTCGGCTTCCTGCTCGCGAGGGGGTGGAGTCCTGAAGCAAACTACTTGCTGTCTTCCTCCAACCCAAAGAAGGGCATTTAGTGAGGAGCATTCTTTTGAGGGAGGGAAAGCGTGGTTGACAAGCCACTTCGAGGAGGCGACTGGACAGGAGTGCTTTAATCAAATGATGCATGTGGATTGAGCCATTCCCGTCCCAAGTGGTGGCCCGATTTTGCCTAGCTTAATCGAGAATAGATTCACATAGAGATTACCGCTATCTAGGAATCTCTTTCTATGTTAGCTATCGGTGGCGAGCTTTCCAATGGTAGTCCCATTGCGGCCTCTGACTGTCTGCCCCGTCTCATCTTAATTTGGCTATACGTGTATGTAGCTAGCCATGTTAGATAAAAACACGAGAGCCTTTTTTTTTAGCCTTTAGAAGAAGAAAAAGGCTCTCATCAGTCAACTCGTCCCCTTTACTATTCAGCCTTGCCGACTATGTTGAGAATAGGTCCCGTTTAGTTCAAGTGGCCCACCTTTATTCATCTATACTAGTTGCCATGAAGGTAATAAAAAAAAAAAAGAAAGAAGATGAGTTCTTCTTTCTTTTATCACTTAGGAGCCGTGCGAGATGAAAGTCTCATGCATGGTTTTGAATGAGAAAAAGCATTGAGGAATCATCTTTTTGACGCTGACTTTCCCACTCTAATCGTTGCTTTTCTTTCTGTTACTTTGAAAGTAGCTGCTTTAACTTCAGCCACTCGAATTTTCGATATTCCTTTTTATTTCTCATCAAATGAATGGCAGTTTCTTCTGAAAATCCTAGCTATTCTTAGCATGATATAAGGAAATCTCATTGCTATTACTCAAACAAGTATGAATTGTATGCTTGCGTATTCGTCCATAGGTCAAATCGGATATGTAATTATTGGAATAATTGTTGGAGACTCAAATGGTGGATATGCAAGCTGACCTGTAACATCGCAGTTAATATTATGAAGGAGAGTATCGCTACTAGATTGATGATTGTCCTATCAAACATGTATGAGAAGATCTCTACAATCAATAAGATCTACTTGATGTGACAATTTGTTTTACTTAAAAATTGACAGAGGTGAGTCACTTGCTAAACATTTCAATGAATTCAATATTGTTGTTATGTCATTGATTTTGGAGGTATGTGCTTCAATTGTATTATCCTCATTGCTCGATAGTTGAAATACTATTATTATTACTGTTAGTAATTCCTCTAGGTCAATAAGTTTGACATTTGATGAGGTTCACAATTTGACTATGAGTGGCAACATTCATAGAAGAGAATTTGGTGAACACGTGGCTTCTGTTTTAGCATGAGTATTGTGAACGTGAACAACTGAATAACACCCAACTCTTGTCTATCTAACAATTCCAATCAACTTTACTCTAGCTCACTTCTTCCCAGTAGGGGTATGTGCAAATTCCTTTGATAAGGTAATCCTCAATTTGCACCTTATAGAAATCAAAACCCTTAGTGCAAATCTGTCATTTTTAACTTTTCCTTCTTCCATCACCATGGATTCGCTTCAACTCGGCCAAGCTTGGTTCTAGTACCAATTATCCTGGAAAACAAGACATCAACTGGTGGTATTGTTTCATTTAAAGATGGGCGGAGGTACGTTGGTTGCTGAACATATCAACGTATTCCACACTCCTGCGTTAGTTTTCAGTTATTCTGTTCCTCTACAATCCAAAAAATGGCTTTTAAGATGATAAGAGAATCTTTCATTTATAGCCAACACTTTTCAAAAGTCAATTCCATTTCCTTTTCCCCTGTTTTAGTTGCATCTGAACTTCTTGATGTCGCCCTAATGCAGGCTGTCATTGGAAAGACATGATTATTTTCGCTCTGTAGAATAGAAGAAACATCATTGGACAGACTTTGACAGAGCAAAGGTTTTAGTACTGATTACTGATCTAGGTTATAGTTTTCGCTACTTATTCCCTAAAGTATAATTTCGTCGATTCAAAATGAAACAGACATTGAAACATCAAGAATTCTTTTGAAAAAAAAAAAAAGAATTTACTTCATTAAGTTCATGGAGGTATTCTAGGGTTTTTTGGCTAGAAAATCAAAACAAAAAAAGACCATGAAATTTTCACTCTATTGTGGTACATGTACACACTCTTCGCTTTCTGACCGAAATCCAGCAAAATTTGGAGAACAAAAGGTGCAATGTTTCACATGTCCCTGCAATGTCTTGCAATTCCAGATTAAGAGATGACTCTCAGTACGTATGCCATGATCTTCTCGTATTCATATGGGATCAACATAAACATAATTGAAATTACAGATATATCATCGAGGCAGTAACTGTGAAATAGTTACTTCGTTAGCCGAATAGTTGTTATGCTTGCTGTTGCTTGAAGAACTTGCTTCGGACACAGACGTCTCGTCGAAAAAACCAGGCTGTTTAGGCTGAGGCAATGTGCTCTCGCTGCTCAACATTGTAACCACAGACGACACCTCTGGTCTATCGTGCGGATTATTTTGAACACACAACAAAGCCACATGGATGGACCGTAAAACTTCCACGGGGTTGAATGTGGATACAATCGACGGATCTATGAGCTCCATAAACTTTTGATCTCTTAACAGTGTCCAAGCCTGCATTATCGTGCTAGTCATCTAGAGTAAGACTAGAAACCAACTGAAGATATATAAACAAAGAGATCTGATAAATCTTTATGCTTACATATCCGAGAAGGCTTAAACGGTTGTCAGGATGATTGAAACCTCGATTTCTTTTCCCGCTCACGATTTCCAGTACTAAAACACCAAAACTGAAGACATCTGATTTTACCGAATAAAAACCGTTGATGGCATACTCCGGGGACATGTAACCGCTATGCAAAAAAGCCATTGAAAGGAATGATTAGTTCTCGAAGCAAATGGACCAAAATCAGTGGAGATCATTTGTTAAGAGAACTCACAATGTTCCCACCACTCTCTTCGTACTTGCTTCACTCTCATTACCTCCGAAACTCCTTGCCAAACCAAAGTCTGATATCTTTGCATTCATCTCATTGTCTAGCAGGATGTTTTCAGCTTTCAGATCTCGATGAATTATTCTTAATCTTGAGTCTCGGTGAAGGTATAGGAGCCCCGAGGCTATGCCGTTGATGATAGTGAAGCGCATAGGCCAATCCAGTGAAACACCCTTCTCTTGATCTGCCAAATTTTAGGCCTCATGAGT
Organism: Eucalyptus curtisii; assembly: GCA_017140595.1. Lineage (NCBI taxonomy): Eukaryota > Viridiplantae > Streptophyta > Magnoliopsida > Myrtales > Myrtaceae > Eucalyptus > Eucalyptus curtisii. Next base: position 8,856,817 of record CM029500.1, on the reverse strand, counting down.
TATTAAACGGAAGCTTCTTCACTCCTTTTCTACGACAAAAGCAATGAAAATGTAGGGACTTGAGCGAAGCAAACCGAAAATGAAACAATCCAAGCTCCGGTTGGGCAAGAACTCATAGATCAACATCTTCTCATCTTGTTCAATGCAGCATCCTAGAATCTTGACCAGGTTTCGGTGTTGAAGTTTGGCGATGTAGATGACTTCGTTCTTGAACTCGACCTGTCCCTGCCTAGAGTTTTCTGACAGCCTCTTCACAGCAATTTCTTGGCCACTCTTCAGAACACCCTAATAAATAGAGGTTTTTCTTTATTCCTTCATTTCGTTTATAGAATTTGGATATATAGGCAGATTTAGAATTCCAAAAAAATTGACAATAGTAACCTTATAGACAGCTCCGAAGCCTCCCTCTCCAAGTTTGTTATCATCAGAGAAGTTATTCGTCGCATTTACAATGGTTGTGAGGTCGAACAGAGGTAACTCTAGATCTTCACTATGGCTTTGACGGGAGAATGCAAGGACATTTCCTGCTAGTCGAAATTAAATTGAGTAAATTTCATTAAATGCAAAGAACTCATAACTGAGCTATAAAAATCGCAAAACAGATTCACAGCAACAAACATTTGGTTCATTCATATTTTTCCACGCGGCTTGGTTCATTCAAATTTCTAAAGGAAGACGATCTGATGAAACTTTGCAATTGATGCGGTGCAGCAACATTTAAAACATATGCTAACAAGAGTAAAAAATGACTCTTGTGGATCAGATAAACATTTTGCTTGGAAAGCATAATTATCTGATAAAAATGACTTTACCAGCTTTCTTATACTTCATGTAAATAACCGTGATAACGAGAAGAAACACCACCGAGAGCACGATGCTGACGATGATGCCCGTTCTTTTCCTTGCGCCAGTATTCCCACTCGAACTGCCACCTTGATATATATCACAATGAATCCAACAATAAAAGTTACAAAAATTATCAATCACGTTTAAAGTAACTCATGTTTGAGCACGTACCGACTTCAGATGCAGCCATCCTTACATAAATATCCTGGCCATTCTCATTGAACTGTCTAATATCGATCAGGTCACCGAACCAAAGCAAGCAACCACTTCCTTGCCCTCTAATATCCAAATTTGAATAAGCCATGCACGAGCAGTTCCCCAAGCACGTCTGTTCACATTCTTGAAGGTTCATGCTCTCGTTGAACCACGAAAGCCTTGTGTCGGGCAATTTCACTTGGGTGTTCTTCAGGAACTCATCTCCTCTCCGGCAATCTAGTTTTGTCCTCCGGATACACCCATTTGACCAATCCCCAAATCCCCAGTCGAGCGGGTATTTGGGCACGAACCCTTTCAAGCACACACAATTTGGATAGCTAGCAATGTTACAATTCCCATTCGCTCCACAGAATGCATAAGTGTCACAGTCATCAGTTTGTGTGGGTGTATACTGTATCCAACCGCGTGTCTGGTCTATTGCAGTGAAGCGCTCAGCGATCCCATTCTCCTTTAAAACTAATATTGACGTGGTGGAGCTGTTCAGAATGTTGAAGTAATAGTAGATTTCATTTTTGTTGAAGATGAAGCCGAACATGTAAACTGGATTAGGCTTTAACTGAGGGACCCCGCTAAACCGAATGCCATTCCAAGGTCCTGACCGGTACTGCACTACTGATCTGTTCCGAAGGATCAGCTGTGGATAACCCAAAGAATCGAGCCTATATGTGAAATCACCTGGTGAAGGGTCGTCTGTGCTTTTCCACGAGGTCAAGTACCGGTCCAGACCTTTTGCTCGGTCTATACCAAACTTCATGCCAGCCAGAAACGAATCACAAGGGTGATCAAAACTCTGCCAGATTGCATCATCCAACTCATTGTCATTTCCTTCTTTTACAACGAAATTGGCAGAATCCAAAAGCTGTGCAATCGGATTCTGGGCCAATCTCGACACATTGCAGGCCCAAATGACCCCATTGGTCCGGTTCAGGAGAGTCAGTACACCCTGAGGAGTGAGCTTCAGCACTCCTGAAGAGTCAATCAAGGGATTCTCTCGGTTTGCAACCCAAACCACCCTCCTGTCCGGTATCTTCTTGTACCATATGCCCACGTACCGGTTCTTGGAGCTGCCGGGGCTGAAGAATCCTAGCTCAAACTTTCCACCGGCAGAGACTATTGTTTGACCATCTGTGATGTTCTCGCCAGCTGAAATGGAGTCCAGCGCATAGCTTATCTGCAACACGTGGGACAGGAAGCACAAGCTGTGTAGAAGAATTGGAAGGCAGGATTCCATAGATGTTGTTCAGCTGATACAGTACTAAACTGACTTCTGATTCAGGAGGAAATTAAAGAGGAGAGGCAGTTTGGCTGATTAATCTCTTCTCTGTGTGTGTTGCTTTATGAAACAGGAAGTAGCCACGATGTTGGACAATGACCACATAAAATGATTATTAAATGATGTGCAAAAGCAACAATCGATGAAATTATAACTGAGTTCGCTGTTGGTAAAGCAGCATTCAAGCGACGTTTTCAAGCTCAGAGTCACACTTGAAAACTTTATCACGTGTGCCTTAGACAGACGACAAGTGCTCAACGAAGGCACGATTCCGTATCCCCCGCGGCAAGAACAACAGACAAGTGGTTGGCTTCTAATGTGACATCAATGGATCTATCCCGAGAGCTTAAGATGATGGGCGGAGGAGGAGATTATAGGTGAAATAACAAATATCCATGCTTGCACGTTAACAGCCTAATTCTGATTTGTTGGACTTGACAATTGATGATTCCTGTGCAGATGAGAATGTGGTGTGTTTATTTTTGTAAGTGGACCCCATTATACCAACAATAAACTATTAATCTTGTCTATCATAATCTAACTTCAACGCGCTCAAGGTGCAATGTACGTTGGCCCTGAAGAAAAGTTGTCATTTTACAAGATGCCGGTTCCCATAGGTTGAAACGCGGCTGTCATTTTAAGTGGTGTCATTATGCTAGCCGTGCTACACATAATTTATTGAGAAAAATATTACTATTCTTTTGACATATGACACAGACATTAGCCAAAATTTACCTATTAAATCACTTTTAATTTCTTTGTCAGGTTTGTGCGTATCGAATGGGAAAGTTATGGTCTGTGAAGAAATAGAGACAATTGTGACATCCGAAGACGGACCTTCGATTTATTTAATTCTTGTTCTAAAAAATTACACCTGGTCTTTAATCTTCGTTTTCGCTTTTCATGGTCAAGTCTGAGATTGTTTCCAAATTCTCTTTCACCGTTTCATCAATACTTGATGCCTGAGAACAGACGGAATTGAGAAGATGGAAAAGTGAAATGTCGACACGCGACGTGCTCTTCAGGGAAACTTGAAGATTCTCTCCCTGTGGGGATGGGAAACTGATAGGAGCAATCTCTTGGTTGAGCAATTGTCGGAATTAGATTGCATAACGTCATCGTGGGACATTGACCAGAGTGAGATGTGTTCCGGAATGGAAGAAAAATCTGATTTTCTTGAGTAATCTTAAATTCAGTTGGCTGTTGGTATATTTCAAAATTCTAATGGCCGTTTGAGGTGCCACGGTAATGATTGAAGGAATTAAGCTCAATAGTCTGTATGAGCTTCGAGGGGAGGGTGACGGATTTCACCCGGAATGTCGGGTGCATATGTTCGAAAGTCTAAATTGCAACATATATGTTTGGGACCCATTGGTGAAAGAAGCATCGAGGTTCAAAGTGAAATGTATCAACTGTGAAGTTATGTAGCTAAGAAATTGAATATATGCAAGTGCTGTGACTTAGGAAAATTGCAAAAAGTATACTACTGTACAAGTATACTATGGAGTCGATTCCCTTGAGTGTTTGTAGGCTGTCATGATTTCCTTCAAAGAAGAATATCGAATTTATGCCAATGGTTGTCAACAGCAAGGACCACCTACGTGTTTGTGCTAAGGCACAAGATTGAAGCTGTTGTCAAAATCGGACAATTGAGAGCTTTGATAAAAAAGAAAAGGAGATTTATGAGACAATCAAGCATATGTGGATTGCTAGTAGCATTGATTTTTTCTTGGGGCTATTGAATGAATACCACTTTAATGCATACCAAGACATTGCACTAGTGCTAGTGAATTACAATAGGTTGTAGAGTTAATGAGCAACTCATTATTAGATATGGCTCATAAAATGTTTTCTAGCGTTGGTATGCCTAAGAAATTTTTGACAGATGCACTTAGTACAACGAGTTACTTGGTGTGTTCAGGTAACATTACCGATACTTATGTTCTTAAAATATTTTGTTACTCATGATATGTTCGAGTGAGGTGATGGTAAGTTCGATAGGATACTAAGAAAGTGCATATTCCTAGAATACTATGTTTTTCCTTTTTCTTCATTTATTATTTTTATTATTATGTTTTATTTTTTTCACATAAATACATTTTGACCTCTCATTTATTGAAAATTTTTAAAATGGACCTTGATATCGAAATCATGTGTCGAAAACTCGTATGTCAGAATTTCGACTCGAGTGTTGGAGAGTGTCGGGAAAGTTGACCAAGTGTTCGATTTTTCGACATGTATTGACCAAGTGTTTGAGAGCGTCCGAGAGTGTCAAACATGTGTCGAGGTGTCGGACACATGTCGAAGTGTCCGATACGACACGAAAGCTCTTGGAGAGTGTCGGTGCTTCATAGACTTGAACCACCCCTCCCACTATGTCTTTTTATATTTTTCTCCAACCTCCAGATTTGGCATCATGTCCCTCATGCATGGCCGTTGTCACCTTCGCCAGCACTCTCCAAATCTCCAGATTTGGCCATCCATGGCCAAACAGATTTAGGCATTGTGTTGCTTGACCATGGCCATCGTTGGCGTTGAGCAATGTCATAAGAAGCAACTCGTTGTAGACGCGCATAATGTGGCGCCAGCGACCAGCTGGTGGCCACGGTGATGATTGGCTATTAGTGAAAAGTGCTCACCATGTTAGCAGCTAATGTCATTGTTTCGAAACCACTGAATATTTTTTCGAGCAAGAACCAATGAAATTTGCACTTTAAGGATGTATTTGTTTCATGAAAAACTCAAGATTTGGAAAACATTTTTTAATTATATCATTTACAGAAAGGAATAAATGAAAAATATTTTCATCACTTACGAAAATAGGAATTTTTCATCAAATAAATTTTTGAGTGATATAACTAAATATTTTTAGAAAAAATATTTTTTAAATCTTGAGTTTTTGTTGAAGCAAACCCACGGTAACTTTATTATTGATAAAGCTGCATACAAATGACATTTTCAGCTCTGGGGCACCCTCGGGAAACTTTATGACGTTTGGCTCAAATGAATGACAAGCACGGCGACCAAGGCAAGATTCACCGCGACCAAGGCAACATGTCTATGCGCGATACTGAGAACAGACTGGTGACGGGCTTCTAATGCAACATCGATGGATCTAGTTAGCAGGATCGAGGAGTGAGGATATTAATATGTAATTGATATATATCACGGGGTCTTTCTGTAATTTTATTTCAATGTATGTCATGACTGTAGTTCATCACTCTTATAAATTCATACTAGCTACCTTAATTATGGTTACGCCACAGTAAATATTCTAACCTCATTCTTTCTCTTATTATGAAAATCAATGGTCGGGGACCATTCACCACGTCCAACGTTCGATTTTAGATTAGAATATTGCTCTATATTTTCAAACAAGTTGCGTAGTTTTTATGTTTTATATCTCAAGGATAATGTGGAGTATACTAGTCTAATTTGGGAATTCAATATGCTGACTATATGGAGATAAATACATCATAAGTGTCATAAATTTCGTATGGTGTTTACTTGAATGTCATAACTTTTTTTTTTAATTACTTGAGTGCCATAATTTATATATAACAGTCACTTGAGTGCCATAATTTTTTTTCCAATTACTTAAGTGATATATAACTTTTTAATCAATCACTTAAGTGACAAACTTTTTTTTTTAAAATGTTTATCTCTAGTGCTATTCTACATCGGATTTCCGGCACTTGGGTGAATATTTTTAAAAAATTTTGGCACTGTTATGAAACTCAAGTGAATGTTTTTAGGGAGTTATGGCATTAAGGTGATAAAAAAATAAAAAGTTATGGCACTTAAGTGAGTGTTGTATGAAAATTATGGCACTTGTATGTCCTTATCCCTAACTATATGTGATAAATTCTTATGAGGGTGATGAACTAATTTAAATTCCCACCTTGTAGTTGGCCAGTTAGCATATCAATTTACTACACTTCTTTTAATATCCTAGCCTTGCTCTTTTCTAATCAATTTACTCAATTTTGTTTTTGCTTCTAATCATGTGGCACCCTTCACTTATTGTAAAAAATATTAATTGGGCTAGTGACATGATAAAACTTAAGCTAAAATTAAGAGACCAGGGAAATAAGGACACCATAAATATTATAACTATCGTGCGGCCTTTAACAAATTTTAACGTTCAAATAATTAATCATGAACCCGTGAAACTTTTATCATCTCGTCAACCGATGCACGGGATAGCCAAGACCAGTCATAAAAAGCTAGATCATCAGTCCCTAACCAACAATTGCAGCACCAAAACACCATCTCTAGAAAAATTAAGTACATAAGAGGCGGTTCAACCTATCTAGTTGTTTTTTACCTACAAAACCAATGCAGTTGAGCACAAAATAGACCGTTCAACCCCATACCTAGAATAGCAAAAGAAAGAGAGGAAGCTAGCTTGCTTGACCAACAATTACTAGACCTTCCATCCTTAATCAACAATTGCAGCACAAAACACAATTCCAACAAGTTGAGTACAAAACTAGGCAATAGATAACACAAATTAAAGTTACTTTCCAATTAGTAGTAGCTTGCTTGCTTGAGAAAATTCATTGTAGATTAAAGCACAAAAACAAGACTTCAAGCATAAAATAAGGTAACAGCTAGTATACATTGCCCAAATACAAAAACATATGTCAACATTCTTCAGGTTTGGTCCACTGAATAGCTTTTTTTCATCGCTTAGGTTACATTTGAGAATAAAATAGGTCCAACTAGACATCAATTGTCACACCACGAATCCAAGCAGAAAAATGGGATGACATGGCCATCTTCTACCTGAAGGACACAGGTTTTAACCATCCAAATCCAACTCCCAAAAGTCCACGCCAATATCGCTCTTGTTCTATTATTCACTAATTGAGAAACTTGAAAAGATTGAGAAGGAATGGGATGAGCAATTATAGCCCAGTGCATAATACATCTTTTCTAAGCAAATCGAGCAGTCACTATGCATGTATACAAAGCAATACCAAACTTAATGACCCAAACTGAAGAAATAAAATACATACCAAATCATATATGAGTTGTTTTTTATCAATAGACTTAATACTGATCAGAAAAACCCATTTAAACCATCACCACAATTCAAACATCAATAGTCAAGTCCATTGATTAATCTATATGTCAATGGTCCATTTCATTGATTAATATATTGGTTGATATATTATTATGCTCACGACACAACACCTAGTGACAAGGTGACCAAAATTTCCCCCATGACAAGGTCTCTACCTACAAGGTCGGTGGCTTGACCTAGAAAGATATCCTAAACCGGTATGTATACACACAAGCCCCTAAATCTTACAACGACATTGAGCAATAAACCCACACACTCCAATATTTATAAAGTCAATCCAAAATATTTATCACAAGTCGGTTTCATAAACCAAAACATATAAACTTTTGCAACTCTGTTCATCAAATAGAATACACTTCACAAGACATTTTCGACATCATTTCGGAATCTATTTCATAAACCCACGGCATTTTGAAACGCCTTTCATAAAACATTTTTCATTATTATAGAACTTATTTCATAAATCAAGTTCACAAATCAATACACACACCACACACACACACACACACACACACACACACACACATATATATATATATATATATATATATATAAGGTTTCACAATACCTTTCCAAAAGCATTTCTCAAACCATTCACAAAAAACAAATTGTAATAATCGTCTGATTCAAATTTATGAAACAAACATGCTTATTCATAACGCATAATATATCAAATCGTTATCGCTTTCAATACATGAATTTGAAAATTCATAAAAGAGATAGCGCCGTTGATCTGGGAAAGCCAAAAACCAACCTATGGTAGTTACTCAAGTCGATGCATTTGAATTTATATCAATAAACCGAAAAATGATATCAAAATCCATGCAAAACACTACTCCAATGAACAACTCGACTAAACTATGCTCAACCATCAATTGACTCCTAAGCGGTAACAAAGAAGCTCATTTAAGGCGTATGTTCATCTTTTCCTTACTCGTAACTCGCACACAAAAATTCCAAATTTTGTCCCATATAAGTCATACTTTGAATCGATTTTCGTTAAAGCCCACCACTCCACAATGCCGTAGACTACCATTTCCAAAAAAATTGTTGCTAAGAAACTTGTCAATCGAACCTCGTAGTACAAAATTTGCGTAAATCCAAATTTGTGACCTAACTTCCAAAATTACTCCGATTAGACAAATAATTGGCTAGAATACTTACCATGCAATACTAATTATAGTTGATTCGGCTAGTCAAGGTGTTCGAGTCGGCTGCGCACTAGAATTTTGTTTTTTCTTTTCTTCTTTTCCTCTTGTCCTCCTTGTTTCCTCCATCAGTTTCAGCTCCTCCTTTTCCTTTTGTGCTTTAAACGGACAAGCTTGAATAAGAAGACAGGAAAGAAAAAAAGGAAAAAGGTTTGGGCTTGGGCTTGGCCTTAAAAGAAATGGTTGGCTAGGCCCATTTATTACATCAACAGCACAAGCAACACTAGATTGAAGTAGCTCTAGTGAGTCACATGGGACGATTTATATTAATACTAATGTCACGTCGGATTTTTTAGCCACGCAATTCATTGAGGTCACTCAAATGAAATTTTCCAGCCACGCAAGTTTACCTTTATTTGATAACCGGTGTCTTCAAGTAAAAGGTAATTTATATGATGCCCATACGATGTTTAATCAACAATCACCTTAACATTTACTTTAAATTTGCATCAGTATGTACTACAAAAACTACATTAACAAACCACGACGTACAGGGACATTTCGTCTATTCATTTGTATCATATAACCACGTCGCATCACAGAGGCAATTGGGTACATGAGATTTCTGAGTCTTCTAACCCTTCACTTAAGCAATGAAATGCTTGCATTGACAAGGCCCAAGGAGTGGATTGAACAGTTCAACGCATCATAGATGGTGTAAAAGTCATTTCCTCTTTGGACAACCACAGAGTGTCGTCGTCCCTTCTGTCACAAGGTGGTGGGAACGTAAGATAAATATACTAGGAGTGCCATAACTTTCGTACAATATTCACTGAAGTGCCACGAGGTTTTTTTCATTTACTTGAGTGCCATCGGTAATTTGCCTCTTCGAAAAAGCTGACGTGGCATTAATTTTCAATACGTCATTTGACATGGCGTGTCGAACAGCAGAAGTTAGTACTTGAGAATGCAAACAACGTCAAGTTAGTACTTGAGAATGCAAACAACGTCACTTGAGTGTTTGATTGAAGGACAACAAAAGTTCTAATAACTTCAAGAATGATAGTTTCGATGCTATAAAATTTTGAAAGTGAACACTTAGGTTCATCGATTTTTTTAAAGAGACCACTTAAGTGATAGGAAGAGAGAGAGGATGAAAACGTCATCATTCGAGGAAGCAAGAGAGTTTGCAAACGGCATCGTCTAATTGTTCAAGATTTTAAAGAAGCAGCAAGAAATGACAACATTTGTTATACTCATCAGTTTATTTTTAAAAATTCCATGTTGAAATGGAAATGGAAAACTAAGAAAAAAATTCACATAAGACAATTTGCTGGAAATAATATTTCAAGTGATCGATTTTACACCAATATGGCACTCAAGTAAGCGAAAAAAAGTTATAACATTTAAATGAGCGTCGTAGGAAAGTTATGGAACCATGTTAAAAAACCATAACACGTAAGGACATTTCTTCTACTCATTGTTGACATCTAATTTTTAGTTGACACGTCGATAAAGGTAGAAAACTCGAGATTAAGGTTTTTGATTGTGATTGGTGCCCATTTCTTGAACATAAGTGTCAATTGTTTTTTTCTTTTTCTTTGGCCTATCATTTTCAAGCAATTTTCTAGCCATTTTCATCGAAAATTCAAAAAGTCAAACGGTTCACTTTTAGGTTGACCATTTAAAGTCAAAACCTTGAGTCAAAAGTTGACTTTCCCTATAAAAAGATTCATTTAGGCCCAATTTGACTATCGCATAAATTTTTTTGCAAAAATCGATTAAGAACTTTATTTTTCCAAATTTTTCGGTTTTAGGTTCAAAATCGACCAAAAGATAAAATTACTTTCATTCTAGTCATAATTAGGTTTAGTTCCTTTTACGACATTTGATCTAGAGATCATTACCCATTTACTCGTTGAATCAGTTTTGAGATCAAGCATGCCAAAATATGGATTCTTATTTTTAGTCCTGATTAGGGGATCCGGATCGATTTTACATGATTTGCAAATAGACACTTCCATTCCACACGTTTTGTGAGATAAGTCTGAATTCGTGCTCAATTTTGGAAAATTTACTTAAGAACTTTTCAATTCGGGAGATTTAACCTTCTTGAATTTGAGAAAACTAGGCTAATGAACTCCGTTTAGCAAAATTCAAGTTGACCTATTAAGATTAAGGTCTAATGTTGAGAATTGAGATTCAATTTTATCATTAGTCCTCAATTCAATTTTAGTATAAAAGTCGCGCCACCATTTATTGTCAATTTGAATTCAATAGGTCATTGTAAGCATGGCCGATTGAATGAATCCATGTCACGTGGCCCCAATTAAGCTCAATTTTGATTAATTTGTATTTTTCGGTGAGCCAATTGCATGATTTAGTTTGTTTTGTCCCCGTGATAGAAAATAATTCTTCTTAAAGGACCTAATTGCATAAAATAGGGAAGTGAGGCCCAACTAATTTAGACTGATTCAAACCGAACCGATTGGTCTGATCAATCATCGGCGGAAACAGCCGGTTCGGCTGGTTCCCAATTGATTCGCAGCAACAGGCGGCCACCATGAGGTGACCCACCTCATGGCCAATACACTCATACCTTTAATTTTCAAATTTCCAAATTTCCAATTTTGCCTCGGATTTTACCAAATTTGCAAATTTGCTCCCCAAATTTGGTGAATTACAAAAAAAAGACCTCGATTAGCCTATTATTTCAAGATTAGAGCATCACTGTCCATTAAGAATGCATCATGACCTTTGAAATTAAAATTTGCCTAATTAGAATGTCGGCTAGGGTTCATTGAAGAATAGCATCCTAGCCCTTAGATTGATCCAAGAGTTAGGATTCCATCCCCTAAGCCCATATCAAAAGGATTTGGAGGGGGAAGCCTCATTTTTTCAATTCCTAGATATGGAAATTTGCAGGAAAGATCTTAAATCTATCTCTCTCTCTCTCTCTCTCACAATCGCCTCACCGACTCCGCCGTTTGCCGCCCATACCGCACTGTTTCGGCACTGTGCCACCGCCTTCGACCCCCCTATCTCTCTTGGTGCTACTCAATATTGCCGCTGCCTTTGGTGGCCACCTAATCCTCCTGTCTAGCCGTTCTTCCCCTGCATGCGCGAGGATGTTGTCCACGCCGATATCAAGCCTGACATGTTCCTTAACTTCAATCGGTCGTCTGTGACATTTCCTTGGCGTCCCGATCACCTCGGCTGCATCCACCGGCGAGTCCTCAAGTAGGTGGTGGTTGGAGATCAGCAAAACAGCCACCAATGGCCTCTCAGTGACCGATCTCGCTTCGCCCGTCCAAACTAGCATTTGATTCTTCCTCAACCACTGATTGTGCAAATTCAGGCCACTCCGGTACTTCTCTAGCGGTTCTCAGGTCGCTCAGAGTTGCCTTGGCATTCCTTGACTACTGTAGAGGCTTGATCGCCGATCAATTGAGCTTAAATCGATCAAAACACGCAAAAGGTGTCATTTAAACCTTGAGCTCAATGAAGTGAGCTCTCGTTAGGAGACCGGGGCTAGAGCTCACACCTAGGGTTTGATCAATCATGATTACATCTATTTTAGGATGTTTATGATGCTCTAGAATGGATATAGATGGTTGAGGATAGCTTGAACGTGATTGATTGCTTGATTTGCTGTTTGTCAATTTTCTATGGATTTTTTGTGCTTCGAATTTTAAGTTGGCTCTTTTCATGAAAGTTGTTCTTATTGACCTCTCTTCTATAACACACACACACACACATAATATATATATATTATTTAGTCAAGGAAATCTCTGATAAATCGTCTTTAGGTCATTCTGTCCTAACTAAGCCCGTTGTGTGTTTGCTTAGAACAGAGCTAGCAAGCATGCTTAATTGGATTTGCATCCCTCATGAAAGTTGTAGAGTACTTCATAAGCTTTCCAATGAGGTATGGATCACATAATCTGTGATGTTAGATGTTCTACTCTATCTTCCCATTTTCATGTAGGTTTTTCTGATTCAAATTGGACTCGGATATCTTCATGAGACATGATCAGGACATTCCAATTTATATGCATGAATTTTTGTGACATTTTATCATGCCTTTCGATTAGAGAAAATCGTTCGTATTCTGTGCAAATGTTGTGCAATTGTGGCTGATCTGCATCTCTGTGAAGATATCTTCAATTGAGCTCCTTAAGAGCATAATCTTCACATGATTTCTTCTAGACATACTTCGAGGACTTCAATAGCTTCGAAACGACGCATGATTCATGTAAATTGATGGCCATTTGCCTTATGAAAACATCTCACGAAGTTGCTACAATTTTGTTCATGATAAATAGAGTTGTCTCACCTAGTTGATTTCATGAGTTTATAGGATTTTTCGTATTTTCCTTTAGGATTAAGTGTCTCAATCACTTTTGTCTATCGCACTCAACTCTTTGTCGTGTCAAAATATCCTAATTTTCATGCATCATTTAGGTGGTTTAACAAGCCTATTTTCATGCATCATGTTCTGCCTCCCACGTTATTGATTCTCGTACTTATGTAATTGTCATTAATTAGACATGAAATTGACATTAATTGAGCTCGATGTCTCCTAGAAAGTCTTAGAGCATGTCTTAATCTTTCCAATGACACCAAATTTGTCCCATTTACATGTCGTTTGACCCACTTTCTATTTTTGTGAACTTTAGTTTGAAATCTATCATGTGGTAAATTCGAAATATCTGTTTTGCCCTTACTGAACCAGACCTTTTGTCATTTTTGTGTGTATTTTTTTTTAAGGATTCTAAAGTTGAGTCCTTAACAAAATTTAATTGTCATTCACATGTTTAAGTCGTGGTTGGTAAATTTTCGGAATTTTTAAACATTACTAAGGCAACTTGTCATTAGTTTGCACAAATATGTTGCTGCCCTTCACGCACCTGACGCATTGTTCTGTGTTTTTCGATTTTTAGAAATTCAAGTGTAGCTTATCTTAGGAAACTTCCTCATGGAAGTTGTTTCTTGTTGAGTGCTTGATGTGCCGTAATTTTTGTGGGACCAATTACCCATGGGTCATACTTCAATTGCTTGAATCTTCTATGCCCTGTTCTAACATGCTTTGTTTTTTTTGTTTTTTTTTTTTTGTTTTTTTGTTTTTTTATAACTTGTCTCTGTTGTAGCATTTTTAGGAAATTATACATGCTGAATTAGTTTCCGATGTCTTCACGAGTTTTGATCCTTACATTCTAAGCTTCACACATAAAAATTCTCAAAAAATGAAAAGCATTTTGACTTGTTTTTCAATCCCCTCAAATGTTGCAGGACAATCTAAAATTTCATATTTTAATTGACCTAAATTCAATTTTCCTTCATGTGATGCCCACGTGGGAAGCTTTCATTCTTAAAAATGCTTTAAAATGGTTTGAATAGTGGCTTGACATGAATTTCTTTTAAGTCGTTTAAAATGCCTGCAAAGCTCAATTGGTGTGTCCATTATTGCCCCCGAGTTAGCCTTGGCAGTTAAACATACCTCATAGCTATGATGAAAGTATGTCTCTCTTTCATCCAAGCTTTCACATTACATTCTATATTCAAATTTCCAAGTCATGTTTTTTACTTGGTATTGATATTGTCTAGGTTTGGACCATACTTAGGACGCTTGTATAGCCTGATCAATGTGCCCATTGATGCACTTGAGTTACCCTTGATAGCTAAATGTGTTCCATAGCCATGATATAAATATGTTATGTCGTTAACAATCTTCTTTAAATCAATTGTTTGATTGTCTCTCAAATGAATTTTTGGGCATCACTTGAATCTTTTAGCTTTTGATGTGTTCACTTTTATAGAACGCACGTGGTTGTGTCTGGCACTTGATGAATGAGTGAAGTAATTTGGTGTCGGCTCACTAAGTATTTGGTTGATTGAGAATCAAGGTCCAATGGCTTGCATGCATGTTTATATTCAAGCTATGAATGTTATTTTTAAATGTATGCATAGGCACAATGAACATACTCGTGAGGTACTTTGGGTGACACTTAGAACCCAATTTAGGAATTTGTTAGTGTTAGCCACCGTTTGTGAACACAAACAATGACTAATTACTACAAACCATTAAAATGATTGGGTAGGAGTCTTAGTGTGGCTCGTTGCATGAATGATCAAAGACTGACCCTGATGTCATTTTCGATATTCCTTGATTAATTGCTTTGCTCTATGTTTCTAAGTGCTTTACTTGCCATGATTGATTGATTTTGCTATGAATTGCCTCTTTTTTTCCAAGTATTAGTCTAGCATTAGAATAGGTCCAAGAAGGCGGACCCTTGGAGACGGCCATCTTAAAGATGGCGAATGGTCAATGTCCCTTCGATCAATTTTCTTGTAATTTCCATCACTCGACATATGTCTCGGGTTTCTTTTATGCGTTGTATATACACCCAACGAGTTGTGGGCTTTTCCTTTCTTCGCTTTCCTTACTTCTATTTTAGGATTGTGTGCTAAATTTACTATTTTTTAAAAAGTGTCTTGGATGTTTACTTATCGTACCATCCTTTAAATTTTCAATTGTTTGTTTTTTTTTTTCTTTTTTCTTTTTTCTTTTTAAGTAGAAGTAGAATGGAATGAAACAACCATCCACGTGTGATCACCTTGTTACTTCATTTTGCACAAAAAAGTAGAAAAACATGCATAGTCATCTTAGGAAACACGGCAACTATTAGGAACCGAAAGGGCATTAATAGAAATATTAACATAACTCAAGTCTCCGAACTTAGAATCTTTGGTTGCGCGGACATGGATGGATCACTCTCGACCCTTGATTGGATTTTATAGTCGAGCCCCAAAAACGTGGCTAGTGGCGACTTCTAGAACTATATTTTAGATTGTCTAATACAACTAATAATAAAATGAACCCCTCGTGCGGGGTATGAGTCTTGTGGAGACTCAAGTTTAACATATTCGACAAGGAAATAGTTTGAAAGGATGAAGTGATACCATTTTTTGTTTTTTTTGTGAAAGTACCATCGAGAGGGCTACTATGGTAAGAGTATTGTCGCAACCTACCCCTCGAGGAAGAGAGTAGGTTTAGGTTTATTGCCTAAAGGACAGGCTTATGGCCTATGATCAGGCACATGCTCTCCCAAGCCTGTACCTCGCAGAACATTTGGGTGTTCATAAAAATTTTATAATAAGAAGTTGCTACTAGCCTATTGGGGTTGGTTAGAAATCAAGTGAGGCATAGGAGTGTACTTTACTTTTTACGTAACTAGAGAATTTAGGGTCGAAGAATTGATTATACTAATTAACCAATTAGCATTCTTTCGATACCTAATCTTCTTCATTTAAAAAAAAAAGTTTTTTTTATGAGACAGTCTTAATTGAATTTATACCTATCCACTAACATGTGAATTGATCATGTAGGTACACAATCATTAATGTAACAATCAGCAAACAAGGAAAGTATTAAATACATTTCATGGGATAGCAAAGACTTAACACTAAGGAAAAGATAAATACTAATCCTAACTAGACTAAAGAAAGCCAAAATCAAAGTATCAATAAAGGACAATTGAAACCCTAATGTAGAGCCTAAGGGCTCGGTCAACCTTGAGCATAGTTCTAATTTGAAAGACTTCAACTTTTCAAGAGAAAATAACCCAAAAGATTAATTTTAAACTTTTTGAGGATTTTTAATTTTAATTTTTTAAAGATTTTGTTTGGATTTTTCGGAAAAATTGAATTTTGAAATTTCCCAAAAAAATCTGGATTTTATAATATTTTTGAAATTTTTATTTTTTCTAATTACTACTGAAATTTTTAAACATTTTCCGAACTTTGGATTTTTCTAAAACTTTTTTAGTTTTTCATAAAATTTAGAATTTTTTAATATTTTCTGAATTTTTTTGAATTTTTTAATGTTCTCTGAAACTTTTTGAATTTTCGGAAAGTTCATAAATTTTTATTTTTTAATTTTTTGAAATTTTTAATATATTTTTAATATTTATATTATTGTACTCGGAAAAAGGGTTCGGACCGATAAACCGTGATCCGACCCATTGACTCGATACGATGACCGGACCCAACCCGAGTTTAAAAACTATTTCTTAAAACTGTTATGAAATACATGAATGAATATTTATTATATTAATCTTATCTAATGTACTTAGTATGGTACATTTGTATCATACATTCTAAGTACATCTCATTATACAATGAATGTTCATCTTCCTATCCAATACATTTATTATCACGCCCCAAACCTCAAGCGCGCGCACATCCCTCGGTAATCGATTTAAAAATTTTGCGACGTTCCCAAGACGCGTCGCCAACACATTCATTTTATGAACATGTAGAAGCGAACTCATAAACCCCAGACAACAATCAACATAGGGATAGTAGAAAGACACGCAACCATTTTTCACAAAACACACTTTATAAACATACCCGGTTAAACCTACCGATTTATAAACATAAGTCAGTCTCAAAAGAAACCCCTAGGCAACCTAATTACACTAGCAACAGGGCCCGCCACAAGATGTCGCATCTCGCACCCACCAAATCCGCACTTGGCAGATCTCCACGCTACGGCCTTGAAAAAGGTTAGCCCACGACGGGATGAGAATAAATCCCAACGAGTCTACACCCTAAACCCCGATTAGGAAGATAATACATCTAGAGGTTGCCTAATCATGCAACATAGAAGACTTACCTCGCCTCAGCTCCTCCCTGCACGTCAGCACAGTTCATATAACATATGCATACAATTAATGCATTCGATAATTGAAACACCTCACTTTTTCACAATCAATCAATCACAGGGGTCCCAATTATAAGGCCAAATCGTTATGACACGTCTCATTCCGTGCCACACAATTTTATCCCATAACCAGGCGCGGTCAAATCACTCATTCAGGTGTTCCAATTAGTTACAACCCTATGGGCACGGCCTACTTGACATTCGGCGGTCTTCCAGCGTAACCGGGTATCGTCTCGCCCCATCGAGAACGGCAACGTCTACCTCTAGACGGCATTCCCAAAGGAGCATTGGTCCGGCCTCTACCGCGATCCGGCATCCATTGTCAAGGGCATTCCATATAGAAGCAATGCCCACTCGACGCACATCGGGAGACAGGTTCTCATAACGTTCACACGCGCATCCAATCTTGGTCAAGGACACCGTGCTTTGCACTCAAATGCCTCAATTTAAATAATGTACTTTGCATATTTTCTTCATATTAAAAACACCTAGTAAAATAGGTATGTGTGGACACATGGTCAAATCGGGCCATCAAGTGTGATATCTTTTCGTTTTAAAATCTCACGATTTTATATAGTACTAAAAACCTTTTCGGCGTAAAAATCGACACCCGGTATTTTTCTAATTAAATACCGAAATTTCACATTTTTGAAATAATAATTCAAAAATCAACACCCAGCATCAAATTGCATAAATTAACAATCAATTGCACAAGCTAATTGCACCACGACAATTAGCACGAAAAATTCTAACAACCGCGATCCCAAGTATAATTTACATTAATTAATAAATAATTAAATAAATTACAATTAAATTAAATAAATTGCGATTAACTAAACTGAACCACTTAATTAACCTAACCATGCAGGCACCTCATCAATCAGATCAACCTTTTACCTTCCATCATATAGCCAAAACACCAAAATCCCATTTTAAAAATAAACTTAGTAACTCTCATTTTTTTTTGTTCAAACCTTCCGAAATAAATTCGTACTGGGTCCCATATTTGAAATTAACTCACCAAACTTTGCACACACCTCATATAAAACCTCATCTTTTCATTGAGCACATAAAACTTGGCGTCCAAACCCGACACCTTATTTCTTTTCTATTTTCTTTTCTGACCACCATCTTTTGAAAACAAACCTTAGTAACCCCTATTTTTCTTTTTCTTTTTCTTTTTTGTTCAAAACGTTTAGAAATAAATTCATCGGTGCTCACGTACTCAAAATTAATCCGTCAAAATTTATACGCACCTAGTTTAAAATCTTATTGTTTTATTGGGCAAATAAGTTTTGGTGTCCAGACCAACACCTCATTTATTTTCTATTTAATAGTCCAAAATGTCACCTTTTGTAATAATACTAAACAACCAACATGGAGAGATCCATCTCATCACCTCACACATAAATTCTAAGCATGCCAAAAGTCAGCCAAAGCACCAAATATATGCTATCCAACAAGCACAACACCAAGAACAATCACAAAACCACTACCGGTCCTAATCAGCAGAAACTAGGCCACTCACGCGTCTCCAAGTTTAAATCCAGAAACCTACTCAAACGAGTTTGGAAAATTCTCAAATTTGAATATGTTGTAAATGACACATAAAAAAACATTTTTTAAGAAGAAACCTTAAGCCATATCCTTCTATATTAAGCCTAGTAAATTGCTCAATCCAATACAAAAACTGGGTCCATTTCCAGAAAGTTTGTTTTCCAAAATCAGTTTGGTTTGAGGTACAACACTTGTCCATTTGATCTGAAATTTGACTATGTAAAATTAAAAGATGTGACAAACAATTCATGAAGGAACCCTTTCAAAATTCAAACCCTAAGAGTTAATGAAAATCCACTAAATCCCAAAAGGTCACCAGTTTAAGTAAAAATAGGGGTTCTGTTTTGTTTTTGACGAAGTTAAAATCATACTTTTTTAAATCCATAAAATCTTGGAAAAAATATATGTTATTACTGAAGATGTCTAAAACATTTTTTAAGAAAGAATCAACCTCAAAATCTCAGTACATTTCAATTCACAAAAATGGCAAATGACGAGAGTTCAAAAACCAGATCTGAGGAAAATCCATTGAATTGGACTAATCCCTCCTCATTAGTGCTAATCTCACCAATTAGATCAACTCTAATCCATCTTAAGGCTAATATAACCATTATATATTAGCACTAATCCATATTAAGGCTAATCACACTTAGTACTAATCTAACTAAGCTAATTAACACTAATCTATCCTCCTAAGTGTAATTAACAACCTAATCAAGGATTAGGGAGTTAACTCACTGGATTAGCGAGAAAACAGGCCGGCGATAGTGGTGAAGACCTGTAACTACCGAGTCTCCAACGGAGGCTCAACGACGAAGGACAATGCCTTACAAGCTCACGACTGAGGGGCTCGATTCTGGTTCCGTTCTGCTGGGTCGATCTCGGCTTGGTGGTTCTGCTTGGTGGAGCTTGCTGGCCATTGGCGGGCTGGTGGTGGCGCGGACGGTGGTGCAGCTTGGTGGTGCCGAACTGAAGAAGATGGAGCTAGCTGAGACGGCTAGAGTTGCTATGGTGGGGAGCTGCAAGTGGCGATGACGCTAGTGAATGGATGAATGACGGAGTGGTGAGGAGTTACGGGGCTGGCATGAATTGTGAGGGACACGGCAGCAAGGAGAAATGAAAAAGAACACAGAACTAAAAAACCAAAGGGGTTTTGGTGGTAGGGAGGAAAATAACGTGCGAGGGAGGGGTGGTTGCTTGGGTTGGTGTGAGGAAGAAAAAATGGAGAAGAGAAGAAAGGAAAAAGGAGAAGAAGAAGGGGGGTGATCGGCTAAGGATGGGGATCACGCATGGGGGAATTGGTGAGAGAGAGGGGAACATGAAAGTCCAAGCATCAACCACTAAGAAGCTTTGGAGAAATATCATGCACTCATGAAGATGCCTCAAAAGTCTTCATCCTTGAAGTCAAATGGCTCTCCAATAAGAGAATTAGCTCCATTTTCACCCCAAATAAGCCAATGTGGGTAGCCAAAATAGCTCCTCCTCCTCCCATCCGAATTTCCACTTTTATTTTCCAAATTGTCCGAATCGATTTTTCCGTAAAATTCTCGGCTCGACGGAATTTTCCTAAAAGATGAGATGAGGTCCTAATAATAAATCGTGACATGCTTGAAAGTCCGAATCCCGAAACCGAATTCAATTTCGTGATTAAAATTGACTGGACGCGATTTTAGTGCGACCCAACCTACCTGTTGACACCTAAATTTTTGCGATCAATTTAATTATTTATTGCATAGAAAATTAGGGCTCAATTTTATCCCTGAAAAAATAGTTAATTGCATAGCATATAGTTTTAGGTGCATTTATTTTTTATTTGCATTGGGCCGGTGACAGACGGTTTCGAATTAGTGGTTCAGAACTTTAATTTGATGAGCTGAGCTAAGCCCACGAAAAGAGCAAATCGGCCCGAGCCCATATCCTTGGGGAGATTTTACGGATTTATCTTTGCGAGATTTCAATTCAAAAACAAATATTGCATTTGGAAAAAGCAATTATTGCGTTCGACAAGCAAATATTGCATTTGGAAAAGAAATCTTCATGGATATTGATTCTGAAAAAATTAAAACCCTAATCGGTGGCCTATAAAAGGATAAAACACGTAGGGTTTTTAGGAGGCCACACTTATTGAATACATGATCCACAATTGAGAAATGGCACATTGAGAGAGTTTCAAATCCACTAGTTCTAGACGAGCTCCAAATCCCATCGAGATTGCTACTTGCTGGCCTCGAAGTGTCGTCTCGTTTGCTTGCTGTCCCGAAACACCAGTGGCTCTATTTTGTCTCGGACAACGCCTTTAGCTCCTGGTCCTGTGGCACCTCACGCCGAGATCTTCAAGCAGTTCCAGATTCGCAGCTTATCCAACGGATGCATACTTTAGCCAAATTGATTGCGTGTTTACGGATTAGTAGGAGTTGATCCATCGTTGGTTGAATCACATTATTGTCTCTCCAAGGTGCCATTCCGTCAGTTGTCCAGCGAGTGCAATTCGCCCAAGGCTAGTCTAGTGTTGACGCAATCGAGATACTCCTCCAAGCGAAGTCCAACTTGCTGATACCCTTGCCGATTTTCCCATCATTATTGCTGTTGCCTCATTATCGTGAGCTCTCGACGATAATCACCCGGTGGCTACCGAGAGCTCCTTGCACTGCCGTGATCAAGATCCTTTCATGTTCGTGAGCAACCCCTCACCCGTCGATCACCATGCCGCAAGCCACGAAATTCACATTTTTACGGCAACAAATTGTAGAATTCTTGGCAAAGGAAAAACACGTGGACTTGGTCAAAAGCACCACGTCAGTTTGGAGTCCAGGAGTCTTCCTGAACCAACCCCATCTCTTGAAACTTTAGGCATCCATCAAAATTCATGCCTTGCACGCACGCACGCCCTTGTTCATGTTTGGGTTTTGCTGCCACGCGTTGCCACTTTGCCCACTATTACGATTCAACGTCCCAAGCGAATCCCAGAGTTTCTTGGCCCTGAGTCATCGCAAGCAATCAACCACCAGTGGCGCAGAGCTTCACTACGTAGCTCCAATATTTCTCTGCCCAGCAAGCCTCCCAATGAATTACCTAAGCTTTCAATAGTTTTGAAGGTTTCTTGGTGTCCTGTACGATGGCCCATCGAACTTGTCGTGGCCTTGTCGAGCCATGCCGAGCCACCGCCACAATTGCCTATCCTCGAGCTACCCCGAGTCTCCATCGTTGATCCTCCTCACCGTTCGGATTTTTGGAAAAAAATTCAATTTAGGTGGAGATTTATTTTATTAGATATATTTATTTTATTAGGTGGATTTGTTTTATCTTATTTTAGTTTTTGATATCTTATCTCTTTGTTTGAATTTTTTTTTTCAATGCATGATTGAAATTCCATGATGTAGAATCCAATTTGCAACCGCATGAATTTTTATTCTATCTATAAGGCTTTAGATGGAATAATTATTCACGCTGAGTAAAATTGATATCTTGATCTTTAAGGCTTAAGATCAATTTATTGATTTTATTAGCAAGATAATCAAGTTTGAATTTCAATTCGAATGGTGGATAACATTTTGATGACCATGGATGATTTAATATTTATCTTTTATTTGTTCTGTTTATCTCGAAAATACAATTGCACTTGCATATCATGTAGATTAGGGTTGTTTTCCTAGATAAGGTTGCATGATAGAATAGTTTTTTTTTTTTTTTTTTTGAAAAAAATGCATGTAGTATCTAGGTTAGATAATATTTCTTGGATTGGATTGCATGATGAGGTAATTTTCTAGATTAAGATAGGATTTAAATTTATCTATTCCTAACTTAAAATAGATAATGTCTCGCTTTAGTTAGATTTTGATTTTTAGCAATTTTAATTACGAATTTTCATTAACAAAAATACAAAAAAAAATCATGCACATGTCATGTAAGATTAGTTTCATGAAATGCCCATCATCTAGTTATTATTGCTAGGTTCATTTAGTTAGAAATTACTCGTCATTAGAATTAGATCATTTGGTTAATTTAGATTGCATATTTAATTGTTGCATTTCTTTAATTTCGAATTTCATAGAAAATACAAAAAAAATTAGAATAAATTTATCTCATGTTTTAGGATAGACCGCATGCTTATTTATGTCATATAGTTTAGGTCATGTTGCCATGTCATATCATTTCATGTTAGATTAGTGACATACATTGCATAAATCATGATTTTCATTAAATAAGTGAAAACAAAAATTGAGTGATTGCGTGTTAAATCATATCTAAGATTGTCGATGTGAATTCTGATCTAACAATGCAGATGCTTTCGTTGCTATGAGGTAAGTCTTGTATTTTTTATATTTGTTTTCTTGAGTGGTGGTTTGTGCACCCGCATAATCACCTCACATGTTAGGGAAGTGAATTAAAAGCAATTTAACCTGCTTGCCAAACATTTTTCAAAATAAAAGATAAAGGTACCAAAAGGGAGTTAGAGAAATTTAGCGTAACCAAGTTCCTGAACTCATGAATCTCTGGTTCGTAGGAGTAAAGTAAGTCTCCCGTTACTTTACTTGGATTTCTAATCGACCCACCAAAAATAGATTAGTGGCGACTCCTAGATAAAATCCATTTGCATGTTTAAAAATTTGAACCTAAGTCGCGAATTGATATGGGCTTGGGAGAGCTCGAGTTAAGTCTAGGCTTAACAATCCATTAGCCAAATCCTAGGTGGTTCATCCCCGAAAAATTTGGTCACGACACTACCATGTAGCTTTTATGGATTTTATTGCATTTGACCCGTGGTCAATAATTCTCAATCCACGTTTGTGCATCTTCAACTTGTCGGGGACTCTCGGTTGTCGTAAAAATCCCAAGGTTTCAATTACGTGTCCCGAGTGCACTATCGATAGAAAATCAGGATATAGCTGTTCGATGTGAACATTGCAATCGTGCGGAACCACTCGCAATTCGACTACATGTTTTTGTCAAATCGACTTATATCCGATCTCAACTCAATTATACGGTGTGGTATTAACCCTTGTCGATTATCATGGTCGAGCAATCGAATTCTTCAGTCTGTCACGTTTATATCCCTTAACGGCGTCACCTAGTAGGTTAGTTAACTCGTGAGTGATCAGCTCAGAGAAAAAAGGACCATAGGTGCGTCGACGAAAAGCCCATTTCGTATTATCGGGATGGAGTCGAAATTTAGGATGTCACATGTCTTATTCGACACATTGATATTAATGATAAGTATATTATTGTTTTCCTATAAATAGGAGCTTAGTTTTTGTTGTAAACATAACAATGATATACTGGAAATAAAATTTTCTCCTCTGACTTTCTCTACTATCTTTGGTGTTCACCTACTTTCTCTTCTCAATCTCTTTATTCTCTCTATTATATATTTGTGACGTAATATTTTATAACATGTTATCAACACGAAGATCTACCAACTGAGTAAGTAATTTTTGCAAGGTAAGTGTTCTTCTTCTTTTATCAATTCTTCATTTTTATTTTTCTTGGCCTGAAGCCAAATTTCAAATCTAAAAGTATCATTCTACTCCTAAAGTGGGAGTGGATATTTGGAAATCATTTTAATTAATTTAAGGATTATTTTTGCAGTGATTATGTCAAATATTGAAAAGTCCAAATTCCACATCCTAGAAGTGAATGGAAAGAATTATCTATCCTGGTGCCTTGACATGGAAATGCACCTCCAAGGGCAAGGTCTTGCGAATGCAATTACAGAGGATGGAACCTCAAATGCAAAAGATAAAGCAAATGCGCTGATTTTTATTCGTCGTCATTTGCACGAGAGCCCGAAGACTCAATATTCATTCGTTCGAGATACTCAGATCTTGTGGAGAAGGTTGAAGGATAGGTATGATCATACCAAAACTGTTATCCTCCCTCAAGCACAATATGACTGGCAAAATCTCATACTGCAAGATTTTAAATTAGTGTCTGACTATAATTCTGATTTATTTGATATTGTTTCTAGGCTTGAGTTATGCAGTATCAAACTCGCTGATGCGTAATTGTTAGAGAAAATTTTCTCCACCTTCATTGCTTCGAATATTGTATTGTAAAAGCAATACCGGCAGCGTCAGTTTGCCATATACTCTGAATTAATTTCTGTGCTCCTTACTGCCGAGCAAACTAATGAATTGCTACTAAAAATCATGATCTTAGACTTACTGGCTCAAAAGCATTTCCTGAAGCACATGCTAACTTTGAGAAAAATACTGACCGTTTTAAGGGCTATAAGCATAGGCAAAAACATAATCCTAGAAGGGATGGCAGAAAATTTAACCGCCCTAGGAAATCTAACTTTGGCCCGAATCATGGCAAAGAAAAGAAGCCAGAGAATGTGATTAATTAAAGTATTTGTCATTGTTGTGGCATGACTAAGCACTGGTCACGTACTTGTCGTACGCCAAGGTACTTTGTTGACTTATACCAGGCATCTTTAAAAAATACAGCCAAGCGTGATGAATCTCAATCAATCCTACTACCATAACCACTGTTGAGGCCAATAATATCTCCGTTAGTGGGACTCCTCTTGCTCTTGAAGTATCAAATGCATCCATGGATGTCTCTAATTTCTTTGAGGACCTCTGATTACTTTGATGAGGCATCAGATTGGCGGATGATAATTTGAACTTCGAATTCTATGATTCTAATGATTTCTTTTTTAGTTGTTTTGCTTTAAATGTATTACTTTTTATTGTTTTCTAATATGGTTATGAAATGCTTATGAATCCTATAAAATATTTATTTTGAAATTTTATTTGACTCTATAACTAATATTCAAATTATATGATACTTGACACCTGAAGTTGTCAATATAAATGCAAATGGAAAATACCGAGAAAAAGGAATATGTTTGTTTGCTTAATAGTGCAACAACACATACTATATTTCGTAGTATACACTTTTTCTTGAGTATGACATTGCGTAAGGCGCAAATCCATACAATATCAGGTCTTGTTCCGATTATTGATGGTTTTGGGAATGCCACAATTGTTTTGCCAAATGGCACCATCTTGCATATTGAGGATGCGTTTCTAAGTATTAGATCAAAAAGAAATCTGCTCAGTTTCAAAGATATAGGCCATAATGGGTATCATATTGAGACTATTTATGAGCAAGATAAGGAATATATTGGCATTTCCTTTTATAAGATGGGCCTGAAGACCATCCATGAGAAGCTAGAAGTTTCTTCTATGGATTTGTATTGTGTCATGATTAAGGCTGTTAAAATCTACGCCACCACATCCTGAAGATTGGTAAACCCTAATCAGTTTGGACTGTGGCATGATCGCCTTAGTCACCCTAGCGCTTCAATGATGCGTAGAATAATTCAAAATACAAAATGGCACCCTTTAAAGGATATAAATGTATTGTTGTCCAAAGATTATAATTATGAGGCTTGCTCACAAGGAAAGCTCATTATTAAACCTTCTATAACAAAGGTTAATCTCAAATCCCCTTTATTCTTGCAAAGAATTCAGGGTGATATTTGTGGACCAATACAACCACCGAGTGGACCATTTCGATATTTTATGGTACTAGTGGAATCCTGTAGATAGTCCCATGTTTGCCTATTATCTACGCGTAATGTCGCATTTGCACGTTTACTTGCGCAGATTATAAAGTTTCGGGCACAATTCCCTGATTATCCAATTAAAAGCATAAGGATGGATAATGCTAGTGAATTTATATCAAAGAGTTTTGATACTTATTGTGCTTCACTCGGAATCGAGTTTGAGCACCCGGTTGCATATGTTCATACTCAAAATGGATTGGCAGAATCATTGATTAAACATATCTAAATCGTTGTCTGCACTCTATTATTGAGAACGAATCTCAACGATACAGCATGGAGACATGCAGTTTTGCATGCGGCAGCTCTAATAAGATTACGCCCCACTGCTAGTATTTTACAATCTCCCATTCAAATGGTTCTTGGTTATGAACCAGATATTTCACATTTACGCACATTTGGTTGTGCAGTACAGGTGATTGTAGCATCACCAAAAAGAACAAAAATGGGTCCCCAACGCCGTTTGGGCAATTATGTTGGGTTTAATTCACCGTCTATCATTAGGTTCTTGGAACCAACTACTAGTGATCTTTCTACTGCCAGATTTGCAAATTGTCATTTCAATGAGACTAGGTTTCCATCAATTGGGATACCTATAACTTCCATGACTGCAAAACAAAAATCAGTTAAGGTTTTCTCTTGGAATGATAAAACTTTATCTCAATTAGACCCAAAGACTCCTGAATGTGAAAATGAGGTGCTGCGCATAATCCATTTATAGGTTATGGCCAATAGACTTCCTAATGCATTTAATGATGTTACTAACGTAACGAAGTCTCATATTCCAACTGTAAATGCTCCAGCTAGGATAGCTGTTCCCGAATGACAAGCTAAAATGGATCAAAATCCCTCGCACTTGAAACGTGGTAGACCAATAGGATTAAAAGATACTGCTCCTCGACAACGAAGGAGAAAGAATCGGGAATTCGCTCCGAAAGAGTATGGCGTTGTGCTTGCTCCCAAAGAGCTTATTGCCCCTAAAGATGCACAAACCCATGAAAGGAACACTAATCTCGGGAGTACTGAGGATTCAATTACATATTGTAATGAAATTTTGAATCGAAATGAAATCGTCATTGATGATACTTTTGCATTCTCAGTTGTTCATAAAATTATGGATGGTGATTGTGAGCCGCAATCTATTATTGGATGTCGTCAAAGGCAACATTGGCCTAAGTCGGAGGAAGCAATTAAGGCTGAATTAGCTTCCCTAGCTAAACGAGAGGTTTTTGGATCCGTAACTCGTATCCCCGATAATGTAAAGCCCGTTGGATATAAATGTGTATTTATTCAGAAACGAAATGAGAAAAATGAGGTTGTTAGGTATAAAACTCGACTCGTTACTCAAGAATTCTCCCAAAGACCTGGAATTGATTAAAATATGACATATTAACCTATGACGGATATGATTACATTTTGTTTTCTCATTAGCCTAGTAATCTCTGAAAGATTGGAAATACGTCTTATAGACGTTGTTACGGTATATTTATATGGTTAATTAAATTTTGATATATATATATATGAAAATTCTTGAGAGATTCAAAATGCCCGAAGCGTGCACTTCTCGCAATTTATTCTCAATAAAATTGCAAAGATCCTTATACGGGTTAAAGCAATCCGATCGCATGTGGTATCAACGCCTAAGTGAGCACCTAATTAAGGAAAGATGCAAGAAGAATCTTATCTACTCATGTGTATTTATTAAGAAATCAGAAACCGGATTTTCTATTGTAGCAGTTTATGTCGACAATATAGATTTTATTATAACTCCAGAAAAGTTAGCTAAAACTGTTGAGTATTTGAAAAGGGAGTTTGAAGTTAAAGATTTGGGAAAACCTAATTTTGTCTTGGTCTAGAGTTTGAGCATAAAGCAAATGGAATAATCATCCATCAATCAACATACGTTGAAAGATTGCTTAAACGCTTCAACATGAACAAAGCTCACATATTGAGCACCCCTATGGTTGTAAGGTCTCTAGATCCCCAAAAGGACCCATTTCATCTTAGAGAATCTGATGAAGAGATACTTGGTCATGAAGTACCATATCTCAATGCAATTGGGGCTTTGATGTGCTTGCCGCAATGTGCGAGACCAGATGTCGCTTTTGTGGTAAATTTATTGGCACGTTTTAGTTCTAAGCCAAACTCGGAGACACTGAAATGGAGTTAAACATATTTTCTGTTATCTCCGAGGAACCATAGATTTTGGATTATATTATTCCAAGGATTCCACTAACTCGGTTTAGTTGGATATGCTGATGCTGGATATAGATCTGATCCACATAAGGCTCACTCTCAAACGGAGTATGTGACATCTTGATTTTCGGGTTCTGTTTTCTATTGAATAAGCTAGGCTTTTCATCGATGCACCTATAGTTCTATTCTCTAAGCTGATCATTCACGAGATAACTAGTCTATCTGGTGAAGCCGTTAAGGGATTTTAATGCAATAGACTTGAGAATTCGACCAGAAATCGACTGTTCCACCTTGCTAATCTACAAGGGTCATTACGGCACTATCAAAATCGATCAAAGATTAGAGATAGGTTAATTTGACTGAGATATATGATCAAAGCGTGAGTGATTCCACATGATTGCAAAATTCTCGTCGATCGGCACTAGACCGATTTTTCTGTCATTTTGGGTACCCTATGTCCGTATTTGAGACGTTGAGATTTTCACAATAATCGAGAGTTGACAATGAGTCGAAGATGCACAATGTGGCTTGAAAATAAGCGACCACGGGTCAATTGCACTAAAAATTCCTAAAAGCTACTCGGTAGGCTAGGTCACTCTAAAATCGCGCCCGATTGAAATTAACCGCGAATTTAAATCCGATTTCAGAAATTGAAAGTTCAGTCATGTCACAATTCATTTTAGGAATGTCGACTCGTCCTCCAAATATTTTTCTACAAACCGGGATTTTTGGCGAAAAGTCAAAGTATGGTCGTTTTGGACCGGGAAAATTATAGGGACGTTTTTTGTCGCGTCTTTGGGATTTAAGTTGGACGAATTGACAAGGAAAAATCATAAGAGGGACGATGGCACCTTGGCTAAATTTATGGGGACTGAATTGAGTTTAATTGAAGGAGAATTGATTTAATTTGGGGGATTTTGTTCCAAAATTCGTAGGCTATGGAGGAGGGAACATTTGGACCACTTGGTGAAGCTTCTAAGGGAAGTCTTGGACTACCAAGGGGCCATGGATGACAGCCATGGCTGGTGGGACCTTGCCAAGGGACAAAAGGGATAGAAGTGTGGACTTTTGAAGCAAATGGGATCGAGATTGCCCAAAATTCGTAGGCCAAGGGGGTGTGCAACATTTGTGGCATCAAAGGAAGTTTGTTGAGGAAGATTGAAGGGGAAATGGGTTGTGGATGACAACCTTGGCTAGTGGGGCAGCCACTTAAGCACTTTGGGATATTTAGCTTGACTTTTGAGGCCAAATGGTGGTTCCCCTTCAGCTGAGCAGCCATCTTCTTCCTCTTCCCCTTGCTTTATCCATTGTTGAAGCCTTTTATGAGCTCAAAGAACCAGAGGATAGCCAGCTCTCCCATCCCTCTCTCCCCTCTCCTTCTACCTAAGCAAATTCGCAGCCCTTTCTCTCTTGTTTTCCTTCTCTTTCTGTTTCTACTCCAGCTGACCTTTCGCCAAAAACATGAGTTAATTGTTGGCTTCCCGTGAGAATTAACCCTCGTGCCACCCACCACTATGCTCAGGACATCCAGTCCATACAAAAGAACCCGGCCGCTTGTCGGAAGGAGCCGCCGGTTGACCCGTCGGGCGGCCTGAAGAAACCGCTCGCCGATCCGTCGGTCCGCTTGCCCGCCTGCACTACTCCGCCTGTTTCGCCCGTTTCAGCCATTCTTTTCTTCCTTTCCAACCTTACCTTTGCCCATCCCAACCACCAACAGGTCCCCCTTGACCCCCAGGTGCCGCCGGTCGCCGGCCAACCCCTCATCGGAGCTTCGATCAACCCGTTCAACTTAGTTTCTCCTCCAGCAGTCTAGTTTTCCCGAGTTGCAGAGGGAGTCCGAGTTTGTAGCTGCTGTTTCATCCTTAGGACCATTTTGGATCGTCGTGGTTGAGGTCCCCATGCGTAGCCTCCGCATTGCCATCACCGTGGACTCACCGGCCCGCTAAACCGGTGAGTTTACTCACTAAACCTTGCTTAGGAGGTTAATTATGCTTAATGATTGATTAGATTAGCTTAAGTATGGATTAGTGATAATATATAATGGTTATATTAGTCTTAGAATGGATTAGTGTTAATCTAATTGGTGAGATTGGCACTAATGAGGTTGGATTAGTCTAAATCAATGAATTTTCTACAGTTCGGATTTCTGAACCCTTGCCGTTTGCCATTTTTGTAGATCGAAATGGGTTGTGAATTTGAGGTTACTTCCTTCTTGAGAAATATTTAGACATCTTCAAATATAACATATATTGTTGTCAAGATTTTTAGGGATTTAAAAGGAGGAGATATCAGCTCCGTCATTTGCAAAGAGAATCTCGGATTGTGCTAGAATTGGTGACATTTTTTGGATTCTAGGGGTTTTTATCAACTCTTAGGATTTGAATTTCAAAATGGTTTCCTCATCAAAGTTGTTTGTCACATCTTTTAGTTTAACATAGTCAAATTTCAGATCAAATGAATAAGTTGTGGATCTCGAACCAAACTGATTTCAGAAAACAGACTTTCTGGAAACGGACCCAGTTTTTGTACTGGATTGAGTGATTTACTGGGCCGAATCTAGAAAGATCTGGGTTAAGGTGTCTACATGAAAAATATTTTTTTGTGTGTCCTTTACAACATATTCAAATTTGGGAATTTTCCAAACTCGTTTGATTAGATTTCTGGATTTAAACTCGGAGACGCGCAAGTGGACCATTTCTGCCGGTCAGAATCGGTAGTGCTTTTGTAGTTGTCCTTGGTGATGTGGCTGACTTTTGACATGCTTAGAGTTTATGCTTGATGATATGTAATATTGATTGATTAATTGTGCAATTGGTTGATAATTTATGCAATTCAGTGCAATTAAGTGATTAACCGCCAAACTTCTAGTAGGTTGTGCCTATTGGGTCGTGATTAACCGCCGAACTTCTAGTAGGTTGTGCCCATTGGGCCGTGATTAACTGTTGAACTTCTATTAGGCTGTGCCCATTGGGCCATGATTAAACCGCTGAACATCGAGTAGGCCGTGCCCATTGGGCCGTGATTAAAATTAGAACGCGTGATTGATTGAGTTAGACACGCCGGATTATGAGACAAAATTGTGTGGCACGGTAGATGACGTGTCATAACGATTTTGCCCTATAATTAGAACCCCTGTGTTTGATTGAGATTGTGTGAGACGTCCCAATTTATGTGCGCATTCATTATATGCATATGTGATATGAACGATACTGACGTGCAGGGAGGAACTGAGGCGAGATGAGTATCATTGATTGTGTTGTTAGGAGGCCTCTAGGCATATTACCCTCCTAATCGGGGTTTAGAGCGTGAACTCGCTGAGATTTATATCACACCCTGTCGTGGGCTCAATTCTTTTCAGGGCCGTAGAGTGGAGGGTCTGGAGTCGAGCTGAGGTGATTTGAGGTGTGGGTCAGATAGGACAACTTCTTTTGAGAGTCGGTCTTTTAAAATCTTTTGGTTGTATACTTTTGTACATGACTCGGTATGTATATAAAAGTATGTTTTGTTTGTGAATCTGTTGTCCTACTTGTCTATCCCGAGATGGTTACTATCAGGGGATTTGTTATTCACTTCTGCATGTGCAATAGAATGAAAGGGTCGGCGACTCGTCCTGGGAAGTCACAAATTTTATTGACCACCGAGAGATGGGCACGCGCTCGAGGTTCGGGGCGTGACAGAGTATTTATTTTGTTATAACGGCACTGCTATTTCTTGGCGTTCTACGAAGCAATCACTAGTAGCTACATCCTCAAACCACTCTGAGGTTATTGTTTTATATGAAGCCGGGAGAGAGTGTGTTTGGTTAAGATCCGTTATAACGCATATTCATAATTCTTGTTGTTTAATACCGGTTACAAATTCTCCCCGATAATTTATGAAGATAATGTTGCTTGTGTTGCATAATTTAGGGGAGGATATATTAAAGGCGATAGGATCAAGCATATCTCGCCGAAAATTTTCTATACTCATGAATTCCAAGAAAGTCAACGAATTGATGTTAAACAGATTCGATTTATAAATAATCTTACAAATCTTTTTACCAAATCATTGCCAACGTTAACTTTTGAGAAATTAGTATATGGCATTGGTATATGGCGAGTTCACAAGATACAAGATTGACTAGCCCCAGCAGTGGCTATATGGCTCAATTGAGGGGGAGATATTATGAACTATACATTGCACTCTTTTTTCTTTTTGTCTGGTTTTTTCCCACAGGGTTTTTCTGACTTAAATTTTTTAACGAGGCAATTAATGTATCCATAAAAGGAAGAGATCATAAAATTTGTGCTCTACACTCTTTTTCCTTTTTGTTTGGTTTTTTGTCCCAGTGGATTTTTCCGACTGAGGCAAGTATCATTCGATACACATTCACAATGAATACAATAAATATTCAAGGGGGAGTGTTATAAAATACATGAATAAATGAAATACCCGACTGAATATTTGTTAAATTCATCTTATCTAAGTCATGTATTTATTATGGTACATTTGTATCATACATTCTAAGTACATCTCCCTATACAATAAATGTCCATCTCTCTATCCAATACATGTATTATTCGATACACTGGTATTAATGATAAGTACATTCTTATTTTCTTATAAATATGAGTTTAGTTTTTGTTGTAAATATAACAATTATATACTGGAAATAAAATCTTCTTATCCGACTTTCTCTACTATCTTTGGTGTTTACTTACTTTATCTTCTTAATCTCTTTATTCTCTTTATTATATATTTGCAACGCAATATTTTACAACAAAAACTTTTTATTTTTATTTTAATATTAATATAAATATTTTAATTAATTCTTTTTTTAAATTCTTTTTCTTTTATTTTTCTTTTCCCCTTTGGTCTTCTTCTTCACGTGCCTTCTTCCCCGATGGTTTCCTCCCACGTCCGAAGCTTGCTTCCGGACCAACCCCTCACCGACGCGGCTATCCTTGGTCGCCGGTGGCCGTACAACCTCCGAACCTTCACCACCCGCCGGCCGTCCATCCCGACCGGCATCGACCACCGCCGGCCACAAACTCTGGCGACCACTAATCCACTAACCGGAGCCAAGAAAAACCTTCGCCAACCCTACTATGCCAGACCATTTTGCGACAATCACGTAGAAACACAGCGAAAATATAAAAAGCTGACGTGATTCCATGAGTATACAAACGAACATGAAACGATCTCGAGTTGAAAGCAGGGACTGTTCTTCGGTTTTTTCTAGGGCATTTTGTCAAACAAGTAGTATGCAGTGGCTAAAAGGGAGATATTGAACATCTTTCGCACTCAAATCCGCGGATATAGACCCAACGTAAACCATCACATGACAAACCACAACAATCACATCAGCTCGAATTTGTATCCGCCATGCCCGCAGCCAGAACTCGCTATGGGCATGCCACCACACTCAGACCATGGCCTGTTGACCATCCTTATGCAGAATGGAGTTGGCGGCCTCCAAGTGCACAACGGCGGAAGTGGGTCAAAATCGATCCCATTCCGAACGCCTTTTTGGTCAACACTGGTGATCACTTAGAGTTAGAGGTACATACATAGAAATTCATGTTCCATCTTTCTAATCTCCCTCATTGTCTTGCAAGAGAGGTCGGATTTGTTTTAAATCTTGGTGTGTACTGCGTGCCTTTGTTTATTTATGCACATACAGTGTACGAGGAGGGGACATTGTTATATAATTAAGACCATAGTTCATATAGTTGTCCTATAAATTTGATGAAACACTCTTTTCTCTGTTTCTTTCACTGGATAATAATCAGTTAAAAAGTCAATACGGATCTTTGTGATATACTGCCATTTTCCCCATTGAACCGATAATGCTTGTTGGAACTAACTTTTTTTTTTTTTTTCTTTGACACTAATCAACTGAGCAAGATTATGAGCAATGGGAAGTACAAGAGTGTTCTGCATCGAGCTGTCATGAACAAGGCTACTAGGATATAGATTGTTCTATATAATGGACCAATGCCTGACACTGTCGTCACACCAGCAGAACAGCTGGTGGATGGCGAGAGCAACCGAGCTGTGTACATTGGGATGAAATACAAGGACTACCTGGAACTTCAACAGAGCAGCGTTCTCGATGGGAAATCGGGCCTGGATTGGGTAAGATATGATTTCGTGCAGCCTGAACTGTTATACTAATGGATGTATGATTGTGTTCTGCTTCTAGACTGTCTGGACTCTTTGGATTGCAACCTTTGGAACATTTTAATATTATGTGGTTCAAGGTGCAAGAACTGCCCAGCACTGATGTATGTAAGCTGGTCCTTTCTGTGATGTATCTTCTTGACATAAAAATGGAAGTAATTAACTTCATAATGTCTGACTAAACACCATAAGTTTGTAGTCCTATAAATCATGATGGTTGGTCAGTATGAGCTAGCAAATTTGTCTGTCTAGATTTTCACCTGAAATGGCCACTTCATTGGGCTAAAAATATCGAGTACTCGCTGCAAGTCAAAGAACTTGTTTCTAGTATGATCTCCTCAAAGACAAAACTGACCTGTTTAAGCTGAGACAATGTGCCCTTGACCCCAAGCATCAAAACTACGGAGTCTTCTTTGGCGTACGTTTAGGACAATTCTGAAGCCTCAGTTTCTTTTGGTTTTCACGGTTTGGACTAAAGCACCAGAACGATTAAACAGAATGATTAGTTCTCGAAGCAAATGAAGCATAATTCAGATGTCCTACTCAAGAATTCACTATGTTCGGTCAACCTTTTTAGTCTCTCTGTGTTTGGTTCCCTTCCCTCTCATTACGGCATAAAACATCTTGGTGAACCAAAGTCCAGTATCTTCAGATCATATTGGGAAATGAAGTCATTTTCCTTTTTCCTGTCTTAGGTGCATCTCAGCTAAATGAGTCGCCGTAATGCAGGCTGTCATTGGAGGGACATGGTAATTTTGAAATAGTAGAAAGAAGAAACAGCTGTACAAACTTTGACAGAGCAAAGGTTTAGTACTGGATGCTGAATTCGCTTGCAGTTAGAGCTACCTTTTCACTTCTATAGCTGTTTTCTAAACTAAGACGAGCTTCCCTAATTATATGTTCGTCGATTCAAACTGAAGCAGACATTGATTCATCAAATATTCTATTATTAACGTGAGTTTAATTTATTAAGGTCGCGGGTATTCGAGTACGGTATTGAAGGGGTTCTTTGCTAGAAAATCATAACAAAAAAATACCCGGAAAGTTTTCGCTTTCTGACTAGCATCCCCTGAATTTTGGAAGAACAAAAGTTGCAATCTTCTGTATGTCCCTGTAACGTCTTGCAATTCTAGATTAAGAGATGACCCTCAATACGAAAGCCACGATCCTCTCATATTCATGTAGATTAATACTACAGATATATCACCGAGGCTGTACATATGAAATAGTCATTTCGATGGCTGAATATTGTTGGTGCTTGCCAGCGCTTGAAGAACTGGCTTCCGATACGGACTCCTCGCTGAAAAAACCAGGCTGTTTAGGATGAGGCAATGCGCTCTCACTGCCCAACATCATAACCACGGATGACATCTCCGGTCTATCTCTCGGATTTTGTTGGACGCACAACAGAGCCACATGGATCGATCGTAAAACTTCTGCGGGATTGAATGTGGATGTGATCGATGGATCAACCAGCTTCATAGGCTTTTGATCTCTGAACAGTGTCCAGGCCTGCAAGATTATTTCAGTCATCTAGAATAAGACTAGAAACTAACCTGAAGATAATAAAACAAAAAGATGTGATGACTTACAAATCCGAGAAGGCTTAAATGGTTGTCAGGATGATTAAAGCCTCGATTTCTTTGCCCACTCACGATTTCCAGCACTACGACACCAAAACTGAATACATCCGATTTTATCGAATATAACCCGTGGATAGCATACTCTGGTGACATGTAACCGCTATGCAAAAAAGCCATTGAAAAGAGTGATTAGTTTTTGAAGCAAATGGACCAGATCCAATGAAGATCACTTGTTGAGAGTACTCACTATGTTCCCACCACTCTCTTTGTATTGGCTTCGCTCTCATTACCTCCAAAACTCCTCGCCAAACCAAAGTCCGAAATCTTTGGATCCATTTCGTTGTCGAGCAGGATGTTTTCAGCTTTCAGATCGCGATGAATTATTCTTAATCTTGAGTCTCGGTGAAGGTATAGGAGCCCTGAGGCTATGCCGTTGATGATAGTGAAGCGCCTAGGCCAATCCAGTAAAACACCCTTCTCTTGATCTGCCAAATTTTAGGCCTCATGAGTAATTAAATGGAAGCTTCTTCACTCCTTTTCTATGACAAAAGAAATGAAAATGTAGGGACTTGAGCGAAGCGAACCGAAAACGAAACAATCCAAGCTCCGGTTGGGCAAGAACTCATAGATCAACATCATTTCATCTACTTGAATGCAGCATCCAAGAATCTTGACGAGGTTTCGGTGTTGAAGTTTGGCGATGTAGAGGACTTCGTTTTTGAACTCATCCTGTCCCTGCCTAGAGTTTTCCGACAGCCTCTTCACAGCAATTTCTTGGCCATTCCTCAGAACACCCTAAAAGATAGAGCCTTTTTTTAAAATTCCTTCATTTCATTGTGAATTTGGATATGGACGAGCAGATCTAGAATTCTAAAAAACCAAGAACAGTAACCTTATAGACAGCTCCAAAACCTCCCTCTCCAAGTTTGTTGTCTTCGGAGAAGTTATTTGTAGCGTTCACTATGGTTGTCAGGTCGAACATAGGTAAGTCTAGATCTTCACCATGGCTTTGATGGCAGAATGTGAAGATTTGTCCCGCAAGTAGGAATTAAAGTGAGTGAATTCATCATCTAAAGAGAACTCATAATTGAGTTTTAAAAATCCCAAAACAGAATTTAAAGCAACAAACATTTGGTTCATTCATTTTCAGGCCACTTGGTTCATTGATATTTCCAGAGAGAGATGATCTGATGAAACTTTGCATTTGATGCATAGCAGCAACATTAAAAAACCTATGCTACAAGAGTGAAAAATGACTTGTGTATCAAGAAAGACATCTTGCTTGGAAGATAAAATGACTTTACCATCTCTCCTATACTTTATGAAAACAGCCATGATGCCGAGAAGAAGCACCGCAGACAGCACGGTGCTGACAATGATGCCCGTGCTTTTCCTTGTGCCAGTATTTCCACTCGAACTCCCCCTTGATACACATTACAACGAATTGAAAATAGAAGTTACAAAGAATCCGATAGTTATTTCGAACTCATTCTCTTCCTCGTTTCATCTGGTCGAAAATAACTCAGGGTTTGAACACATACCGACTTCTGATGCGGCCATCCTTACGTAAATATCCTGGCCGTTCTCATTGAACTGTCTAATATCCATCAGGTCACCAAACCAAAGCAAGCATCCGCTTCCTTCCCCTCTAATATCCAAGTTTGAATAAGCCGTGCATGAGCAGTTCCTCAAGCATGTCTGCTCGCATTCTTGAAGGTTCATACTCCCGTTGAACCACGATTGCCTCGTGTCGGGCAATTTCACTTCGGTGTACTTCAGAAACTTGTCTCCTCCCAGGCAATCCAGTTCCTTCCTCCGGATACAACCGTTTGACCAATCTCCGAATTCCCAGGCGCTCGGGTATTTGGACACGAACCCTGCTAAGCACACGCATTTTGGAGAGCTAGCAATATTACAGTTCCCATTCCCTCCGCATAATGCATAAGTGTCACTGTCGTCCGTTTGAGCAGACGAATACAGTATCCAATCATGTGTCCGATCTACCCAACTGAAGCGCTGAGCAATCCCATTCTCGTTTAAAACGAGCATCGATGGGACGGAACTGTTCAGAATATTGAAGTAATAGTAAATTTCGTTTTGGTTGAAGACGAAGCCAAAGCTATAAACTGGATTTGGCCTCAACTGAGGGAACCCGCTAAACCGAAGGCCGTTCCAAGGTCCTGACCTGAACTGCACTACCGATCTGTTTCTCACGATCAGCTGCGGATATCCCGAAGAATCGAGCCTATATGTGAAATCACCAAGTGAAGGGTCGTCCACGCTTTTCCAAGAGGTCAGGTACCGGTCCAGACCTTTTGCTCGGTCTATACCAAACTTCATGCCAGCCAGAAACGAATTACAAGGGTGATCAAAACTCTGCCAAATTGCATCATTCGAGTCATTGCCGTTTCCTTCTTTTATGACAAAATTGGCGGAATCCAAAAGCTGCGCAATCGGATTCTGGGCCAATCTTGACACGTTGGAGGACCAAACGACCACATTGTTGCGGTTCAGGAGAGTGAGTACACCCTGAGGAGTGAGCTTTAGGACTCCTGAAGAATCATTCAGGGGATTCTCTCGGTTTGCGACCCAAATCACCCTCCCGGCTGATAGCTTCTTGTACCATACGCCCACGTACCGGTTCTTGGAGCTGCCGGGGCTGAAGAATCCTAGCTCGAAGTTCCCGCCGGGAGAGACTATCGTTTGGCCATCTGTGATCTTCTGACCAGCTGAAATGGAGTCCGATGCATAGCTTATCTGCAACACCAGGGACATGAAGCACAAGCTGCGTAGAAGAATTGGAAAGCATGACTCCATAGATGCTGTTCAGCTAATGCTATACTGACTTCTGATTCATGAGGAAATTAAAGAGAGGCAATTAGCTGATTAATCTCTCCTCCGTTTTTTGTTGCTTTATGAAACAGGAATTAGCCACAAAGTCGGACCTTGACGACATATAATGATTATTAAGTGATGGGCAAAAGCGACAGTCATTGAAATCAGCACTTTGAGTTTACTGTTGATAATGCAGCGTACAAACGACGTTTCCAAGCTCAATCACGCTTGGAAACTATATACGTGTGGCTCGGACTAGGGAGATCGGTTTACGGGTTGGGGTCGGTCTGGTTTAGGGTTTTGTCCACCTCCTTTTCTTTACTCTCTAAAAAAAAAGGAAAAAAAACAAAAAAGCATATTGGTCTGGTTTGGACGGTTTGGTTCTGCATTTGGAATTAGAAACCGAACCGACTATTCTCAGCTCCAAAAATTTGGAACCGAGAATGGGACCGGGTCCCATACACACCTCTAGCCGGATACAAGGGTAGCTCCAAAACAGGTACGAACAAAGTCCCCGAGAGCAGGTCTATTTCGATCAAATGATCCTTAGAATATCATTATATAATCTGAACGCACTGCCACGGAGCCAAAATCGATAACACAGTTTTCCCGTCAAATAACCACCACTCTCGTTGATCTTCTAAAAAAACAATGACTGCTGCAAAAAAGAAGATAATGGGGAAAGGAATATCGGTGAAGATAATAACTATAGTTCTAGTTAGAAACAATATAAGCGAGGGGTTTGTTTTGATTGATAGACAGGAGGGTTGATGTGCTTGCGGGATGGGTGAGAGTAGTTTTGAGTGATTATTGAAGATGGGTGAGTGTATGGGGGATGAATGTCGATGGGTAAATGCCAAATGAGGAACATAATATGATCGGAACCAAGGTGCACAGGATGTGTTACCAGCCAAGGATCAAGATTGAGATAGATGAAGCTCACCACCAAGGCCTACAGAAATTACCAGCCTAGGATACAGGATTTAAAGATTGAAGAGGCTCACCACCAAGTCCTACATTAAAAAAAAAAAAAAAAAAAAAAAAAAAAAAAAAAAAAAAAAAAAAAAAAAAAAAAAAACCATCAATTGAGAATACAATACTTCTTTGGCTCATCACCAAGGAAGAATCTACCTTCTAAGGATATAGAAATCAGGAGTAATCTACTCTCCAAAGATATTCGCTCACATAGAGGAAAATCTAAAATATTCATATACTCAAAATTCATTGTCTTATATTTGAGAATTCGCCTCATAATATAGATTGATTATTACATAGGAAATAGATTAAACACTGAAGACAAGAAACTACCTAACTAATTAACATAGGAACTAGAAAATGCATTAAAATATCTAGAGACTTAAACTTTGACTCTTTGAAAATTAGAACACACTTAAGACTCACTAGTGACATTTGACTAGACTTAAAGTAATTAAAATAGACTCTAAATTCGTTCATCTTCTTGGACAGTCCAATAGACATCTTTGAAGATTAAAACAACAAAGGAAATTGTCTAAAACAGCCTTCGGTTGTTATATAGTCTATTGTCTAAAACAGCCTTCGGTTGAAATCAACAACTTGTCCACTGATCAACAACTTTCTTGCATAATCAACATTTTCAACTTTCTTTGATAGACAACGGCCAATGCTCCCGCATCAAGGGTTTTTTTTATATGGTTTTCTTATTATCATGTTTTTCTTTTTTTGTAACATTTTGGCTAATACTGCTCAGGTGATGGGTTTCATTAGAAAATGTCCATCAACGGATGCAAGGATTACGAAATAGACCAAGAGTCCATCACAATGATTTCAGCAATAAGGTTGAAAAATAAAATAAAATAGTTCACAGCATCGTTGACTAAACGTGCAAAAATCGTGAACTTGATTAAGGGATGAGATCAGTATGATAATCGAGTTTGTAATTATTGCTCTCGCAACTTTAAACAAGCCACATAGTTTTCATGTTTCGTACATCAAGGATGATGTCGTGTATATCAGTCTAATTTGAGAAACCGATATGCTGACTATATGTGACGAATTCTTACGAGGGTTGTTGAAACGACTCGCTTATTTGAATACCCACTTCGTAGTTAGCTAATTATTGTACCGATTGACTAGATTGGTTTTGACAATCTAGCATTACTCTTTTCTAATTGAGTAAATGGATCTTGTTTTCACTTCCGCTCATGTCACTCCCCTCACTTATTGGAAAAAATATTGATTGATTAGGGAGGACTCAAGGAAGATTTGACAACGATTTAGCGACATTATGAAACTCAGATTAAATGTTAACAGATCGAGGAAGAGAGTTTTAGACTGTACTTTTGAGCAAGCTGTCGGGTGATCTAATTGAAAGTAAAAACAAATTGATTGATCGAATTGACAAAGAGAATTTGAACGTTGAACGATCTTTTCAAAGTGACCATAAAGTTTAATGATCATGATTCATGTAACGTGCCTTATCAATTTTTTTCAATCTAAAAACCAGGTTTATAAGTAAATTGTTTTCAATCGTACTTCTTATCAATGCCGAGAATAGAAGCGCTTCTTCCGCCAATAAATAGTATTTCCTTTTTCAAATGATAATTGTGTCCACTTCTTTTGACAAAACATTAAAGAAGTGTGAATGATTTGACACTTTGAAATCAAATGGATTCAATCAATGGGCAGAAAATAACTTTTTTTTTTTTTGTAATATAAAATATGATTAATACCTTAAAAAACTCCAAACTAGTACACATGTGACAAATTTACCCAAAATTATTTTTTTAACTATGAAAAACCCCAAACTAGTACACATGTAACAAATTTACCACAATTGATCATAAAAAAAATCCCAAATTTAAATTTACCCTAAACTAATTTATTCAATTGCCAAAAATCTCAAACTGGTATATTTGTGACAAATATACCCTCCGTTAAATTAGATTAATATCACAAAAAATCACAAAAATTATATAATTGTGACAAATGAAAAGTAAAATCCCAAACTATACACCAGTTAACTGTCACGTATCATTCAACTTAATAAATTGACAGTAAAACTTAACGGAAACTAATAAATGGTAAATTTGTTATAAGTATACCAATTTGTGATAAATTTGTCAAATTTATACTAGTTTAGGATTTTTAGTGGTCAAAAATTAATTTAGGGTGAGATTTTTCAAGATATTAATCCTATAAAATATTCCAGCTTTTAGATTCATTTAATTATTTCATAAGTACATAAAAGCAAACTGTCTAGTCTACATGAGCTTGTGACATTTCATCCGTGGGGCGGCGACGAGGGAGCTTTAAGATTATTTTATGCAAAATGGTTTGGGGTTGAACGTAATATAAAGTCAACTTGATCAAGAGCTAAGGGAAAGAATATTGTGGACTCATCGTAGATTATACGCACCATTAACAAAATTATTCACTGGATTATAACAGCCTAATATTTTTTTTGTGTTCCAGTTTCCACCATGAGCATGTAGTCTCTTATGACTTAGGGTCCGTTCGTTTCGCAGAAAATGGGCCATTTCCAGAAAATAGTTTCCTAGAAGTCATTTTCCAGGAAAATGATAATATTTTCTGGTGTTCGGCTAAAACTTGAAAATGTTTCGAAAAATATTTTTCGGTGTTCGGTAATGAGAATATTTTCTAAAACTTCACCACTTAGGCACGCATCACTTACCGACCTATAAATCCATTAAATATGAACTTGCCTTTAAATCCGGCCAAATTTACTTCATATCTTTATTCCCTCATTGTCGCCAAATGCTCATCTATTCTAAAAATTGTTTATATGGATTTTAAAAAGAAGCAAAAGAGAAAAGAAGCAAAGCATGTATAGCTCTCATGAGAATCTTCCAGTTGAGTGGCATGTTCTCCCCTTGCGTCTTTTGTGTTCTAATAAACAAAAGAAAAAAAAAAAAAGCAAAGCATGTAGAGCCATTTGCTTGAGCAATGTATAACTGTAGGGTAGAGTAAATAAAGAAAAAGATAAGCAAGAGTGCGGAACGCGAGCTTGAGATCAACGAGCTTGAGGTTCGCCTGGCAACGGTCAACGACTTGCTAAGAAAGAAGAAGATGGGAAACAAAGAAAAGAAAAAAAAAGAAAAAGAAGAAAAAGAAAAAAAAGAAAAGAAATATAAAAGAAAAAGGAAATTAAAAATAATTCGAATTAAAAAAGAAAAAGAAAATTAAAAATAATTCGAATAAAAAATGAAAAGAAGAAAAAGAAAAGGGAGGAGGAAGTGAGGATATGTAGAGGTGTGAGATAAGAGAGATCAAGTAAGGAAAATGTTTTCCATTTTTCAAAAGTGGAAAAAATTTTCCCCTAACTTAGAAGTCTTTTTTTCTTTCATGGAAAACATTTTCTCCAAAGAATTCATTTTATGTGAAACAAACGCCAGAAAATCCGGAAAACGTTTTCCTGGAAATTATTTTCCACAAAACGAACGGAGTCTTAATCTGCGTTAATTTCAGGTCAAGCCCCTTGCTTCACGTTGCAAGAAGAAGAAGATAGAAAATAGTAAGTCAATAGTCGCTCGAATAGTGTTGGAACTATTTATATCATTGTCCAATTAATATATTTTACTATTTATATCATTGTCCAATTAATATATCTTTCCAAAACCCAAAATGGACAAGTATGACATAATTTATTGTTATGTACCTAAGCATAATTTAATTAAACCTCCAAGGTCTTACTAAGTACAGTTCTCACCGGAAAATGAATCATCAACGGGTTTAGTTCGAGTTGCTATATCTATTATCAAATGGTCTTATAAGCTAATAAATAATTGAACCGACTCTAATTGACTATAGTGGCGTTGAAGGAGAGGAGAGTTCGATAAGACTAGTTGTGGGATTTCACTCGTTGACAAATCTAGGAGATACCCAAAAGATATGCTCACAAGCCTTCAAATATAATTTATGACAAAAAAAAAAACTTGAAAACAATTACGATATATATAAGTTGAGTTGTTAAACTGTCAAACAGCAATTAAAACCCTAAATTCCAGCATCTACGGAACAGATTTGAAAATTTCAGCTAATTGATTAAGGTGCTAATATCTTATTATGGCCAATGTGTTAATGATTTTTATAAAGATGGGTAAATATTAATTGTATGATATTTCGGTTCATGAAAAGGAGATTACGAAGCAAATAAAATACATGACAATAGATATGGTAATAATATGGTTGGATGGTTAGTGTAGCCCAGTGATTTTATAATGTGACCTGGGATGAACCACACGTGCAAGTTTCCCTGCATGTGGCTCGTCCGTGCTTTCCGAGGCGCTGCCTGTGACTCAGCATGGTAGAAGGGGGCGGAACTGCACACTTTCGTGTT
Source organism: Eucalyptus curtisii (assembly GCA_017140595.1). NCBI lineage: Eukaryota > Viridiplantae > Streptophyta > Magnoliopsida > Myrtales > Myrtaceae > Eucalyptus > Eucalyptus curtisii. Next base: position 8,812,279 of record CM029500.1, on the reverse strand, counting down.
CAGGGCATTGTCCGAGTGAGTAGGCAGCGCCTACCAAGCAAAGCTTTCTTGAAGAGGCTGGGCTGCTTCCTTTTCGGCGCCCGCCTTTTATTTCGATGTTGGGGCAAGGCAAGCCCCAGGAAAGTATAGGTTGGCTC